>CM077261.1:25358657-25733657 GCA_039654775.1 Spinibarbus caldwelli | reverse complement strand
TCTGAGCCTGAGAGACACACAACATCAGCCCTTCACACACACACACACACACACACACACACACTCACAACAACACACAAACACACTCACAACAACACACACACACACACACTCGACAACACACTCACTCACACACACACACGACAACAAACACACTCACTCACTCACTCACTCACTCACACACACACACACACGACAACACACACTCACAACAACACACACTCACACACACACACACTCGACAACACACACCTGGAGCCTCTGAGCCTGAGAGACACACAACATCAACCCTTCACACACACACACACACACACTCAGCAGCATCATGTTCACTGTCTGTCAGCATCAGATCAGCGCAGTCTGGAGTCTCTGGATAGACATCAGCTCATAACGCATTATAATCATGTTGTGTTATGTAGCTGTGATATGACGCGTGTGGCACGTGATCGTGTTATAGAGTCACTGCAGTCACACACTACACATCAAACACACGCCTGAAAACAGATCCAGCAGCTCACTGTGTAGCACTATCACCAGCCACAATATGCGTGAATCTGTCAGGATAACTCTGTGATGATATGTGATATGAATTTTACCGGGTTTCCAGAACTTCATGCTGGAGCAGGGCGCCGCCATGATGCTCCACGTCATTGCCCCCAGTGACGTCATTCGCCCTCATATTAGTGTGGCAAAGTGCTTTTAAATGAGTGTGCTCAATGTAAACCAAACTTTGCACAGTTTATAAATGACTTTAAATTATATGTAAATCTCTTGGAACAAACAAAATACAAAAAAGCACTGAAGACATGTAATGCTCTTCTTTTTTTCTCTCTTTTCTTTTTTTTTTTTTTTTTTCTCTGGCAGCTAATGTTTATTTGATTATGTGAATATGTAATACCTCCTGATCTTGTGGCACTGAATAAATAAAGCATTGAAAAAAAGTGCTTTTAAATGAAATAAATAAACTTAAATATACAAATGTTGAAATATTTAACTGTATAACTGAAAAAAAAAATGTAACGATACAAAATAATAATAATTTGTGATAGTTGTAAAATACTTAGAATTGTTAAAACGGTTTTTTGTAATAATGATTAAGATTTGTACACTATGTGTGAAACGTTTAAATTAATTTAACTATTTTAACATTTTTTTTTTTAATCAGATGAAAAAAATAAGAAGAAAACATCTGTACAATAGCCTATTACAGAATCTGAAGTAAGGTCAAAGGTGAATAGTGTTAAAGTGCAAAACATTCAGAGCTGCTACTGTTAACTAAAACCACAAAATTCATTTTTGCTAATTGATATAACACTGAAATAAAATAAAATATAAATATTGGATGAAAACCTAAAATTTAGAAATGTTGCCTTGTCAATTAACAGTAATAAAATAAGTTTAAGTTGAATTGCTAAAGTTCGAACTGTAAAAAAAAAAAATTCAGGGGGGATGGTGTGGTCAGGTTTTACACAACAATTCCAAAATTTGTCTCATTTCTAAAAAGGTTTCTATTAATGACAAATTAGCCTTATTAAATGAACTATTATTTATGTTTTTTTTTTCTCCTGCTGGGGCCTGAAATGGAGGAATTTTGGTCAATATTGATAACTAAATATTTTTCTGAGTGTGTTTTTTTGTTGGCACCTTGGCTGGTGCAGGTCTATCATGGATAAATAAATATGACAATGAAACTGCCAGTAGATGGCAGCAAGTCCCTGTTTTAATAAATGATTTATTGAATCATTCAAGAATGGATGATTCAATTAGAAACTAAACAAGTCCTTCTGAATGGACAGTTGAATCACTGGCTCAGTCGATTCGTTCAAAAACAGATTAATTCAAGGAAAATTAATAATCCAAAGGGGGATGGTGGTTTTACAGAGGGGATGATTTTTGTCATTTTTTTCTACCAGGGGGATGCTATCCCCCCGCATCCCCCTTCAATTCAAGCCCTGGTTATAGAGCCATCATCTATGAAAAAAATATGAAAAAAAAAAACAACAGAAATACAGTGTAGGCTACATCTATGCTTTAAACTAGATTACATATAATATAGACAATTTTTATACATAAACATATAGACACCATAACACAGGAGGAAGAAGATATGAATATTTTTGCGTTAACAAAAAAAAAAAAAAAAAAAAAAAAACCTATTGTTAGACAATGGCACAATGGTAATCAATCCAATGTAATAAAAGTTTAATACTACATCTACACTAAGATATCTAATTAAACAGCATAATTTCATAATGACAATAGGTCATAGATAATCATCTAACTATAAATAAATAAAAAGACAAATACATTATCCTCAAATAAATTCAGCTGTTTTTAACTCTGTTAATGAACTAATTTTAATTATCCATCCTTATCAGCATATTATGATCACAGCTTTAAAGTTGGTTACTATGTGTTCAACAACAGATATTATAGTTAATACACACAGAAAAATAGGAGTATTGTTTCTGTACCTAAAGGTACATTTAAAGTACCCTGTAAGGTACAGAATATAGTCCTTAAGGTGACAACTGTGGACCTTTGTTTTAATTTAAAGGTACAAAATCAGTTCTGACAGCAAAGGGTACATAACTGTACTTTTACCAAGCTTGAAGTACAGGCAAATTATGCAGCAAATCACAGATCACAAAATCATAATTTTAAATAGAGTGTGTGTTTATTGAATAAAAAAGGCTACTGGTAAATTTCCATCTAATTCTTGGTCAGTATGATCTATAAGTTCTATTATAAACTTAGCTGGGATTTCAGATGTACATTACATTGTTTTCATGCAAATTATAACTGGATAGATTTACAATATCAATATAGGATCATGATATAGTCTATTCAAATACCAATAACACTGTAAAACATAACAGTGAAATTCGCTAATTCTAAGTTACTAGAAATTAATTTAATCTATTATTTCCATACAGTCTATGATTATTATGTCTACGGCTGACCACAACATATTTCAAAGAAATATGAGCTTAATTTATGATTTCTAATATTGTTTATCGAGAAGTCACGTTTGTATAACATAGGGCTCTAGGTTATTATGCTTTATATCTTCCATAACTAATTAAATAGCCTAACTAAACTGTAATATGTTACCTTTCATAACTAAATAACTAAATAAGTGATAATATAATAAATACATAAATCTATTTAAGCATAGATTAATCCTTTTATATTTTGTGTTGTTTCAGAAGAATACCAGTGAAGTCTTTTTAAGTTCTGATTCTAGTTATATAGTTATAGTTATATACTTAACTAATATAGATGGGGAAAAAAATATATATTTTATATTTCTACTTGCACTTATCCTAAAGTTGCTTTGGGTTTTTAATAAAGATGTCAGGTAATTGCTAATGCTAAGTTTGTAGTGGTTGAAAGTTGTCTTATTATGATTCATAAAAATAAGCTGTTGTTTAATTGTGAGTTAAATTTCGTGTTATGTCTATAGGGACAATAATGTCATCAGTCATTCAAGCTTTGATCCTGGCAGATCTATCTGAAAAGAAGACTCAGCAGATTTTTTCAAGACACACAAGGTAGGACACATGTCGGGACAACTTTATATTTACTTGGCAACATTTTAACATTTTAGCTGAGATCAGCATAAATGACTAAATAGTTGAACATTTGAGTTGTCTTAAATGGATAGTCCACTAAAAAAAAAAAAAAATTATGTCATGGTTTACTCACCCTCATGTTGTTCCAAACCCATTTTGAATTAATTTTATTCATCTTCAGACAAATATATATATATATATTTTTGATATTCTTTCATCATTTTTGTCTATCCATTGGAAGTCTAGGCAATCTTTATTTTCAAGATTCAAAAAGTTTTTAATTTAGGCTTTGACACATAATAAAAAATCCTCAGCTCAAGTCTTTATGTACTTCTTGAAGTTCAATATTGATTGCCTAGACTTTCAATGGATTGACAAAATGGTGAGAGAGTATTAAAAATATCTTCATTTTTGTTCCAAAGATGAGCAAGATTCGTATGTGTTTGGTATGACATGACGGAGTAAATGATGATCATTTTCATTTTGGGGTGAACTGTCACTTTAAAGGGATAGTTCACCCAAAAAATAAAATTCTGTCATTAATTACTCACCCTCATGTCTTTCCAAACATATAAGACCTTCGTTCATCTTTGGAACACAAATGAAGATATTTTTGATGAAATCAGAGAGCTCTCTGACCCTCCATAGACAGCAAGGCAACTGAAATGTTCCCAGACCCAGAAACGTAGTAAGGACATTGGTAAAACAGTTCATGCGACATCAGTAGTTCAACCTTAATTTTACAAAGCTACGAGAATACTTTTTGTGCGCAAAGGGGGGGAAAAAAAAAAAAACGACTTTATTCAATAATTCTTCTAAATCATGCCTTCCGCTGTTATTGAGAGTATCTCTGTATGTAAACAATGCATGCGCATGGTGCTGATGTAGAACATGCATGCGCAGAGCCTTAAATGCAGAGGAACACACGCATATGCTGTGATTCTCTCCATAATGGCACCCTAGGGTGACGCAAAGGAGAAGAATTGTTGAATAAAGTCATTATTTTTGTTGTCATTGGGCAAAAAAGTATTCTCGTAGCTTCGGAAAATTGTGGTTGAACTACTGATGTCACATGGACTTACTATGTTTCAGGGTCTGGGAACATTTCAGCTGTGTTGGTGTCTACGGATGGTCAGAAAGCTCTTGGATTTCATCAAAAATATCTTAATTTGTGTTCCAAAGATGGAACGAAGGGTGAGTGATTAATCACAGATTTTATATTTTTGGGTCAACTATCACTTTAAGCACTGTTTTTCTTACTGTACTGCAATAAAGAACCTTAGATTGTTAAATTAAATAGTTATGTAAATTAACAAATTCAATTCAAGCTCTAAAACATTCAGCTGATATTCAGCCCTGAAAAACCTGCTGATAAACCACTCTGGAAGTTATGATATTAAAATTAAAGTACTACAGTGCTTTAAATGGGTACATACCTTATTGAATAAACAATCCTCTGATCCTTCACACCTTTATTGTGATTTATGAAAATTTAAATATGATGTCCGCTTTGTTATCATCATATTTAAATATGATGATATATGATGATATTTAAATATGATGATATTTGGTGACATACACTATTTTTTTTTTTTTTTTACTGCATTTAGAAAAAGGAGCCTGATCAGGTGCTGAAGGAGGCTGTCACCATCTTTACTGTTAAGGAGGAAGAGGGAACACTGTCTTTAAACTCATTGGATGTTTTGATTGATGTCTGCAAAGTCTTGGGTCACTTTACAGGTGCTGTTTTTTGCACTAATGTATTCCCTTAGTTACAGTATACAAACCTCTTAAAGTTTGTATAGAATGTGCTGTTCAATTCAATTCAATTCAATTCAAGTTTATTTGTATAGCGCTTTTCACAATACAAATCGTTGCAAAGCAGCTTTACAGGAAATTAAGTTTCTACAATATATTTATATATTGTAGAAACTTAATATATTTAACTTGTGGCGAAATTTGGTAGTTCTGTATGTTGTCTGAGGGTATGCTTCATCTGAGGTCCTCTGAGGGGTTGGCATCATCTCTTCTCAGGTGTTCTGGATCCAGACTGAAGCTTGTGTAAATCCTAGTTACCATGGAATGTTAATCCCGTGGCAGAAACAGAGAAACAAATAGAGACATAATTAGCGTAGCTGCTGTTCCAACCAAGCAACAATTATTTGTTCAATCCAAGCTAAAGAACAATAATGCGTGTTTGATCAGATATAACTGCAGTACAAGATCATGAGATGCATTATGTGAATGCTTGGCTAAAGAGATGTGTCTTTAATCTAGATTTAAACAGAGAGAGTGTGTCTGAACCACGAACATTATCAGGAAGGCTATTCCAGAGTTTGGGAGCCAAATGTGAAAAATCTCTACCTCCTTTAGTTGACTTTGCTATCCTAGGTACTACCAAAAGTCCAGAGTTTTGCGACCTTAGGGAGCGTGATGGATTGTAGCGTGGTAGAAGACTAGTTAAGTACACAGGAGCTAAATCATTAAGGGCCTTATAGGTAAGTAATAATATTTTGTAACTGATGCGGAACTTAATAGGTAGCCAGTGCAGAGACTGTAAAATTGGGGTAATATGATCATATTTTCTTGACCTAGTAAGGACTCTAGCCGCTGCATTTTGGACTACCTGTAGCTTGTTTATTGAAGATGCAGGACAACCAGCTAGCAGTGCATTACAATAGTCCAGTCTAGAGGTCATGAATGCATGAACTAGCTTTTCTGCATCAGAAACAGGTAACATGTTTCGTAGCTTGGCAATGTTTCTAAGATGGAAGAATGCTGTTTTTGTAACATGGGAAATATGATTTTCAAAAGACAAGTTGCTGTCTAATATAACACCCAGATTTTTGACTGTAGAGGAAGTAACAGTACATCTGTCTAGTTGCAAATTATAATCCAAGAGATTCTGTGTACTGTTTTTTGGTCCAATAAGTAATATTTCTGTCTTATCTGAATTTAATAGGAGAAAATTACTGGTCATCCAATCTTTTACATTTTTAACACACTCTGTTAGCTTAGATAATTTAGAAGTTTCATCTGGTCTTGTTGAGATATATAGTTGAGTATCATCAGCATAACAATGGAAACTAATCCCGTATTTTCTAATAATATTACCAAGGGGCAACATATATATTGAAAATAGCAGAGGACCTAGGACAGATCCTTGTGGTACTCCATATTTTACTGGTGATAATTGAGATGACTCCCTGTTTAAATAAACAAAGTGGAAGCGATCAGACAGGTAGGATCTAAACCATCTTAAAGCCTGCCCTTGAATACCCATATAATTTTGTAATCGATCTATGAGTATGTCATGATCTATAGTGTCGAACGCAGCACTAAGATCAAGTAAAACTAGCAATGAGATGCAGCCTTGGTCTGACGCAAGAAGCAAGTCATTTGTAATTTTAACAAGTGCAGTTTCTGTACTATGGTGGGGCCTGAAACCTGACTGAAATTCTTCATAGAGATCATTTTTTTGCAAAAAAGAGCACAACTGAGCAGATACAACTTTTTCTAAAATTTTAGACATAAACGGAAGATTAGAAATGGGTCTGTAATTTGCTAGTTCATTAGGATCTAGTTGTGGTTTTTTAATAAGAGGCTTAATAACCGCCAGCTTGAATGATTTTGGAACGTGACCTAAAGATATCGATGAGTTAATAATATTGAGAAGCGGTTCTTCTGCTACAGGTAACAACTCTTTCAGTAATTTAGTGGGTACAGGATCTAATAGGCATGTTGTTGGTTTAGATGCAGTGATAAGTTTATTTAGCTCTTCCTGTCCTATAGTTGTAAAGCACTGCAGTTTTTCTTTGGGTGCAATGAATGGAGCTGAAGTACTAGACGCTGCAAAATCTACATTTGTTATTGTATTTCTGATGTTATCTATCTTATCAGTGAAGAAATTCATAAAGTCATTACTATTAAATTGTGAGGGAATATTTAGATCGGGTGGCGTCTGTTTATTTGTTAATCTAGCCACTGTGCTAAATAAAAACCTTGGATTGTTTTGGTTATTTTCTATGAGTTTGCAGATATGCTCTGCCCTGGAAGCTTTTAAAGCCTGTCTATAGTTGGACATACTGTTTTTCCATGCAATTCTAAAAACTTCCAAGTTAGTTTTTCTCCATTTGCGCTCAAGTTTACGAGTTTCTTTCTTGAGAGAATGGGTATTACTGTTGTACCATGGCGCAGTACGTTTTTCTCTAACCTTTTTCAATTTGATGGGCGCAACAACTTCTAATGTATTAGAGAAGATAGTGCCCATGTTGCTAGTCATTTCATCTAGTTCATGTGTATTTATGGGTACACAGAGCAGTTGAGATAAATCAGGCAGGTTATTTCTGAATCTATCTTTAGTGGTTGGAACAATAGTTCTTCCTGGACGATAACGCGGAGCCATATAGTTAATATCAGTAATACTCAGCAGGCACGATACTAGGAAATGGTCAGTAACATCATCACTTTGAGGTACGATATCTATGTCAGTAAGATCAATTCCATGTGATATAATTAAATCTAGCGTATGATTAAAACGATGAGTGGGCCCAGTGACGTTTTGCTTGACTCCAAAAGAATTTATTAGGTCAGTAAACGCAAGTCCTAACGCATCATTTGTATTATCGACGTGAATGTTAAAATCTCCGACAATTAGCGCTTTATCAACAGTAACCAATAGGTCTGAGAGGAAATCTGCAAATTCTTTTAAGAAATCTGTATTCGGCCCTGGTGGTCTATACACAGTAGCCAGAGCAAGAGACAGGAGAGATTTCTTTTGCATATCTGACAGTGTAACATTAAGCAGAAGCAATTCAAATGAGTTAAACCTGTATCCTGTTTTCTGGGTAACATTGAGAATATCACTATATATTGTTGCAACACCGCCTCCACGGCCAGTCTGACGGGGCTCATGCTTATAACAGTAGCTTGGTGGAGTAGACTCATTTAGACCAATATAATCATTTGGTTTGAGCCAGGTTTCAGTCAAGCAGAGCACATCAAAACTATTATCTGTGATCATTTCATTTACAATAACAGCTTTGGGTGCGAGTGATCTAATGTTTAGGAGCCCAAGCTTTAAAAATTGCTTTTGTTTATCTGTTTTGCATTTTTCTGGTTTAATCACGATTATATTATTTCTAGATCCTGCATTAAATTTATATTTATATTTTGGCTTCACTGTTCGGGGAACAGACACAGTCTTTATAGATTGGACAGCACAAGTATTTCTATCATTTAAGTGGGTAGAACAAAAGTCATCATAGCAGTTATTTGAGAATGGGTTTACTAGTCAGATGGAGCGTAGAGTCCTGGAGATGTTGTCCGACAGGAGTTCTGCTCCGACTCTGCTGGGGTGCAGGCCATCAGCGCGGAAAAGGACGCTCTAGGACGCTCCCAGAAAAGATTCCAATTATTAACAAAGAGCAGTTTCTGTTCTTTACACCATGACAATAACCACTCATTTAAAGCAAAAAGTCTACTGAACCTTTCGTGTCCTCGTCGATACGTGGGAAGCGGTCCAGACACGATGATCGTCGCCGCGGGTGATGCGCTGCGCACCGTCTCGATCAGGCTCCTGAAGTCCGTCTTCAGTGTCTCCGTCTGCCGCAGCCTGGTGTCGTTCACCCCCGCGTGCAGCACGATCGCGCTGATGCTCTCGTCGTCCTTCAGGATCGCGGGTATCTGCGCAGAAACATCGAGAACACGAGCGCCAGGGAAACAGTGAGTGTGTGCTTTACCTTCAGCTAACGTAGCACGGACGTGCCGGACGATGGAGTCTCCGACGATCACAGCGTCGCGTTCCGTCTCGCGGAGGGGGGCGAAGCGGTTCCGGGTGGAGATCTCGAAGACCGGAGGCGGCGGAGGGGGAGAGGTCCTCGCCCGGGGCCTGGCTCGCGTCTTCCGCTGCTGCTGCACCCAGGGTCCGTGGTGTCCCGGCGCCGGAGTGAAGGACATCTGAGAAGATCGCGTCCTGGGTGCACAGGATCTGTGCAGAGAAACACACGGAGTAGAGGTGGTGGGAGTGTTAGCGGCGCGCTGTATACTTACCCCGGACTTGTGAGCGTCAGCCCGGGATGTTTCCAGCGCGGCTCTCCGCTCTCTCAGCTGGGCCTGCTTCTCCACCAGCTCACGGATCTGCTTCTCCACGGCCTCCAGCTCCAGCTGCACCGAATGCAGCTCGAACGTGTCCTCGCCTGCACTCAAAGGTAGACACACATCCGCCATTTAAGCAAGTAGCAGTGAGTAAAACGAAGGTTATGTGTGTGAATAGAGTATTAGCAATGGAAGCGAGATTAGCGGCAACCTTCCTTGGTTGCCGCTAATGCAACCACGCTGGCGATGCTAACGGGCTATAAGCTAATAGCGGACTCTGGAAATCAAAATAAAACTAGTGATAACAAGGCGCTTTGATTGTTTTTGTTGTAGAATACGATAGGGGATATATTCACACGTTATAGAAACGAAAATGATGGTGTGTAAAATAGATTTCAGGATTAGAAAATAGACGATAAAGAATTAACTTGACGGAGCTCAAACTCAAAACACGCAGCAGCAACTGCTGTTAATCGTAAGGAAAAGGTTTTTTTTTTTGCATAAAAATTATCCACTGTTTCAAATTATTTAGCAGTTGTACCAGTGTTTTTGTTTAGTCTTATGTAACGTTATTGCTTTGAGTTTGATGAACTTAAACCACTGAAGGCAATCGGTTTCCTCAAACCATTTTAGCTATATAGTAGTTAAGACTTAGTTATATTTGTTACCTGAATTTAAACGGAGTGGAATAAAATTAAAAAATAATAATAATAATTGAGTTTACTCTAATAATTGATTCACCAACACTTATAATAATAAAAAAAAAAAAGTAAATTTAACTCCATGTATGAGTTTATAGTACTCGTATCTTAAATGGTTTAAGGCAATCAGTTTCCTCAAATGGTTTGAGTTACCATAACTTGTCGGGTTATACATTGAATATTAGATAAACGTACTGCCTCTGTGTTTTGTATTTAAAAATGGTTAACAAAATGCTCACAAAGCCTAATGCTTCTGAGGCAATTAAATCACCCCATGCAAGTGTACTTTTTCACTCAGAAATATTACGTTTTTTAGGACAAATCAGTTCAGCAGAACATTAGTGAAATGCTATGGAAAAATATCAGGATGTAATATTAAACCATACCAGGACACAAAGGTACATTTCTATCACTAGGGGTGCATAAATGTTCTTTTAGAGGTACAAACAAGGTACAAAAATGCCCCAACGTTCCGAGGTACATTGCTGTACCCTACTAGGGTAAGGGCGACAAAGCATTTATACCTTTTTAGGTACATTCCTGTACCTTGATTTTTCTGTGTGTAGTAATAATAAAAACAGAAAGCTGCTTGGTTTGAAAGTGTCTTGTGTGTGACAGACAACTGACCTTTTCTGCCTGCAAAATTACACAGATGTCACCTTTATGGTTATATATTATATAGGTCAACAGAAATCCAGCACTTAATAGAGTCAAACAACTTTACCATCAGAGTCCATCAGAACCGGAGCGGAGCGTCTGTTGAAAAGTGTGGGGCAGACAAAGCCCAGCTTTATTTGATTCTCCAAAACATCTCAGCCAGAAAACAGTCTCTCTACAGCCTCAGGTACATCTCATTACTCATAACAAGCATACAGATCATTCGCATTTCCATCAATACACTATAAAATACTGAGCAGTTTGTTACATCAACAAGACATAAGAAATACTTTAATACATTATGGATTCGATAAAATGAATTGTACAGAATTTACACACAGAAAAATCAGATTTTTCTGGTCATAACAGAGTAAGACAATCTGTGTTGGATGCTAATCGTGAAAGAAACGAAGAAAAAGGTAAAATTAAGTTAAATCCTGCTTGATACAGCGGTAATCAAACAAGAAAAAGCAGAGAGGACAAACAGAAATAACCATGGCAGTGCACCGGACAACATCAGCTTCAGAATTCAATGAGCCCTGGGTTCCAGAAGGTTATTAACATATACCCATGATGCACCTCTTCCTCAAGGCTCACACACACTGCTGGTAACACATACAGACACCTTGGAAAAGTAGCTCCATCCAGCTCTTCCAGATCACATGAAATAAATGTCCGTCTCTGTCTGTCCTGCGGTCCTCAGTCGTAGTGTAGCGCCGTGTAGAAGATGATCCAAACCACCTGAGAATCACAGCGTTAGAAATGAGCCTCAAACACCAGAACAAGCTCACCACCACAATCACTCACAATGAAAGGTATCTAAAAATAGTACAACAAAAGTATGTTCATGTATGTTTATTATAATGAAAACAATGCTGTGTTGACTGAATAATATTTCATATAACAATTTGCAGGATATTTGCTTGAATATGTAAAAAATTTATTTGAATATGTAAAAAAAAAAAAAAAAAAAGGCTTCAATAATGCAAAATTTGACCTTTTGCTTTTTTTTTTTTTTTTTATAAAACATGGGGAAAGCTGTGCCACTTTTTAACCTAAACTGCCCTTAAAACAAGAGAAAGTAAAGTACTCCTAACTTGCTTAAATTATATTTCTCTATTCATTTTCTTTCATTGAGTCCATTTAATTTTGCCTACCAAAAGAAAGTTAACTATATTCATTTATATTAATATGCATTTATACCGCACTCCTCCTATACTTACCTTTCAAAAGTCTGGAGCCAGAAAGATTTTAAAAAATTATAATAATATTTTTATTCAGCAAGGACACATTAAATTGATCAAAAGTGGTAATTAAGACTTTCACACTGTTACAAAAAATATATATATATATTTCAAATAAATGCTGTTCTTTGAACCTTCTATTCATCATAGATTTCTGAAAAAATGTATCATGATTTCCATAAAAATATTAAGCTGTTTTCAACATTGATGTTTCTTGAGCAGTAAATCAGCATATTAGAATGATCATGTGACACTGAAGACTGGAGTAATGATGCTGAAAATTCAGCTGCGCATCACATGAATACATAATAATTTACTTTATATTTACATAGAAAACAGTTCTTTTATTTTTTTTATTTTAAATTTCACAATATTATTGTTTTTACTGCATTTTTGAACAAATTAAAAATCCTACCAACCTCAAGCTTCTGTATAGTAGTGTATAATGTTTTTAAAATGAAAAGAATGAATTATTTCATTCTGATGCTTATAGTTTGTTAGTGTAGTTTGTACTCAACACAGAACCTGCAAAGTTCCCAAATATATTTGCTCTAAAGTTTATTGCGCTTTCTGCTGTATAATATCATAATATAATATTATTACTATTTTAAATTGTACTGATGTCTGCTTAGTGCAGTTACATCTATAATCTCATTTTTTCCCACAATAACACAAAGGAAATGTAATTAATAATAAGAATTACTATTACAATTCATGAAACTATGCATTTAACTTACCTCTGTACCTGTTTAAACTACCATATCCATACAGTCTGTGTGTTCATTTAAGGTGTTTTTTTTTATCTGTTACTGCTCTCAGCTTATGTATAAATCACTATGTTAAGGTGTTACTGTTAATCTATGTGTTTCATTCTGCTCAATTAAAAAAATTAATAATAATAAAAATAAAGTTTATGCTCTGTAGTAGTAATAAATAAGCAAATAATAAATAAATACATGAATAAATAAGAATACAATGAAAACGTTCCACATTATTTTGGGTGATTCTACAAAGCATCAGTTCAAACAGGTTTAACAGGAAAAAGGCTAAATGTATCTACCAGAAACAAAGCAAATGAAGTCATGAAGCCTTCTTTGGTGAGCTCCCATGTTCCTCCGTACTCCTCCTCATCCACCTGCTGGAAACTACTGAAGTACACGTACAGAACGCCTGCGTTAATGATACAGAATCTGCAGGAAACAAACACAGACAAAAACTCATAAATCATGGATTTCATGATTTCATGAAGATCAGGCTGAAGATTTATACTCACATGGCTATTCCCAGAAACCCCTTCAGAGGTGCGACACCCCATATTACGCCCAATACGATAGCGATGATTTGCCGGAACCAGTAGACGACATCTAAAAACTCATCCTGCAATAAATAAAAACAAAAAAAACGTGTAAGAAACACAAGAAAATTAATGTATAAAAACATTCATAAGACAGCATAACGAAAAAGCATGCATATATATATATCAACTCAATCCGAGCAGCTGAATACTTAGGCGTCTTCAAGAAACGGCTAAAAACACATCTCTTCCATCTTTATTTGACCCTCTAACTCTAACACTCTCTATTCTCATTCTATTTGATCTATTTGTCTTCTTTTTTATATATAAAAAAATAATAATAACATTAGCTTTCTTTTTTTCTATTCTAAAAAAAAAATTGCTTTTATTGTCCTCATTTGTAAGTCACTTTGGATAAAAGCATCTGCTAAATGACTAATATATATATATATATATATATATATATATATATATATATATATATATATATATATACACACACACACACACACACACACACATACATACAGGTGCATCTCAATAAATTAGAATGTCGTGGAAAAGTTCATTTATTTCAGTAATTCAACTCAAATTGTGAAACTCGTGTATTAAATAAATTCAATGCACACAGACTGAAGTAGTTTAAGTCTTTGGTTCTTTTAATTATGATGATTTTAGCTCACATTTAACAAAAACCCACCAATTCTCTATCTCAACAAATAAGAATATGGTGACATGCCAATCAGCTAATCAACTCAAAACACCTGCAAAGGTTTCCTGAGCCTTCAAAATGGTCTCTCAGTTTGGTTCACTAGGCTACACAATCATGGGGAAGACTGCTGATCTGACAGCTGTCCAGAAGACAATCATTGACACCCTTCACAAGGAGGGTAAGCCACAAACATTCATTGCCAAAGAAGCTGGCTGTTCACAGAGTGCTGTATCCAAGCATGTTAACAGAAAGTTGAGTGGAAGGAAAAAGTGTGGAAGAAAAAGATGCACAACCAACCGAGAGAACCGCAGCCTTATGAGGATTGTCAAGCAAAATCAATTCAAGAATTTGGGTGAACTTCACAAGGAATGGACTGAGGCTGGGGTCAAAGCATCAAGAGCCACCACACACAGACGTGTCAAGGAATTTGGCTACAGTTGTCATATTCCTCTTGTTAAGCCACTCCTGAACCACAGACAGCGTCAGAGGCGTCTTACCTGGGCTAAGGAGAAGAAGAACTGGACTGTTGCCCAGTGGTCCAAAGTCCTCTTTTCAGATGAGAGCAAGTTTTGTATTTCATTTGGAAACCAAGGTCCTAGAGTCTGGAGGAAGGGTGGAGAAGCTCATAGCCCAAGTTGCTTGAAGTCCAGTGTTAAGTTTCCACAGTCTGTGATGATTTGGGGTGCAATGTCATCTGCTGGTGTTGGTCCATTGTGTTTTTTGAAAACCAAAGTCACTGCACCCGTTTACCAAGAAATTTTGGAGCACTTCATGCTTCTTTCTGCTGACCAGCTTTTTAAAGATGCTGATTTCATTTTCCAGCAGGATTTGGCACCTGCCCACACTGCCAAAAGCACCAAAAGTTGGTTATATGACCATGGTGTTGGTGTGCTTGACTGGCCAGCAAACTCACCAGACCTGAATCCCATAGAGAATCTATGGGGTATTGTCAAGAGGAAAATGAGAAACAAGAGACCAAAAAATGCAGATGAGCTGAAGGCCACTGTCAAAGAAACCTGGGCTTCCATACCACCTCAGCAGTGCCACAAACTGATCATCTCCATGCCACGCTGAATTGAGGCAGTAATTAAAGCAAAAGGAGCCCCTACCAAGTATTGAGTACATATACAGTAAATGAACATACTTTCCAGAAGGCCAACAATTCACTAAAAAATATTTTTTTTATTTTTTTTTTTATTGGTCTTATGAAGTATTCTAATTTGTTGAGATAGTGAATTGGTGGGTTGATAATAGATGGGACGCAGCACATGCATTAATCCGTTAAAGAGCCCAATCCCTACACAGGACACCTAAAGCCCTGAACCCTAAACAGCTCAGCATTCTCTCTCACACACACACACACACACACACACACACACACACACTTCTGCATCTGCTAGGACATGATAATAGACACATACAGTGCATACATAACACGAGTGCAGCATGAGACACGAGTGTGAAGCAGACCTTCTCGTCCCACACTGCTTTGCAGCTGATGGCTTTGCTCCATGTGGACTGCTTTACTCCGCCGTTCACCGCATGAACCTCCTCTTTCCGCTTCGAGCTGCTCGTCATGATGCTGTCTCCGCTCGATAATCTCGATAAACACGCGATGCGATGATTGAACACTTGATCTGGATTATAAAATCTTCTGCGAGCGCTCAGACCTGCTGCTTCTCGCCCCACATTGACACGGCTCAGAGAACCGGCTCTGCGCATGCGCGGCGAAGTCATGACCTTGCCGTACCATCCAATCAGCGAATGCGACGTCTACACGGTCAGCCAATGAGAGCGCAGAACTGCTCTCAGAAGCATGCGTCTAGCCAATTAGCGCCCTCCACAGGTAAGCGATAACTACTGCAATATCAGAGAGCGATTAATGAATGAAATGAATGAGTTCAGAGAAAGAGTTCATTAGCATATGTTTAGTTTATTTTATTACAAAGTAAAATGTGCATAATAAATCATTGCATTTACAAGAACTGGAGGCAAAAAATAACATAGGAATTGTGACGAGAATGAATGAATCATTCAATCAATAAGCTATTTTTTTTCCCCCAATTTAAGATTTTATTTATTTATTTATTAAATTTTTCCCATTGTTGGGCTAACTAGTCTCAGATAAAGCTTATGTGACAGGTTTTGTGAGTCACAAAATACACAAAGATCTTTTATATTACAATGTTACATGTTGTGTGTATTATGTGCACATGGTATCTTTATTTATTAGAAATATATAATATTGTAAATAGGCAAAAGGCTCTGTTCTGCTGAAAATTGTGTCTTTAATATTTATATTATGTTGAAAATGCTATAAAAACCAACTAGTTGATTCCCGAGGCAGTGCTGTATTGTGAATATATAGTAAATATACTCTGCTATGCGTTATGTGTAACAAAATTCACAAACCTCAGTCTCTCGCACTTCATTATATATCTACATTCAAACCAAAATTTATTCAGACACCTTCAACATTTCTCAGATTATCACAGTTTATTCACTATAGTTTAGAAAATGGTAATAAAATATGACGAACTCAAGAGTTAAACTGTGTCAGAACAAATTCATCTTGATAATGTCAGATAACTTTGATAGAAAGGTATGTAACAAAACATGGTCAAAGTGTCAAATCAAATGTATAGTTCCAAATTTGTATCAATTTTAGTCCACTGTATGAAGAAATTTTGGGTATAATATGCCACAGTTTACTTTATTTTGCTATCCTCACTTACATAAATAAACTATAGTGTCCTGCACCCACTAGTAAAAAAAATATCAAAAATTATATCTGGTGTCTGAATAAGTTTTGGTTTGACTGTAACCCTTACTGAGGTTGTGAACCGGGGCCGCAAGGAAGCGCTTGAGGGTCCTCAGAGAGTTTGACAGATGCTTTTTATTTTGACTGCCTTTATTTTGCTGTCAAAGTTGGGCGGTTGAATTGGGACAATTCAATTTGTTTCAGGCACACTCTAAAACAAAAAATAAATAAATAAATTAAATAATTTCAAAACATCTAGTAGAGAATTTGTCATTCTGCTTTCTAAATACTAATTAAAAACCTTTCTAAAGACTATTATTATTATCGATTATTATTTAATCGCCATTATTTGATTGCTTGACATCCCTAATTTTGGTTCAAAAGTATATTTACAGTGAAATGCACTAAACAAACACATTTAAATTGAATTAAAACTTTTTTTCTTTTTAGCTTTTCCTCAGGTTATGTAACATTTCTCCAGTGGGTAGAAAAATTATGTCAACTTAATGCAAATCAAATATTTTTATAATTAAAAAAAAAAAATGCTGAATGAACAATTGTAAACGTGAGTATTTTCACGTATTTAAATAATTTGCTTTATTACAGTGAAAATATAAAAGCCAGTAATATAGACAACAAAGCTGTCCTCACAATAGCACGCATGCTAGCACAGTAAGAGTCTTTATATATGACAATATATATATATATATATATATATATATATATATATATATATATATATATATATATATATATATATATATATAAAATACATCATATACACAATATATAGCCCCTTTTTATTTAAGGGATTCTTGGCATCAATAGCTTTCAAAAGCCTCTCATTACACCTCTTATTTGTGCAGCATGCATTCTTCCTCTTGAGCTTGCAGCAAAGCTTTAACCACAGAAACATTGTGGTTATACAAATTACACCAGTTTAATTGCTCTCGTGCATCACTGTAATTTAACTTCCCCGGAACTTCTTCAAACTCCTGTTTCTCACTTTGCTTTTCATTCATCACGACGAGTGCTGCGGGTCGCATCTTTGCGAGGTTTTTTTATTATTTTTACTTTTATTACTATTATTGCAAAACTTGGAGAAACACACAGAACAGGGAAACAAGACATGAACACATTCCCACAAAGAACAATCATAAAAATAAAGACAACATTCAGAAAAAGAACATTCTGGATTTGCTTACATCAAATTATGGATATTATCTATAAAGAAAAGTGCAAATAATTTTAGAAAAGCTGTGGTGTTTGGCTGTTAATTACTAATGATCGCCGGTGACGCAGCGGTCACGTGACCGCGCCGCGGCTGACGTACAGCGTGAGTTCTTTCGTCGTCCGTGTTTAACACACACTCACACACACTCGACTGGACGTAAACAAGAGTGAGGGTCTTTGTGCTGCACTCTTCTCGGTCTGCTCCAGAGCTGTTTGTTGTGTGTGAAGCGGCGGGATTTGGCTCGTGCGCGCGGGTGAGTTTGTGTTTGACTTTTATTGTTACACATCGACGTCACAATCATCATTACAGCAGCTATAGATATATATATTTATATATCTTACATCTAAAGTGCCTGACTGCTGCTCTGTGAGGAAGGCAGTGTGTGTGTAATGGCGACAGGAAGCAGGGGTGGAGATGTAGTTTGTGGTTTTTAATATCTGATCATATTTCACAACATTAGTGTTTTTAGAAATGAAAGTTGATCAGATTAATGGCACACGTGTGTGATCAGACATACACAACATGTACTAGCGCTGAGAGTTATCTGCTTTAGATACTTTCATCTTGAACTTCGTTTATACTGTTGATTATTTATTTATGCATATTTCCAGACTGTCCATTTAGTTAGTGATCACTCATTTTTATTTATAATCACAGCTCAAAATGTATAGCAGGCACTGGACACATGTAATATTTATTTTTTTTTAGTGATTGTTTTATCATCAAGGGCCATAACTGGGCCCATATGTGGTCAGTTTGAGATTATAGCATCGGCCTGATTGACCGATAAACAAAACTTTTTAGTTTCCCAAGTGTAGTGTTTTTAATGTTAAATCTGTTTGGATTTTTTTCATGTAATGTAATGTTTATTTAAAATTTTACCAGTGTTTATTTAAATTTGCCATCTTATTTGCTATTATACTGTATTATATACATAATTTTCCCCCATTGGTGAATATGTGGTCAGTTTGAGATTATAGCATCGGCCAGATTGACCGATAAACAAAACTTTGTTAAACTAATGTTAATCTGTTTTTTTTATTGTTGTTGTTTTCCACGTAATGTTTATTTAATATTTAACCAGTGTTTATTTAAATCTGCCATTTTTAATAGATCTTATTTGTTGTTATTAAACTGTATTATACATATTTTTTCCCCCATTGGCGAATATGTGGTCAGTGTGAGGTTATATCATTGACCGATTAAAAAAAAAAAATACTTTTTAGTTTCCCCAAGTGTAGTGTTGTTAATGTTAAATCTGTTTTTTTTTTCTCATGTAATGTAATGTTTATTTAATATTTAACCAGTGTTTATTTAAATCTAATAGATCTTATTTGCTATTATTAAACTATATTATACATAATTATTTCCCCATTGGCCGCCTGCTCTGTAGCATCTGCCATTTAAAAAAACATTCAACTTCTAGTGAAAAATGATCGTTTCAGTCATTAAAGTTTATTGGTAAAGATCATAAACATTGAATAAAATCTTGTCACATCAACCCTGAAGCTCTGAGGGCTGTTTGAGGTGAACATGCAGGCCATGGTGATTGATCTAACAGATTTAGCACTTTTACAGGCCTCTCCTCCTCAGCAAAAGGTCACAGTCAATGTAACAATGCTCTTTCACATCTCAGAGCTATTACCTTGAAATCAGCTCTGTGTGTTATGAATGACAGTCAAATGAAAATATCTGATTATGTTAAAACTCTTGGTAATGCAACACTATTACTAGAAATAAAACCTTACATCATCAGTGAATCAAGATGGACACAAACTCCTAAATCAGGGATTTTATACCCAGTTAAAGGCTCTGTTAGTATGTCTTCCTGGTTTTTCTTTCCTTTCCCTCTTCCAGGTGGGATTATTGCAAATCTATCCCCTAACAAAACCTGGAAACGTTCCCTTGGCCTGGCCATGAGCGTGAAGGCGTCTGAAATCAGGACGAGGGTTGCGGGTGCATTCTAGCGGCTCTGGTCAGCAGGAGCTGGCATTGCTCTGCCTCGCTGCTCAGGAGACTGTGATGTCAGCCATTTTAGGTTGGACAGCAGAGCGTGTGGTGTGCCGCCATTTTTTTCCCCTCACTTTTCCATTTTTAACTGAGCCTTAACACCTTAGGTGCTGGTGACATCGAATCTGTGCCACTCTGCGTTGAGAAAGCCAAATGTTCTTCGATGCTTTTGAACTTATGATAATGACGCTGACATATTTTGCACATTTTCAATAATAACCAAGCATACCAAAAACCAATGCATAAAACTGCCTACGCCATTGCCTATTTGATGAAGAGGTTTTATTTTTGATGCATATCGTCGGTATAAAAAACTAAACTGGATAAATATTTGTAAAATCTTTACACTTTACATTAGATTTATTGACTTTTGTTACCAATTTAAAATAATGCATATAGGGCTGGGCGATATGGCAAAAAATTAAATCTCAATATATTTGACCGATTCCCGATTTTTAACTAGTCGACTTGAAAATGTAACTACGATATGATTCAAGTAAATTTTCTGGATTAACCCTCTAGTTTAAGAAAATTCTATTCCAGATGAACCACATATGAAGTTTTCAACATGATGTAACAGTTAAACAAATCACTTGTTAAATATCTTTGCAGAAAAGATGCATGAACTACAATTACATCTTGTACAAACTTGTCTTATACATATTTTATGTTCAGAAATAATACAAGGAAAATGCTTTTTTTTTTCTTTTCTTTTTTTAAATTCGGTCCCACTTTATTTTAAGGTCTAATTTTCGCTATTAACAAACCATTAACTATGACTTTTGCCACAATAAACTCTTGATTGGCTGCTTATTAATAGTTAGTTTAGGTATTGGGTAGGATTAGGGATGTAGAATACGGTCATGAAGAATATGTGCTTTATAAGTACTAATAAACAGCTGATATGTTAATAATAGGCATGATAATAAGCAACTAGTTAAGTGAGAATTGGTCCCTATACTAAAGTGCTACCCAGAATTCTCAAAAGTCAAGGTAATTCAAAATAACTGAAGGTATAACACCAGTAGTAGATTATTATTAATTATAAATGTTCTGTAAAAACAATGATCAGCAGCTTTCAGCCTGTCACCATGATGCAAACATGAAATATCAGACATACAGTTCTTCACAGGTTTTTTATTCGATTGCTTTTCCATTGTTTTTTCTATGTAGACATGGATGCGTTTGACTCTTGCGCTCGCGTCTCATGCATGAAACAGATTTCTTAAAAACTCCCATCTTGCATTTTTTACTATTCCACTGCCTGCGTCGCATCTTTGTCAACACAAAAGTGCATTCTGTGTGAACGGCATCAAGCAATATATTCTATTTATGCTCCTTCACAGAGTGCCAACATGCGGTTGGATCATACTTTTTTTTTTACTTTTATCATTGGCATATTGTCTAATTCTAATGTTTGGTAATATTCATATTCAAAATTGTGATTCCTCAATTTAAAAAAAATAAAACCGTGGCAAAACATTAAATTTGAATTAATCAGTCGGAATCAAAATCAGAATAATCACCCAGCCCTAAATGCATGTTAATGTTAGTTGAATTGTGACTAAAGGTCATTTGCACACTGAGTACGAAATTTTCATCCAAATTAAAAAAAAATTCACGCATTGAAAAATAAGTACGACCTCACGTCGTGTCAATCACGTTTATACACTTTCGTCCGTCATAAAAAAATTCGGATCAGGTTCAATTTTCTGCATTTATCGCATCGGTAGCAAGCATTTTGAGAGGTGTTTTGGCAATTCAGAGCCACCGTACAAGCGAACCCCAAAATCCAGAATGGCGTCCGACAAGTTGATCCAATTCGTCTAGCAGCACAAAGCTCTGTAAAGGTCCTTGCACACAGAGTTCACAGAAATTGGTGTTCTTCTTTTTAATATGTCTCCAGACAGTATCGCTAGCAAAGCATCAAACTGAGCCACTGACATCCTGAAGTAAACTTTGAATCACCCGTGATAATCCCGCAGCTCCTTAATAAGGAGGAACTCTCCTTCCTCTCTGTATCTCAGGATTCGATGGATCCAATATTTCCTCTTTCCTTTTCTCTTTTTAAGAAGAGAGAGGACAACAAAACCATCCTCACTGCTTGAAGACTCCATTTTGTATTGTTTTCCGATTTTATTTTAATTTTTTCACAGCGGATTAATTAATACACATTACACTTTGTGTGCAAGGTTTCTGTGAGTGACACATTTTTAGGATGACGAATACGAAAAAACGCATATGAAAATTTCGAACTCAGTGTGCAAGGACCTTAAGAAACACGTTTTCGCATCAACACACTTTGGTGGCTTTACAAGGGAATGAGGGGACGCCATGCTATTGACTGACTGAAAACAACCACACCTATCCAACCCAGTCTGAAATAGGATCAGGGACTGCTTTGGCCACTCGCAGCGTCCGGAAAAACAAGCCAGGGAGAGCCAGGAACCCAACGCGTCTCTGGGTCGAGCAGTGTGCGTTAATTCGGTGTGTGTACGTGAAACAGGGTGGGGGAGGAGGGGGGTTGCCATGGGGATAGTAACACACCAGTGGAGCTGACGACCCGTCTCTCTGCAGACTGGGCTGAACTTGTTGAGGCAGTGGGGGAGGGGATGAAGGCGACTGGGGGACGTGTGTTTTCGCCAAAGCAAACCTAACGGATAGAGAATAGATTTTAACCCCAGCTACACATTAGCCATGTTTATCGTGTTTACTACTTCAGGTCGCGTTCTTATAAAACACCCACATGGTTTAGGCACTATTGTGTCATTGATTATTTACATGTTCCCCAGAAAGATATTCTGTTAGTTTGTAGAGAGGACGATGGCTGCACTGCAAAAAATGTTTTTCTTACTTAGTATTTTTGTCTTGTTTTCTAGTATAAATATCCAAACATTCTTGAATCAAGATGCATTCACTTGACAAGTAAAATGACTTAACCTAAGATTTTAAGTCTTGTTTTCTAAAAAAGTGACAAAATATTGTTAGTTTTTACTTAAAACAAGCAAAAATATCTGCCAGTGGTGCAAGAAAAATAATCTTGTTTAGCCTTTGAATTAAGATTATTTTTCTTACCCCATTGGCAGATATTTTAGCTTGTTTTAAGCAAAAACTAAACTTTTTTGTTGTTGTTGTTTTGAAAACAAGACTTAAAATCTTAGGTTAAGTCATTTTACTTGTCAAGTGAATGCATCTTGATTCAAGAATGTTTGGATATTTATACTAGAAAACAAGACAAAAATACTAAGTAAGAAATTTTTTGCAGTGTGTCTGACTGTATGGGCCTCAATCTTTTGATATGGTGTACACATTTATTTGTACCTTTTATTGTAAACATTGCACTTAAATATCGCCAAACAAGTGATCCAGGACTAATCCTGCTGTATTTTTTGGCTTGTCAATATAGTGCTTCATCAATGCACGTTTTTAAATTACGAATTCGTAACTTTTAAATATGGTCCCGCCAATCTTGAACATTTTCTGTCATTGTAGGGTTGAAGCATTAGCTAATTTTTAAGCAAACAAATTGGTAGACAATCCATAGGCTTGTTCATAGCTTAACGTTCCACGCAAACGGCAGCTTGGCTCCCAGGTTGACCGCTCGCTAAACAGCTCATGGTGGAACATTCCAGAGCCTTTGGAGTGAGCCAGAGAGGAGGAGGAGATGTGGGGGGTAACGGCTCTGTGATTGTTGGATGAGGGTGGAAAAGGGTGTGTGTGAGGGGGGCAGGGATGGGGAATTGGTATCAAGGCAGAGAATTCCTTGCTGAAACACCTCACTGCTTCCTGTGACAGTTAATGGCCCCCACCCCAGTTTCCTAACACGTGTGCACACACGCTCGCACCTCGGCCCAAACCTATGTGCCCAACCCCCACTCGTCCTCAGGGTCTGACCAGCGTGATGGATGTCAGGCCCGCCTACCACGCAACCCCTTTGTGTTGGTTATGTGACCCAGCAGCGTTGGCAGGGCCATGCCGCCTTTTGCAACGCCGCAGCAAGCTGCAATGAAGGGCATTTCCATTTTCTGGGAAAAAGAGGATATTGTGGCAGTGTGTTCTATTTGCTAGGGCGAAGCCCCACTTACCCCTGACAAGCACATGATACTAGGCCCTGTTTACACTTGGTATTAAAATGCGTTTTGGTCCATCGGATCACAAGTGGACAACGCTAAATACAGGTGTAAACGGGGTGTGAAACGTTTTGCGCTTGTTCACTTTCGACCACTTCCAGAGGTAGTCGAAAACGCATTCGATCGGATTGCTTTCGTGGTGTAGATGCTGATGTGGTCGAATGCATTCGAGCAGCCATAAAAGACCGCCTACTCTCTGCCTACTGACCTAATAAGTAATCATTGCGAGACGTACAAGGGCACGTGCTTATCAGATGGGATTTAAACTTTGACGGGCCGAATCAAAAGTATTATTTTCTGATAACACGAAAACGAAACAATAGATCCTCGTTGCAGGACATCCAGTGAGACCAGGTGCAGCATGTTTGCTAGCAACACTAGCAGTAAGTACAAGCAGACGTGATGTTAGTGCGCGATAACTTTAGCCCTCCCGCTCGTGTTTTGATGCCGAGGGATCCGCCCATTTACCATTCTCTTGACGTAATCAGCATCACAGGGGGGAATCTGGTCAGAAGTGGTCGAAAGTGGACAGAAGAGACGGGTATGTGTCTCCATTGTCCACTTGTGATCCGATTGACCAAAACGCATCTTAATACCAAGTGTAAACAGGGCCCTAGAGATGTCCCGATCAGATTTTTTGTGCCCCTGATCCGATCGGAGTCATTGAATATTGAGTATCTGCCGATACCTAGTCCTAATCCGATATTTACATATTCCTAGTGTTTGGTAGGGCTGCGACGATAAATCGATGCATTTCAATTCGTGGATTGATTCTGAGATTTTTGGAATGCATCGTGATTCTCTCTGGAATGGATTCTGAGCTTAGTTTTTAACAGCAGATGGCGCTCTAAGCTAGTTTTTAACCACACACTCAAATGCTCGCGAAGAAGAATGCTTGTGCGTTCGGTTGAGTAATGTAAGTGGTTAAATGTACTTGCACCTCGGCCCAGAATGCTTTTATGATGCAAGATTAATGTAAACATAGCCCACTGTGAACACCCTTGTAATTCGCTTCAACCTTTTCGAACTTTATGAATGATTATTTGAGGTTCAAGTGGTGTGTGTAAGGAACTGGAAGCAAGCAGAGTACGGCTGTTTCTAAAGCACGCAGTGCCATCTGCTGTTAAAAACTAAGCTCAGAATCGATTCCAGCGAGAATGGCGATGCATTTGGGAAAATCCCAGAATCGTTTCTTGATTCGCGCAGCGTTGCATGGATTTATTGTCGCAGCCCTAGTGTTTGGTGCACAATTCAAGTACATTAAAGTTATTAAAATCAATCCAATGTATGCAGAGTTGAACAGAGTAGTAGTAATATATGTATGTATTTATAATATAATTGTAACATTGGTAGATGTAAACATGTTACAGTGGTAGACTCTGTAAACAGACTGTGTGGTTACAATTACGAATATGGGACCACTGATAAAAACTTATTGTATTTTACGTTTACAAAAAGCAGAATAATTGCAACATAATAAAGCATGAAGCTTGCGGTGTTAGAATGCAAGTCTATCAGTCAAATCCAAAGCAAGACGCAACTCATTGCAACACGTTATGGCAGCGACGTCTCAGTTAAACTGACGGCAAATAAAAGTAAACGATAAATGAATGAGTGATCGTTACAAATGTGTGGAAGCTCAAATGTGTGTGACACGCTAGAACAGACCTCACTGGTTTTCGCATGTCACACATGCACATTTCTTCTTATTTTGGATTTAATGGCGGCTGAGCATGAACATTTGAGCGCCTACTTTTCCGTTTAACGGCAGTTGACAAACCCACTTAAAGGCGCATGCCGCCACCTACTGCACGACACCGGCATTACAGCTGACGTTAAATAAGGATCAAGTTTAGGAGAGCTAATACCGATCAATTGAAAAAAAATAAAAATAAATAAAAATGCTTGGTTGAGCCTAATCCCAAGCCTTGAGATCGGCTCGGGACATCCCTACATGATACATCATTTAAAATGTCATCTTTGCTTTTGGGCTCACATAATATTTTGAGGCAATCATCTGAGCCATAAATGCAATGTGACTAATCACTCTGAAGCTGCAGGAAAATTATATCATGACCAGTGCCAGAGTGGCTGATGCCACCATGAGAACATGTACAGACAGAGAAAATAAGAAAAAAGTCTACTTCACATCTTTAAGAGCCCTCCAAAAGTTGGGTGCTGGAAAAATGTCTTCTAAACTATAACAAAGTAATAGTGATTTATATATGGCTTGCAAAATCTTTATGTTGTCAGAATATGATTACTACAGTAGTCAACATTTGAAGTGGATCAAAACCTTTCATCAGTTGTCTTAAAACAAAAACAATACCCATTCTTGTCTTTGGAAAACTTTGATCCACTTCAAATGTTGACTACTATATATAATGGCCATCAGTGGAGAATAAAACTTTAGGATTCAGATTGTGTAATTACAGTATCTACCAGCGGGGGCAAACTAGACCATGGTTAACTAGACCAAAACTTTACTGCGTCCCGTTGTGACTTGGTAGAATTAGAGAAAGCTGTACTGCTCCCATAAGACTTTTTTAGATTGGTTATTGGTCATCAGAGCTGGGTAGTAACTGATTACATGTAATCTGGATTATGTAATTAGATTCCAGAAATTAAGTACTTGTAATTAGAAATAAATTACATTTTAAAATACTCATAATGAGTACAGTTACTTTTATATGGATTACATGATAACATATTATTTACACAATAGCAATAAATTATTCAGAATTTATTGAATCTCCCTGATTCTTATTTTTCATCTTTTACATTTTCCTTTCCCTAAAGTAGCCTACTGCTTATACACACTCAGAAAGTCTTCCAGTTTTGTGGATGTTCACACAGAGATCAGTCACTAGACAGGTGGATACACAGCATTTGACCACTGGATTTACAAAAATCATTTCAGGTTTAAGAAGTGTTTCAACATTGCATCAACTACCGATGAACACATAATTTTTTTATTTAAATCAGTAGGTTATTTAACCATGTATTATGTCTTTGGAAGGCGTCTGTCTTTCAAACACATTAAAATGCACAAATTCACAATCTTGTTTTATTTTGATTGATTTTAAAAGTTTATTTTAGTTTAACATTTTTATGATTTAATTATTAGCTTTTCATTAAATCCCTGCAAATCCTTCACAAATCTCAGTTTGGGAAACCTTAACGTAATATAATGATTAATGCACTTCATGTTGTTAATAACAACGAATGGAATATATTTTCTTACTCATTGTATTTTTATATCAATATGGTACAAGATTATCCTATATAATTCACTGTGATAAACAAGATAGGTCAAAAGTAATCTAAAAGTAGTCTGATTATATTAACTAAAATGTGTAATGTATTACGTTACTAGCTACAATTTTTGTCATGTAATTTGGAATCAGTAACAGATTACAATTTGTAAGTAATCCACCCGGCTCTGTTGGTCATACAGTATTCTCTTATTGGAAACATGTTCTCGTTGTCATCATTGTGGTAATTTCTTGTTACCTTCTGCCTTTAGTGGCCCCAAATCCCTATAATTTGGAGGGTTAACTTGCAGCTAAGAAATTGTGCTGCCCTATTCCTGGGTATGTTTGCTTGCAGCAGTCTAAGATTAGTGAATTGAAAGTGACCTATATTTCTAGTAGGCCTTGGCAGTTGTAGCCATTTGAATCAGAAATTAACCACAGTGCTTTTTTCTTGTGTGTTGTTGTTTAGTCCATAAACTGTTAAAAGATGCATGCATATTGAAATTTATATTATTTTCTCACATTTTTGGTATGATAAAATCAATCAGGTGTGATTGATAGTATGCCATTCACTTAAACAACAAAAGTTAAACTTTTTCAGAGAGGGGATGGGTTGTGAGAACGCTTCGTAAACAGAATGAGAGGCTGTAAAAGGTTCTTTGAAAGTAGCTCAGTCATCAGAGACAGACATAAAAGCAGCTCTTCTCTTTTGTACTGTAAGTGAAAAGACGTTTAAAGACAGAAGGTCAATAGGCAGTTTTTTGTTATTTTGGTATAACCAAATTGAGCTTGATTTCTGTGGTTCTTAAAAGCTGTTGTTTTTCTTTACAGATGCTCTGATGCCTGAAACCATTACTTATAATGAACTGATGATAATGTCCATCAACAAGTTCTCAGTGGATGTTCTATAAGAGTGGATAACCATCATAATTAATCAGGACTCTCACTGGAGACTAAGTAGACGGAACCATGGCTAGCAAGAGGAAGTCGACTGTTCCATGCATGATTCCTGTAAAAGCCATGCATCTGCAGGATGACTTTGAAAGGGATAGACTGTCCCCTCCAACAAAGGACATTGGCTTTTCCATTACAGAGGAAGCAGGTGGAAAAAGCAGTCAAAGTTTGGATGAGTCCTCTGGGCAAGAAACAGGTGATCCCCATAAAGATAGTGGCATTTACACTTGCAGGCCTTGTAACTTTGAGACCCAGGACTTAAATCTTTTCCTTGATCATGTCTACAGTGGGCACCCAGATTTCCGCATTGACCCCTGTTTTCTTTGCGTGGATTGTGGGATAAGTGCTGCAAAATTTGAGGGCTTAGCACTGCACAATGCCCGTGTCCATCCGAGTACAATAAACACCACACTTCAGCTCAAAAAGAAGGACAACAGGATCATAGTAGAGCAGAGTCTTTGCGTGGAACCTTGTGAAAGCACTAGCTCTAAAGAAACTGAGATATCCATCACCAAGACACCAATCATGAAAATGCTGAAGGGTAAATCAGAGCCCAAAAGGATTGTAGTTTCTCACCCTGCTACTGATGACCCTCCTCCTGCTATTACCAAAGTAGTGGAGAAAAGTGAGTCTCCTGCAGTTACAGTCACTCATGTGCCCACCATTGTACACAATGGAGCAGCCAGCAAAGTTGCCCTGCCATCGGCCATTCAGATTGTTAATGGGTCTGGGGCTTTGCCCATGCTGAAGACAGCTGTTACACAAGTCGTATCTGTTGTGCAGAGCAGAAGTCTCAATCAACAATCTGCTCCAATCACCGTCTCCTCATCCCACTCCTCTTCGGCATCCTCATCAAGTGTTAAGAATCTTCCAAAAGTAATGATCCCCCTCAGCAGCATCCCTACCTACAACGCATCCATGGACAATAGCAGTTTCTTAAAGACGTCCTTTAGCAAGTTCCCTTACCCAACCAAGGCTGAGCTTTGCTACCTTACTGTAGTCACCAGGTATCCTGAGGAGCAGATCAAGATCTGGTTCACAGCACAGAGGCTGAAACAAGGAATCAGCTGGTCTCCAGAAGAAATAGAAGACGCCCGCCGAAAAATGTTCAATACAATCATACAGGCAGCACCTTCAAACAGCCAACAGCAACGTCAGACCCACCACACCACTACTCAGTCAACTATCACAGTTCTGGGAACTACTGGCATCCCTCATATCTTACAAGGTAGCCTTGTTGGCCAAGGAGGGGTGATTGTCACCCAGCCAATGATGGCTAATGGGATTCAGGTTAGCAGTGCTCCTGTTACATTAGCTGTAACACCTAAACCTCAGGCTGCTGCGAAGCCTACAATGCAGGCTAGACCCGCTGCAGCCCTGGTAGCTGATAAAGGAATCAACATGGTTTTAGGCACTGTTGGTAGCAGCAGTAGTGGAAACTGTAGTAGTAGCAGCAGCAATGCTAGTACAAGCAGCAGTTCAAGCAGTATTAGTAGTACTAGCAGCTTATGTAGCCAAGCTAGTGTAATCAGTATTGGTAGCAGTAGCACTGCTAAGTCAAATAGCAACACCAATGTTAAGGTCAATACACCGAGTACTAATTCCACTTGCATTCAAAGCAACGGTAACATTGTGAAAAGTGAGGGTAAAGGCAATTCCGACGCTAAAAGCAACATTAACAGCAAGAACATTGTTTCAACTGCCAGTACCACTCCAACTATGATTTCGCCATCTACAACTACAACTACAGATAGCGCCGTACCAAGTAAATCAGACTCTCCTATCTCTATGAACTCTCGTATATTCTCCACCACTAACTTCCTGGACCCCAGCTTTAACAAAACCAAAAAGTCCCAGGAACAGCTGGCAGCCTTAAAGGAGAGCTTCCTTGTTAACCAGTTTCCCAATCAAGAGGAAGTAGATCGACTTATAAGCCTGACTGGTTTATCTGTACGTGAAGTACGGAAATGGTTCAGCGACCGCCGCTACCACTTCCGGAATCTGAAGGGTTCGAGGTCAGGTGGCGGAGGTCAAACTGTTACTAGTGGTGGCATTTCCCAACTGGATACTCTTGGTGCTGTAGACCTGTCTGAAAACAGTACACCCCCAGAGAGGCCCAAAACCCCTCAGCAGTCACCTCTCAGCCCCTCACAGACATCATCCCCACCAACTCCAACACGGCGTCCTCCACGACCCCCATCGCCAGATTTCACAGCGATACGGTACAAAGAGAGAGAGCCCCACCAGGTTCGTGCTTTGGAGGCCAGCTTTGCACAGGACCCAGATCCATCTAGTGAAGAAGTTGACCGGTTAAGAGCAGAAACAAAGATGACTCGCCGTGAGATCCACAGTTGGTTTGCTGAGCGACGGAGGAGGGTCGCAGCCGAGAAGAAGAAAGAGGAAGCTGAGAGGGCGGAAAGGGAAGATGATGATCTGGTGGGAGAAGCAGAGGAGCATGGAATAAAAAAGGAAAAAAACAGCAATGAGGAGACCCAAGAAGCTGAAGATTCCTGCAAGAATTCACAGGAAGACAAAGAGGAGAAACAGAAGGACGAGACCGGTACTGAGCCGAAAGTTAACCCTATCAAAATCAATCTCAAAATGCTGAAAGTTACTGAATCTAATGGAAAAGGTGAACCTGAGGGCAGTCAACTGAATGAGGCTACCAAGGTGGCACAATCTATCTCTCAGATGACACTTCCACAGACCTCTCCATACCGAGGTAAGAAGACGCCCGAACAGCTCCACCTGCTGAAGCAAGTCTTTGCACGCACCCACTGGCCCAGTAGTCCCCAGTACAATGAGCTGATAGCTAAAACGGGCCTACCACGACCTGAGGTGGTACGTTGGTTTGGGGATTGCCGCTATGTCCTGAAGAACGGTCAACTCAAGTGGCTTGAGAGTTACCAGACCATGGTAGACGAGGAAGACTTCCAGAAAGCTAACGTTGGCATTCTAAAGGAGCACCTAGATAAACATGGTAAACTGGATGAGACTAAGTTGGAGGAGATCGTCAAATCAAGTGGGTTAGGTGAGGAATCGATCCGGAGGTGGTTTGCAGATAAGACACCACTTTTATCGGAGGAAAGGAACTCTGAGAGCACAGGAAGTGTGGCGACTGGATCATCATCTGCAACCCCAGCTGAAGCTGCTCCAGCGTCACAGCATCCAGACCATGAAGATGCAAAGGTGGAACGGTCAGGAAGCAGCCTAATCTCTGAGGATCAAACCACAAAGTCAATAGTTGAGACATCAGAAAATACTAAACAAGGTGAGTGATTTCCTACCATCTTAGCCATTAATTACTTTATAGCTTATTTGAGGATGGGATTAGCCCTTAGATTGCTTCCTGTATGGCTGCATTTACACTACAAGTCTTAATGCACAGATCCGATCTTTTGACCATATCCGATTTTTTTTATTTATTTTTTTTGGGCCACCTGTTTACATTCACTTTAGACACGACTGGTATGCGATATGTGTTTACATTAATTCCCGCACATCAGTGATCGCTTTAATACGCACATGGTAGTAGGCCCTCAGGTTTTGAAAGGCCATTCTATTAAAATTATTTATATAATTCACGTCAAGTAGACATTATTATTTGTCAGCACGGACAACAGCTGTCATGGATGTTTTGCAGCACAAAATCTGATTTGAATGGATAAAGACCAGAAAATAATAGTAATTTTTATTCATTTTATCTACAGCTTGTTAGATGTAGAATTCTGAAGTGAAACAAAGTAGCGCTGTAAGATTGAATGAATTTGACTGAATTAATGTAAGTTATCACCGCTTTGCTGAGAAATATAATGTAGGTTTTAGTAGCAAAGCAATTGTATTTATAAAATTCACGTGCCAGAGGTTAAAAACCAGATCCTGAGTGTTGCGCAATTTCTTACATATACGAAATTCAATAAAATGTAAGCGCACACAGCATGGCGGCATTAAAACTGTTTTTATGTTAAATGCCCTCACATTAGGAGTTCTGCAGGGAATCAGATGTGTGTTTAGACGTAGAATAAAAATCCACATTTGGAAGTGGCCCAGATCAGATCTCGTGTGCGTTTTTGTGTTTACACATTTGCAACAAATTATGATTTGTGTCAATGTAAGCAAAAAAAATTTTTTTTGTGCCTTTTTTGTGTCAGTGTAAACGCACCCTATTATGTTTTTGTGTTTAATACTTGTGTGTTTGTTTTCGCAGAGTCTGACTGAAGAGGAGACTGGATGTATGAATGAATGTGAAGCGATATCAGCCCATGGGATTACAGCACATGTGGCCTTTAATTGAAGGCTTTTTTTTTTTTTTTTTTAAAACAAATGACAGATTATACTTTAACAGGAGCACTGGAGAACATCTCTGCAAAAAGAAAAAAAAAAGAAAAAAAACTCTCCCCCAGTGAATATTCCCTTTTTCACAGAGTTACTAGCTGTCCCATGGTGTGGATTATCAAAGGTCAGGATGCACCCCTTCACCAGCCAGCTGCTTTTTCTATTTGGAAAGGATAGAGGGGAAAACAGACCTTGTCTTCATGAAGTGACCTAAGTTGAAGTCCACAGAGAAGTTTTTCTTGGATGTGTATTTCCTAACTTTTTCTTCTGGGGAGGAATTACCATTTTTAGGGGACTTACAGTGGTACGAAGCGCAAACTGCACAGCTCTCATTGAGCCCTTTTGTAATTCTTAAAATATGACTGACATAATTGCACCTCAGAGAGGATGAATTGTATGCTGTAGGTGAGCATCAATACCACGGCACATTTTTTTTTTCTTTCTAAAATGTCATTGAGTAAAAGAAACCCATAAAATCATGACTATTTGTCAAAACAGATTCATCAGTGTGAACGCTTAGGCTTGTATGATTTTTACAAATATTATTTGTAGAATACATTTAATATAAAAAAAAAACAGTCATGGGTTTTCAGGCTTGAAAAGCAAAAACATCACCTTTTCATTGCTGAATAAGTACTTTATTCTCAGGCTTGATTATGTTTCATATGAAAAGCAAAATTAAAACGTATACTTCCTCCAATATAGCATAGGCACATTACAGAAAAGGCTTGGTTTGTAAATAAGAACATTGGTAACAAAACACTGATGCAAGAAAGCATTAGAAAAAGGCATACATGTCCAACAGGGAATCTTTTGTTGATGTATACATACACCAAGGCACATGAAAGATGATGCAAGAAAACAGCAGAAACTCATTTACAGACTGGAGAAGGGCTACAGAAGTACAAGGAAAGGGATTAACACTGAAAATAAATCGAGGGAATGTTGGCTAATTAGGAATAAATGTAAGGGAACTTGAGCGAATTCCCTCCGAAGGAGTTTGGCCTCATCTTTTCCTCTCAAAACTCAGGAAGTGATTATGGTCCCTGTGTCTTTCTGTAATATTTCTAGATTGTGTAATGCAAATTGCTATACACTAATCACTGGGGGGGGGGAAATAAAGAGGAATGACAGAATTTATGCATGCATGCATCCAAAGGCGCAAGCCAGTTGCTTGAATTGCACATCTCGCCATGTTAAAATGCCCCTTGTTTACAATTTTCAAATGAATTAGTATTTCTCTATATGCCCAATCTGGGGAACATACAACAATATAAATTGAGGAGTACATTCTGGAGCATCTTTCAGACTCTGAGCTGTCATGCACAGAACCAAATAAATACTGTGACAATAGTGCCGTAATTTAGCAACCACAAGACAAAAAAAGAGGGGAAAAAAGGCAAACAAGCTCTCCATAAAAACGCACCTGGACCCCATGGTCAAACGGAGAGCCAGGTAAAGCATCGGTGATGGAAAATAATGCGACAGCATCACAATGGCTTCTGTATATGGCTGTTAGACACTAAATGGCATGTGTATGTGTGCAGTTCGGTAACAACCTCTACTGGCTAAACAAGAGAACTGCATGAAACGTATCAGAGCTACAATAAATATGGCCTTGGTTTTTACTGTACATCAACTGTAAATACTGAGGTTTAGCAGTCTTAGTCTGTTTACCAATTAATGACGGTCTGTTTTAGAGCAATACAATGGCATAACACAAAACTAAAGGACTGCTTGGCACAAGGTATACATCTAAAGAAAGACTGACCAAAATGCCCTTACTCCTGTCCACAGAAGAAGAAAAAAAAAAAACATCCATAATATTTTCAGAATTATTCAATGTGTTCGACTAACCCAAAGAACTGAGACAGACTTATTTTGGTCCCAATTTCTTGTATAAACCACCTGCAGAGTCTACCTTTGGCTTTCTTTAAATGGACATCATGGTTAACGCTACTAAATCATACATAAAACGTCCTCCCTATTTGATCTGATAAGACAAAACATAAAAAACCCTTCAGGAACGAGACTTCTCAATTGCTAACGTGGAGGAACAGCAAACGATAAATCAGAAATGGTGTTAGAGGGATAAAACGTTCTGAAATGAGACGGTCCAAGTTCAGTTCTGTAAACTAAATACACAACGATGCTCCCATAGCCTGAAAACCCCACCTGAGCTGTTTGTGAATTAAAGTCCACTTGTGCAGACTGGCAAAACATAAAACAAGGAGAGTGATATTGCTCTCTGGTCACTTGATAACATCGTAACTTTAAAACAAAATAGAGGTTGTTAAATGTCGAAGAATGTCTTCCTGATGCTCGGACTGTTTCAATGAGATCTCCCATACTGCCACGTGCCTGTCTAAAAAAAACCCCCAAAAACACAAGAACATCCTGGGACGTGTCAAACACTTTAGTCCATCGACTCGGACAGAGGGAAGAGAAAGCGCAAGAAATACAATTAAAAAGGCCAAGCCCTCAAGTTAAAGAGGAAAAAAAAACAACAACATTATGAAACAGATGTTTAAATAATAAAAAATATTCAATCTGAAATGAAATAAAAATCTGGAGTGAGAGGCTCTTTGAGAGCAGATCAGTTGCAACGCTTTTCTAACCGACAGCAAAATGGGGCGCACACACACATTTATATATTTATAGATAAGCCAGAGAGATAGAGTAAAGAAAAAGTATTATTACTCCATAAATGTTAACCTGGAATCGGTTTCAAAGTGATGAATGATACAGCCCCCACTCAGTTTTGAAACACTGGCCTTGTCCTTGAGTCTGGCACTGCATCAGAACACCCCCGTCCCGTCCGCCGCAGGTTCAGATTGTAGCGAAGCAGATAATTGTTCGTTTCTGTCCGTGAGCCGCAGCTCCATCCGCGCCCCGTGAGGCCCTCTGCCGCTCCCGGAGCGAGAGAGAGTCGCAGAGAGAGGGAGATCTGTCCGAAAACGCTGGCGATGACGATTTCCATAGGAGCGGGTTTGACGGCAGCCCTTAACATCATCAGCTCTGTGGGAACCTTGTCGCTGGCCTCGCGTCCGCTCCGTCCGTCTGTCGCAAGCTCAGCCGCTTACGCACGGTTATCGGCGCTGACGCGAGCCCTGCGGGGCCTACAAGAGAAAAGAAACGTCACAAATTACAATTCAACCATTTAGCCTGACTTCTGATCATCAGCATTAGATCTGGCCCACACTGCAGCTTGCGTTTGCCAAGAACCAGCCACTAAGACAGGAATAGACCATATAAACCTCACCTAAATAAACCAGACACAGTTATGAGCATTGGTAGTTTTGTAAAAAATCTATTGTAGTAACAGATTTCAGATTAACACCGTGTGCCGAATTATTAGGCAAGTTAATATTCTGGTCATATTTTTTCCCAAGAACATTTTACCAATTCCAAACCACATAAACCTGATAGCTATTGACTTTGTATTTAATCATTTATAAGTGATATATAATTGTCCATGAAGGCTGGAAGTCAAAAACTCCTCATATTCAGGTATGCAGAATTATTAGGCAGGTTTTCTTTTACAGATAAAATGAGCCAAAAAAAAAAAAAAGAGATTTAACTCAGACTAAAAGTCAAAAATTATTAAATGCCCATGAGAAGGATGCAATACTAATGCAATAATAGAATTTGCAAAGTTAGGGCATGACCATTGGGCAGCGAAATGCTCATTGGGTCAGCAGAGTCAGAAAAAACAGGTGGAGAAGAAAAGACACGTTAACTGCAAAAGAATGAAGAATTAAGGTGAAGGAACCATTTAATCTCCAGCGCCATCATTTTCCAGAACTGCAACCTTCCTGGAGTCTCCACAAGTGCAATGTGTCAGGTTCTCAGAGACTTTGCTTGGGTAAAAAAATCTTAAAAAAATGACCCTCACTTAATAAGAATAGCATGCTGAAGTGTTGTGAAATACATTAAGACTGATTTTTCATAGGCTTTATGGACAGATAAGTTTTGAGTGACTCTTGAAGGACCAGCACCACATCCTCTTGTACCACTGTTTGAAGAATTGATCTTCCAGAATCTGGCAGTATGTTTTAGGAGCTCATATTAGTCAATCTCTGCAAGACAGACTTTTCAGGATAGGAGATGGACTAAAAATGAGCTCCTAAAACGTATATATACACCATACGTATATATACGAGCACCATATAATTTGACAATTTAACATCATTCAAAGCAAGCGTACCTCCTGTTCTCGTGGTCCAGCAGCGCCTCCTGTGACACTCTGAAGTCGTCCAGAGGGGACTGGTAGCGGGCCTCGAAGGAGCCCTCCCGGCCGCGGTAGCCCAGCGCCTGAGCCGGAGACGAGGGCAGGGGGGACATGGAGGACGCGGAGGAGATGGAGCTGGTGTCCCCCATACGCTCCCGGCCCACCTGCATGGCCATGGCCATCGCCCCCGCCGCCGCCGAGAGCGGACTCAGCATCTCACCGTTCTCATGCTGCAGGAGAAAAAAAAAACAGCTGCCATTATGACACAGCATATCAGGCTGCATTTACACTGCAGTTCTTAATGCACAGATCCAATCTTTTAACCATATCTGATTTTTTGGCCCGCCCATTTACATTCACTTTAGACATGACTGGTATCCGATTTCTGTGTTTACATTCCAGCCCAAAATGATTGTCAGTGATCGATTTACTATGCATGTAATAGACCCTCGGGTTTTGAATGGCGGTGCTTTTAAAATTATTTATATAATTCATGTCAAGTGGCCATTATTATTTTCCTGCATGGACCACAGCTGTCATGGATGTTTGCAGCACAAAATCTGACTGAACGGATAAAGACTGGAAAATAACGATAATTTTCAATAAAGCAATAAGCCTCAATAAGCCGTGGTTTACAGTGAATTTATAACAGCTAAGAGGCGTTGTAACCCCCTTAGCTGTTATAAAATCACTGTAAACCACAGCTTCTTGGGGCTTATTGCTTCTATAAAATGGTTATTCCATATATGTAGTGTGGGATTACAAATTTCCAATGTAATAGTACATTGTGTTTTACATTTTGAGGTAAAGATGATGACATTCTACCTTTTACCTTTTGTCTTTATGCACTTCCTGACCATGAGTAGAGTCCCAAGTTAAAGGTGAATGCTAAGCTCAAGGCACAGCTGTGCCTTTGTCTCTATGATAATGTGAAGGTATGGGCGATACTATCAGGCTGATTGGATTAGCACCTATGCATTTGAAAGACACTGTTATGCTGATGAGATCAGGGCTGGGGAAATTCAGGTAACGGGCTGATTCCTGTTTGTTTAGATTGTCTCCACCTCTATGTATCCCTCCCCCTTGAAAGGTATAAACTCTACTGTGTTGAGATATAGTCAGACTTGGATGACTGCAGCGACGCACAATGAGTTCTCAATAAAGAGTAACTTCTGCTTGAAAGATATCCCAACGTCTCCTGGTCTCTGCTTCGAAGAGGAAAAAAAGTTTCCTACAGTAGCAAGGTTTCACAAACTAAAACAAAGCAAATAAAATGTAATGGTATTAATAAAAATATTATTCTTCTGTCAAACAATGTAGTTTGTAGAGTAATTTACAACAGTTTTGAACGTGGTTCAACCAATCAGAATCAAGGACCAGAATTATCCATTTTATAATTGTTATTTTATCTACAGCTTGTTAGATGTAGAATTCTTAGGGAATAAAGAAGCTCTAAGATGATATTTGTTTAAATGAATTCGAATGAAATTACCGCGAGAGAGATAGAGCGAGCAAGTGAACAAGTGAAGTTTAATTACAAAAATCACTTTATTGCTGAGAAATATAATGTAGCTTTTAGTAGCGAAGCTACTGTATTTATAAAATTCACGGGGCAGAGGTTAAAAACCAGATCCTGAATGTGCAATTTCTTACCCATATAAAGTTTCCATCCCAATTAAATGCGAGTGCATACAGCACACCGGCATTAAAAGCAACCTTTACTGTATGTGCAAACATTGTGCCCATGCATTGGGTGTTCTGAGGCGAATCGGATCTGTGTGTTTAGACGTAGGCCGGATTGTCCAGATATTGGATATGTATCCGATTAAAATTCACATTCGGAAGTGACCCAGATCAGATGCGCAAAAATCGGATCTTGTGCAGATTTTTGTGTTTACACGTGTGCAACAGATTCTGATCTGTGTCAGATTTGAGCAAAAAAAAAAAAAAAAAAATCAGATTTTTTTTGTAAATGCAGCTTTAGTCGATTAAGGTGAGTTTCTGTATGCTATGATGCCCACCCTTCCTCTGACGATGTCCATGTGCACCAGCAGAGACGCCAACTCCAGATCCTCACTGTAGCTGTTCTTCAGCGGGACCGACCGGTATCCTACAGACAGACAGCAGTGACATTGTTTTTACAGTCATTAAAGCATGAACTCAGGGGTGTCCGATTCCTCTCCTCATCCTCAAGACCCAGATTAGCTGGTTCAGGTGTGTTTTTTTAGGACTAGAGCTAAATAGCGCATTCAAGTCCTCCTGGGAAGTTTGTACTTACGAGTTGACAAGTCGTCATTAAGGCATCATGTGCATTTAAGTCACTTTGGTCGGAACAAGATGGCGATTTAACTTTTTTACATAAAATTCAATGATTTTTTTAACTCTACATCTACAAAATAATGAATAAAGAATGTGCATCGTGTTTTTGCTTTTTTCTGTTTTTAAGATTCAAGATTTTTTTTTTTATTTGTCACATACTCAGTTATATATATGATACATAACCAGTAGTGAAATGTAAGTCAGGCCCGCTCCATAGATTGTGCAAATTTAGACAAGTATAAGACAAAGAAAGTAATAAACATGGGGATAAGATAATAAGACTGTACAAAATAAAATACAGAGCTTGAGAGTACAGGGCATTACACAATAATCTTAGAAAGGAGAATATATAATAAATATTAAAAGAAACAGGAATGTACAAGTGAGGGATATGCTGAGGTATGTGCAGAGAAGAATTTTAAGTGAAGTACAACAGTGCAGGTTGTTACATAGCAGCAACGAAACCAGAAAGTGCTATTCAGTTTATGAAGGTGATGGTAAACTGAATCATATATTCTATGGTAATTATACAATAATATAATATTTTGTTTATGTAACTTATATAGTTTTATTGCACGACAAAAAAAAAAAAAAAAAAAAGTAATTTTATTAATTTCAACAAATTTAACGTCAATACAGAGGGTACTGCATACCGTCAATACAGACTGCATATCTATATATAATAGTCTTTGGCTGCGTCCATTGCATCCGACACGTTTTCTCACTAACACATCCACAACTCGGAAACTCTGGGCTTAAAGAAAATTTTGAGTTTCCCACTCGTAATAACGACTTTGTGGTGGTGTTCATGTGCGTTCAACTCATAAATACGATCTATCCGATTGACTTCAACGCACCAAAACTCTGCAATAGGGCTGCAAGATTAATCTAAATTAAATTGCATTCGCAATTAGGCAAAAGCTGCGATTTTCATGCGCAGCTTGTCAGTGAAGCACAGTTCTGTGATCAGTAGTAAATACTGCTCCATCCAAAGGCCAGAGGCCGCTCTTACACGAAAACTCAAAATATGCTCCAAAAAGAAAGGTAATGCACATCATTCCAGGAAATAAACAGAAGACTGAACTGCTTTCATTGATTCAACATGACTAATAAACACAGTGATAAAGGCTATATAATATGCCTTATTCTAGTGTAAGAAGCCACAACATCTCATAGAAGGATGTTATTTCAAACACTCGACTGACGTTATGAAGTGAGTTTGGGGTAAAAACATTTGTTGGCCAAGAGGTTCATAAATGCTTCTCATGTTTGGAAAGATGTTTGACGCGTGTTGCTTTTTCAAATGCACAATATAAGTGACTCAAACTCGTCATGCTTTCAGATGGAGCAGTATTTACTACTGATCACAGATCTGTACTTCACTGACAACCTGCGCATAACAGCCTTCGCGATTTCATAAATGCACTAACCAGACGATTTAATTTGCGATTTTGACCCAATCTCGATTAATCGCGTAGCCCTACTCTGCAAGAGAGTGGCCCTCCAGGAGCAGGACTGGACACCCCTGCTTTATTTAGAGCAGGTTGCCTTTGAAAGCACAAAGGTGGTGATTCTTTTGTGAGCCGTACCTGTTTTGAGGCAGTTGATGGGGAACGTTGCCTGGGCCAGAAAGTTCTGGTCGTTGAACATGTCGATTTCATAGACCACGAAGCGCAGGAAGGCAAAGGAGGGATTGCAGACGGTGAATCGGAAGGGTTTCATGGGCCAGGTGGGGTTCAGACCATTGTCCGCTGAGAGTAAAACAGGTAAATCTTTTAGTGATCCCTCATATCCCTACATCATTTGTTATTCTTCTATGTTTTTGTTGTAAGAGATGTTTGCATTTGCACCTTACCTTCAGAGTCAGTCCTCTGCTTGGCATTGTCATATTCCGCTCCACAAACTTCGATCTCGATGAGAGGGCAAACGATACCTCGACCGTGTTTGGGCAGATGTCGTGCTCCCAAAACCTTAAAACACACCAGCGTTCAGTTTATTTGGTCACTCTGACATAATCAGTATTGACTGATAACATATTTCCACTTGGGCGAACAAAAGAGCAAAACCAAACATTGTATGTGTCTTTTACTGTGTGCTTGGCTTCTGGTTGCTAAAACATGTGACCATGGACCACAAAACCAGTCATAAGTGTCAATTTTTTCAAAATTGAGATTTAAACAGCATCTGAAAGCAGAAAAAAATAAGCTTTCCGTTGATGTATGGTTTGTTAGGACAATATTTGACCCAAGATACAACTATTTGAAAATCTGGAATCTGAGGGTGCAAAAAAATCTAAATATTGAGAAAATCGCCTTTAAAGTTGTCCAAATGAAGTTCTTAGCAATGCATATTACTAATCAAAAATTAAGTTTTGATATATTTACGGTAGGAAATTTACAAAATATCTTCATGGAACATGATCTTTACTTAATATCCTAATGATTTTTGGCATAAAAGAAAAGTCTATAATTTTGACCCATACAGTGTAGTTTTGGCTATTGCCACAAATATACTCGTGCAATATAAGACTGGTTTTGTGGTCCAGGGTCACATATTGCATCCTATGGTAACATTTTGTGAAAGTCATGAAAACAATCCCCTTGCCACAGTTGTGTATATACATATTTCTGCAGGTTTTGTGAAGGTAAAGTTAAGATTTTTTTAAGACTAGGTCTCTAGATGTAACTGTCTTGTTATCAGCAACACTTCAAAGTAAAAAAAACAAAAAAAAAACAAAAACAAAAAAAACCTCCAACAAATCTCCATTACTTTTTAATTCATTTTACACAAAGAAAAAAAAAAACCTTACTTTGAATAGCTTTGCTCCAAACCACTAGAATATGGAAATAACTTTTATTTACCTTCTGATCACACTGCAAAAGTGATGTTCTTCAGTATTTTTGTCTTGTATCTTGATATAAGAATCTTTAGTCATTTGCATTTTTAGAATCTTTTTAGAATCTTTATTAATTTTTTGAGAATCAAAATGACAAAATAAGAAGTCATCAAAGTGAATTGATGACCAAAACAAGAACAAATATCTGCCAATAGGCTCAGATAAAATCCACTTAATTTCAAGGGAAACATTTTCACAGCCTATTGACAATGTTTTTAGTTTTTTTTTTTTTTTTAAGCATAAACTAACTTCATTTTGTTCAATTTCTCAGAAAACAAGACTTTATATGCTCCAATTTGCATCTCAAGAAAGTGTATCTTGATTTAAGGTCGTTTTGATATTTTTATTGGAAAACAAGACAAATACTGTAGAAGATATTCATTTTCATTGAGAACTGGTCCCTATACTGAAGTGTTACTGAAGATTCTTTAAATGTACTTGTAATAAAAATTGTCCTTAATTTGTGGAAGGGCAAATTAAGGCTGGCAGAAACCTTGTCTAACGGTTCAGTTCTGGTCTATTGTAGTGCAGCATGTGTACCTCTATGGAGAGCGTGATAGGCTCCACTCCTCTCAGAGAGTGCCGGTCAAACGGGTCGAAGTTGTCGTCTCTCATGATGGAGGGCTGTAGCACGTAACCGCTCCTGCCGTTCAGCATGAAGAGCGCCTGGTTCATCTGCATGGGCTTATCTGCAGAGAAATGACCGCTCTGTTAAAGGACGGGACAACAGAGGAGAAGAGGACCAGAGTGAGACCTGCTGTCCTCACCTGCGGTCTGGAAGTTAAGGGCCACCAGCTGACTACCGCACAGCCACATGGGTAACGGGTCGTAGTTGGAGGAGTCCAGGCGCTGGCCACGCGGGTAGATCCGCGACAGCTGTAATCGATTGTACTGCAGGAACTTCTTTCCTTTGATACGGTTCACGTACTTCTCCGCTTTGGTCTCGGGAAACGAGGACATGTCCCGGAAACAGGCCCGCTCCGTCCCGATTTCTGTGAGAAGAGGAGGCTTTCAGGGGTTATGTTGAGGAGCTACATGGCATTTCATATCAAAGTAGTGTTTCCCAACCCTGTTCCTAGAGGCACACCAACTCTCATCCTAATCAAACACACTTGATTCAACTCTTCAGTGTGTTAGTAAAGACTACAAGAGCTGAAATGACTGAGTCAGATAAGAGAGATATCTAAAATGTGTACTGCTGATGCGTCTGCAGGAAGAGGGCTGGGAAACCACTGTGTTAAAGTTATAGGATAGATTCAATTTAAACTGAAGTACAGAAAGATTACAGCAAAAACAGTAAATTTTTGAAATATTATTACAATTTAAAATAACTAGTTTTCTATTTTTATATATTTTTAAATGTAATTTATTTCTGTGATCAAAGCTAAATTTTCAGCACCATTACTTCATTGCTAATCATTATAATACTGACTCCAAGCTTTTGATTAGTATTAGTGTATAATGCCACAAAAGCTTTTTATTTCAGATAAATGCTGATCTTTGGATCTTTCTATTCAAAGAATCCTGAAAAAAAATGTACTCAACGGTTTTAAATATTGATGATAATAATAATAAAATGTTTCTTCAACAGCAAATCAGCATATTAGAATGATTTCTGAAGGATCCTGTGACACTGAAGACTGGAGTAATAATGCTGAAAATTCAGCTTTGATCACAGAAATAAATTACATTTTAAAATATATTCACATAGGAAACAGTTATTTTAAATAGTAAAAATATTTCAGTTTTTTTTTTTTTTTTTTTTTTTGCTGTACTTTGGATCAAGTAAATGCAGGCTTGGTGAGCAGAAGAGACTTCTTTAAAAAACATGAAAAATCTTACTGTTCAAAAACTTTTGACTTGTAGTGTATATTTATGAGATATTAATAATGAGATATTTTAGTAGCACTGATGTACTGTTTGATTTTATTGCTATAATTTCGGTTTTCATTTTAATTTTAGTCAAAGTTTAAGTTTTAGTAATTTTGTTGTTTTTGCCATTTTTTATAAAAACGTATAGTTTTAGTTTAGTTTATTTTGTACCAGTTATCGTAGCACTTCAACTCAAATTAGTTTTATTTCATCTGGTTGCCAACATTTCTTATTTGTGTTTAGTTTAACTAAAATAAAATGTTAAAAAATAAAAAAATAAAAAAATAAATATGTTTTATTTCACACAATGAATGTTTTAAATGGTTTTAGTGTTAACGATAATAATCCTGGTTAGTACATCACATGACAGGAGCTGGAGAATGAAATTTTCATGAGGCATCTATAAGTTTGCATTTTAAAACTGTTGGACGTCTTACTGTCTTCATCAAAAGGAACCGGTCGGCAGTAGATGACGAGGTCTGACAGCTCTAAAGCAATCTTCTTTCTTCTTTCCATCATTTTACCCTCCTCAAGCTGACAGAGAACAAATAATCATTAGTCATAAACACTGCAAAAAAACCCCCAAAAAAACACATTCTTAGGAAACTGCATACATTTTAGTTACATTTAATCACATGATTTCCAAGACGGAGAACTAATAATCAGTCATATCAAACATCTTTATATAGTCTACGTGTCAGCAAGCACAAAGGAGGAAACTGCAAAAACTGTAGATAAGCTTGATCACATGACTTGCAAGAAGTAGTCTGTCCTAGCATCCAAGAAAACCCTGAGAGCTTTAGTAAGAGGTGGAGCCGGTCAGTTTTATTGTGTGACTGCAGAGGAGGAGATGTGGCGTATGGTACCTTAGCTTCAGAGGTCATGGTGACCTCGCGGATCTTCACCACCCAGTCCTTCAGCTCCTCCTGCGAGCTGGCTGCGATGTCCAGCACGGGTCCGGTGCGGGGGGAGGCCACAGGCACCAGCGAGAAGACGAACTGCCTGCTGCCCTTCCCCTCAGGTCTGACCACTGCAGCAGAGACAGCACACACATACACTCAACTCAAGACAACATGAAACAGCCTGCGACTCAGGGTTGCCAGGTCTGTTAAACAAAACCAGCCCAACTGCGATTCAAAACTAGCCCTCTGTTGGAGAACACCTCTGTCGAAATAGCGATCCAGGGGGTGGGGGGAGATCACTTTAACCCACGGACTGAAAAACAACCCTAGCCAATTGTGTAAAAGTAGCCAGGAACATAAACATTTTGACAGAATCATAACCAGAAACAGAAATTAAATCAAACTTAATAGTTCCAAACAAGAATCGAAAATTTGAAATGGCCATTAACCAGTTAATAACATTATTTTATCATTCCATTTAATATTAGAATTTTCCTTTCATGGAAAGGAAACAGAGGCAGAAAGCCGTTTTCTTAAATTTGCAAAGGCTTTACAGTTTTCTTTATTTTAGTTTTATTAATTTTGCAAAAACTTTACAGTTTTGAATGATGTCTTGCTTCTATCTGTATGACTAACCAGCGTTGGTATGACCATAAAATACAGAGTAACAGTTGGGAAAACAATGCAGTGACTGGGCTGGTGCCTTACAAAACATATTATTGCTATCTTGATATTGCAGCCTGTTCATTATCAAAATAAAATACATTTAAAGAAACATAAAAAGTTGCATTGCTCAATTTAAATGGTCCATACTAGTACAATCTGTGACTGCTGATATAGCCTATGTGAAGGTTGATGTTTTATGTCGATAATGCGAGTGAAGTGCAAAGCCTATACATAATAAATAATATTATAGCATCCAGACACGTTGCGAATATGGAAACATTTGGATTCATGCAGAATGAGAGGCTTCAGTTTCGCTTTTAAATTAATTCGTTTTGGCTTGATGTTTATATTTAGCCTAAAAACTGTTAACCTTAGAGGATTTGTTGTGGAGAGAAGGGAGCTAAAATAGCCTAGCTGTGTTTATGTTTGTAAACATTTTGCTTTATTTACCAGTATTTTAGCCTACATTATTACTGAATGTAATAATAAAATGCGACGTACAGCCTATGCAACTTATGTTTTTTTCCTCTCAAAATGCAATTTTATACAATGCAGCAAACATTTTTAAATATCTTTAAAAAAATAAATTTAATGTCTTTAAAGCGTTGACAGTTTTTTTTTTCTTCGTTTAAAACATTGCCAAAATCTAGAAAAGATGATGCTGTATTGGCTATGACTAAGTGAATTTTTCTTTTTAGAGTAAAGAAAACGCTGTACTTTTTTTCTTTTTTTTAAGCCCTGATATGAAAGGAAACTGAAGAGGCGACAATGGAAAAATAAGGGGGTTTGGTGACGTCAACCAAAAAGGAAATTGCAGTTTTATGCAAATGCACTAAATTTGAGATAGATAGATAGATAGATAGATAGATAGATAGATAGATAGATACATAGATAGATAGATAGATAGATAGATAGACAGAGATAGATAGATAGTGATATAAAAACAAAAACTAAAAGAAATTATTACTAAAATTACTAAAACGTTCACTAAAAATAAAACGAAATTAAAAATAAAAATAATAAACTATAATAGTATATTAATGATAGTAAAATAGTTTGGGTTGAGGGGTTGGGTTGGGTTTAAAAAATCTTATTGTTAATAACAATAAAATTGTTAATATTTCTTATTAATATTAATAACATCAATAATTAATTTATTATTATTATTATTATTATTATTATTATTATTATTATTATTACTATATTAAATTATTTATAGAGATATATTTGTATATATTTATTTCTGAAATATTATAGGCAGTAAATAATAAAAATAGTAAAAAAAAAAAAAAAAAAAAAAAAAAAAAAGCTAAATATAGCTATAAAATATAGCTAAAAAATTAAATTGGTCATGATTATTTTAAATCTTCAGACAACTCTAAATTGAAACAACGTGTGTGTATGGGTCTGTGTAAGGGTCTCAAACAGTGATGTGACGATGGAGTGTGTATGAGGGAAGAGGAACACACACACACACTCACCGATCTGACAGGAAGACACGTCCACACTTCCTCTCAGGAGATCTCCCAGAGGACTGTTCTCTGTGGCCTGCTGAGCACGAGTGGAGAGCAGAGAGAGAACAGGGCTGAAGGTCGGTCTCTGCCACAACACAACAAACACAAACAGACGCGCTGTACTCACTGATCTGTCGGGCTCCATGGCTGTCGGGCTGATCTCCTCAACGTAATTCGCAGGGAACCACAGCTGCTTCTTACCGCCATAGTCTCCCTTCCACCTGAGCGGGAACACAAACACACACAGGGCTATTTTCAGGGAACCAAATCAAGACTGAATGAGAGAAACAGGCTCCAAAAACAAACACACTACGCACCTAATGCAGGTAAAAATAGGCTTTGGCAAGTAAAGAAGATTTTCTGGCTAGTGTTAGAAACAGTACATGGGATTAAGCACAATATATATATAAAAAAAAAAAAAAAGATTAAAAACAACGTTGATGAAAGGTTTTGATCCACTTCAAATGTTGACTACTGTATTTGTAGCAATAGCCAAAAATACACTGTATGGGTCAAAATTCTTGATTTTTCTTTTATGCCAAAAATCATTAGGATATTAAGTAAAGATCACGTTCCATGAAGATATTTAGTAAATTTCCTACCATAAATATATCAAAACTTAATTTTTGATTAGTAATATGCATTGCTAAGAACTTCATTTGGACAATTTTAAAGGCGATTTTCTCTGTATTTTGATTTTTTTGCACCCTCAGATTCCAGATTGTCCTATCCTAACAAACATTACATCAATGGAAAGCTTATTTATTCAGATTTCATATGATGTATAAATTTCAATTAAAAAAAATACCCTTATGACTGTTTTTGTGGTCCAGGGTCACATATTAGCGTCCACACCAGCGGACAACACTGTTTATCATAAGCACACTGCAGTTTTATCATCTGCCACTTTAAAATCTGGTGGATTCTGATTGGCTGTCAATGCTTTTAACCTTCATCAGCTGAAAATAGTTGCTCTGAAAGTAATTTCAATGATATTGTTCCTCTGTGTTGTTATAGTTATAGATGCAGACTGGACTTCACTAACCTCATAGTATCAGAACCAGAGTCGGGTGTAACACAGTAAAGCGTTACTGTATTCTAATTACTTTTCCTGATAATGCGTTACATTTAAATTACGTTACTTAAGTTACAAATGCAGTGTTAAGAAAAAAAATATGAAGTAAAATGCATTTTAAAATCATGTTTTGCGCATCACTATGCCCTTTAATAAATCACGGGAAAATGTGAGCTAATGCAGAAAACATTTAGACGCAATTCACTTGATTTTCACTTGGTCTGTGTGTCAAATTTTCGCTGAGGTTTCATTCATTTTTTGATGCATTTCAGGAAGATATTCATGAAGAATGAGACTGCACAAAGCACACCCAATTTGTTTTCTTTATTTTACAAAAGCACAATGTTTTGTTGATATTGCGAGTGTATACAAATGAAAGTAGAACTTTTACAGTTTCAAATGCTGTATTACTGTATTTGTACGATCAAAAACGAGAAAACATTGTTCTTTTCTCTGTTATCAGGAAAAAAATTTGATCATTCAAGTTGCTGTTTTGATATGTAATTTTACAGTCAATATTAAATTACTGAAAGAACTATATGAGTTTCACTTTGTAGTGTATTTTTTTAGATTTGATAACTTGAAAAGTAAAGTAAACTTGAAAGTAACTTGAAATTAAAGTAATTAGTAATCTGATTATTTTTTAAATGCAGTAATCAGTAATGTAAGCAAATTACAATTTTAAAGCTACAAAAGTCCTTCATTCACAGCAGTGAGTGATTTTTCTCTTTGTATTTTTTGTGTTTGGTTAATATTAAGCACAGAGACGGCAGAAGGAATATTACTACTTCTTGTCGCTTTAAGAGCTGCATGGATCCAATATACTGTCACAGACGTATTTTCATTCTCAACTGTTTACATTAATTTAAGACATAACTGATGAATAATCACCAAGCGCCGCATTTTGATATATTTTTGTGTGCATCTGACCCTTTAGGCGCACAGTCTCTGAGCGCATTCACAGAACAGCGCAAGTTCTCTTTCGCGCCTTTAAAAACACAACATCAAATAAACATTAATAAATCAAGCATGTGCCATTTTGTGAAAGTCATGTTACATGATTTTACTGATTTGCATGTGAAATTGGGCTTTTATGGAGGAGCAAAATAATGGGGCTCAATAATCGTTTTACCTCGATTATTGTATTTTCATAATCATTTGAAGCCAAAATCTAAATCTAAACTAAATTTTGATTAAGTGCACAGCCCTAACTGATAGTGTCTTGTACTCACCAGCCTCCTTCCTGTTTGTCCACGTTCTGAATGATGGCGTTCTTACTGAAGGAAAGTTCATCATCGCGCTGGGCTTTGTATTCATACATGGCTCGTACTGTGCACTGTTCTCACACACACACAGAACTGTCACACACTAAACTGAACAGTACCAGAACACGCTGAACATGCAGAGAGAGCAGAGCTACCTTAAATGTGGGCATCTGATTGGCTTCCACATAGAATCCAGGGTTACGGCCCTCATACAGAGATCCATAATCAGGCTCCTGCACACAGACAGAAAGAGAAAGACCTTTCACTTTAACTCAGACCACACAAAACCACCTGGCAGTCAGGACTAGCTGGCTAACAATTAACAGGTAAATGTGAAAACCAAAACCACAAGAAAAAGCAGTTTCCAAGAAAGACTGTAAAAGAAAAGAGCCACTTTTCTCACGCCTAAACAAAATGATAAATGATAAACAAAACTTAATATTTTGTATTCCAAAACATTCTTAATGTTCTTATCTCGTTTTTTGTTACTATTGGTCTTAAGACAAAACTTAAAAAATCTAATTCTTGGAAAGAATGTTATTAAAAATCATCATAAATAATTTCTTAAAGTTAGGATAACCTCAAACTTGTCTTAAATTCCAAAGTAATATATTTAACAAATTTATTGGTATGTATCAAATTAATTGTTGTAATGAAGAATTACAACAAAACATCAGCTACATATAATATTACTAATACTAGGATATGCACAAGTCACAAATTATCGATCATGAACACAGTTTACGGTCAATATACTAGCATGATGTAACTTTTTTTTTGGGATTTGAGATTCAGTAACAACTCTATGAAAACAAAACTGAGATTGCTTTGTAATTGTTACATCATAAATTTCTTCTTAAAGCACAATTACAGCTTAATTATTTTCACACTTTAATTTGGGGATCAATTCTCACTATTAACTAACTATTAACTATGACTTTTGCCTCATTAAACTCCTAATTTTCTGCTTATTAATAGTTAGTAAGGTAGTTGTTAAGTTTTGGTATTGGGTAGGATTAAGAGATCTAGAATATGGTCAGAAAAAGGCATTAATATGTGCTTTAAGTACTAATAAACAGTCAATATGTTAGTAATATGCATGCTAATAAACAACTAGTTAATAGTGAGAATTGGTCCTTAAAATGAAGCGTTACCTCATTTTCCAAAGAAAATACTCAAGAATTTCATTTTTTCAAGCTATACACAGGGACAAACTTTTATCTTTAACATCTTTCTTCAGATGATGTTCGATTTCCAGCATCTGGTGGACTGATATAAACCAACCGATCCTGTCAGAGCGGTGGGGATTTCAGCCAGATCAGGTCAATTCCTTTGTGCAGTGTGCATTAGTCTGTAGGTGTGCAGTCTGAGGCCTACACTTGTTCTCTAGATACTAATTATAAGCTAACTGAGAAACTCATATGCACCAATCACAAAAAAACAGTTGAAGGAAGTTAACTAAACAAGGGCGCCTCTCACAAACACTCATTTTAACAGTACCCACACTGAACCAATCACAGCGAGACACCTCAAGATTTCAGTATGCATGGGGTCAAATCACCTAAATGCATTGCAAAGTCCAGATTTTAAGTTTTGACATGCTTTTAATCAGGGGCGGTTCTAGACCCTTTTTAGGTGGGCTTCAGCCCCCCTAAAACTATAATCAGCTATCTGAACGATCAGGCCAGTGCTGCTTCCTCAAGAAAGTTTATCATTCTCGCTCGTTTATTGATCTAAATGTGGTACTCACGTGCTGTGATAGATCATTACTGTGCACGCATATATTTGAACGAAGTGCACACACACTGAGAGGCACTGCACGGACAGCACGCCAGTACCAAATCACAGCCGGGTCTCATGAAAGTGCGTTTCAATGGCACGATTTTCTGTTTCTATTTGGCGCATTCCTGTGTATAAATAGCACACCAAATAGAAACAGAAAATCATGCCATTGAAACACACATTCATGAGATCAGGTCATTCACTTTCGCGTCTTCTCGAGCAAATAAGCAAATACACAAAATATTATGTCACAATGGCTGTCTTGAGGAGTATCCAAGTAAACGCATTCTGTTCCGTCTTAACTAAACACAAACAGGTAAGAAAATATTGGATGCGTGTCAGTATAATGGATCCATGCATTTCTTATATTAAGCTAATAATGTTAATCAAACAAAATAAAAACATGAGAATCACTCACTAAGTAACTTCTGTAACTTTAATAGGTAACTGTGCCTAATTACTTCATAAAGTAATACAGTTTTCATAAGCACAGTAAAATACTGTTTATTTAGGTAATTTGTATATATAATGGTCTCTGATGAAATTCTAGAACCGCCCCTGCTTTTAATGAATTATCAAATTAGTTCTCTTGGTTATCAGTAGAGAACTGGTGCACCCTTAAAGAGACAGTCCACCCAAACATGACAATTCTGTCATTCTGTGTTCATTTCATACTATAACTTTATGACTTTCTTTCTTCTGAGGAGCATAAAAGATATTCTGAGAAATGCATAAGTGTCCACACAAAGGAAGTCAATGGTTTGGTTTACAAGACTCTTATTTCTCGTTTTAAAATATCTTGTTTTCTGAAAGTCATTCAGGGTTGAGGGTGAGTAAAGTGATGAAAGAATTAAATTTTTCAGGTGGACTTTCCCTTTAAACACGGACATAAGGGGTGTAGTGTGCAGATCACTCACAGCAGTGCCGATCTTCTCCAGTGTTTCCTCATTGATGGGGTAGCGTAGCTTCATCTTACGGTACAGTGGATGTTTCTCATAGTAACTGATTAAATCTACTAAACTGTCAAACTCTGAGGTGCCCAAAACCACCGTCTGTCCCTCCTGCTGGACGCGGCAGTGCTTTATTTTGCCCTCCGCCCTGAGAGTGAGAGAAAACAGAGAATGAGAAAAACTGCAGAAACAAGGACACAATAAAACATGAGAGCGGGAGTCTGGGTCTCACCGGAAGGAAATGGCGAAAGAGTTGACTTCTGTTCTCTTCCTAACGAGGAAAGCCCCGTCACGTGGGACTCTCATCAACATGTTTTCAGCCTGACTGCGGGACAGACACGCGTGGTACCACCTGCACGGAAAACACACACAACACACGCTCAAATTAGACCGGGAAAACACAGGAGGACAGGAAGCTGCACACAAGCTTCTGCTGCTGTTATTCCCTGCAAGATGCACTCTACCATTCACAAGATAGCTTACTTCAAAAGAAGATCAACAAATTACTTTTATTTATTTATTTTTTGAAGACATTAATACTTTTATTCAGCAAGGATGAATTAAACTGATCAAAAGTAACAATAAAGACATTTATAATATTACAAAAGCTGTTTTATTTGTTTTAAATAAATGCTGTTCTTTTGAACTTTCTATTCATCTAAGAATCCTGAAATAAAATGTGACCCTGGACCACAAAACCAGTCTTAAGTGTCAATTTTTCAAAATTGAGATTTATACATCAACTGAAAGCTGAATAAATAAGATTTCCATTGATGTATGGTTTGTTAGGATCGGACAATATTTGGCCGAGATATAACTATTTGAAAATCTGGAATCTGAGGGTGCAAAAAAATCTAAATATTGATAAAATCATCTTTAAAGTTGTCCAAATGAAGTTCTTAGCAATGCATATTACTTTTTATACATTTCCGGTAAGAAATTTACAAAATATCTTAATGGAACATGATCTTTACTAAATATCCTAATGATTTTTGGCATAAAAGAAAAATTTATAATTTTGACCCATACAATGTATTTTTTCCTCTTACTACAAATATACCCCAGAGACTTAAGAATGGTTTTGTGGTCCAGGTTCACAAATGTATAATGCTTGCTTTCCACAAAAATATTAAAGAGCACAACTGACGTTGATAATAATCAGAAATGTTTCTTGAGCAGCAAATCAGCATATTAGAATGATTTCTGAAGGATCATGTGACACTGAAGACTGAAGTTATGATCACAGAAATAAATTACATTTTAACAGATATTCACATAGAAAAGAGTTCTTTTAAACTCTAATAATATATTCTACAATATTACTGTGTATTTGATCAAATAAATACAGCCTTTGTGAGCATAAGAGATTCTTTCAAAAACATCTTACAAAAATATAACTAATATAATTTTGAACAGTTAGTGTAATTTTAGGGATGTCAGTATATCAATAAATTAGCGTATAATGAACATAACTTGATTTTTATTCTAATTAAATTTACAATTAACTGCATACCAATATTGGCTGAGAAAAGTCCCCAAATAAAGATAACTGAAAGACATTTTTGTAAATATGCCAAATATTAAACTTAAATGAGCTCAATTTATTTATTTTTATATTATTAAGCTTGTTTATTGGCCGATGTGTATTATCATTGGCCATAACATAGAAACAATTATCATCCATCAATAATATTTTCTCACTAATTTTAGTTTCAGCCCATAATTTTTCTCATTTCAAACAGTATACTCTCTTTCTATGTTTTAAAAGTACTAAACAATTATCCATCCACAGTACTGTATATTATAATTTTCTGTTGCATGATAATATCATTGTAGGTTACAACAGAAATACTAGTCTATGATCATACTGACCAAAACTCCCACAGCATCTCTATTCTTAAAGTGACAGTTCACACAAAAATGATCATTCTGTCATTATTTACTCATCCTCATGTCATAACAAACCTGTATGAGTTTATTCTGTGCAACATGTATAAAAAAAAATAAAAAAATAAAAAAAAAAGATATTTTCAGAAATGCCTTCTTTTTTTTTTTGGTCCATTGTCCAACCAAAACACTCTGGTTACCAATATCCTTTAACCAAGGAAAGTAAGTCATATGGGTTTGGAAGGATATGTTTGTTTGTTTGTTTGTGTTTAATTTCATGCCAGCTTCTGTGGCTACCTTCATGGTGAGAAAAATTAACAAATTATATTAGGTTTTTAAAATTTATTTTCGCTAAAAACTCTAAAACTCTCTCTGGCTTAAAAATCTCTTCAAGAGTTAACTGAATAAAAAAAAAGTTCTCACACAGGGTTAAAACCAGCACAATCTAATAAAACATGCTTCAGAGATAAATGGGTTTGGCAGAGAGAACATTGGAAGGAAATGAGGTTGAGCAAATGAAAGAATTGTCATTTTTGAGGTGAACTGTCCCTTTGAGTCCTTTCGGCTGGGTCAGCTGTGGATGTGGGACTCACTCTTTGCTCTCGTGAGCGTTGGTTTGAGGCACTGGCTCGGTCAGCTTCATCTCAAACTCATTGCAGCGCAGAGGCACCTGCTGGTAATGTGTGATGAGCGCGAACAGAGTGTCAAACACTAGGTTATCTGTCAGGTAGAACTTGGGGTTTCCGGCCTCCTGTCGAGAGTGAATCCTGCAGTGCTGAACCCGACCGGACCGCCTGACCAGAGGAAACCGTCACAAAATAACGAAAACACAACCCAAAACTAGAGATCCACTGATATATCGATTTACTGATAATTTTCCTGATATTTAAGCATTTTACCATAATCGGATATCGGTTTTGTCGTATCGGATTCACAGATAAACGTGTTTTGAGAATTGTGCGCAGGATGTCCATTAAGACAACAACAATGGCGTGCACAGGTAAAGTTTATACTTTAACTTTTTACTTTTTTAACATAAAAGCCATTAATGCACAAATTAGAGGTGTTACATAATTGTAGGCTAGTTTATGCAGCTTGGCTCTAAGAAATAGAGATGAACTCAAAGTCACCTAACGTTAGGCTCAGATAATCTGTCAAGTCCCAGTAAAGGTGTAACTTTGCATGAATTAAATACAACCATGAATGAGCGCTTTTTGGAAATAAAAGCGCTGAATTTAATTTTCTCTCTGTTGTCTACATGCTCATCTTTAGTCACAAGCGATCGCAGTTTGAGTACAGTTCTTTGTAAACGCATAGATATCAGCACTTTGTCAGCAGGCACAATCTAGAACGAAAAAAACATTATTAATAATTCTGATATAACATACCAGTTGAGAAATGCAATAAAATACAATGTTTTGTTCCAGAAAATAATATTCAGTTAACATTAACATTATCCAGCAAATTATTCTTCACTCTTTAGCCAATTAAACTGCTTATAAACCTACTAAAACTGTAGTTTAAAATGAAGTTGATATGACTCCCCTGTTCATTTATTTATTTTCTTCATTTGAAAACATAGGACATTCTTCTTTTATTTTGCTTATTGTTAATATTAGTGTTGCTGCTGATGCTTTTTATAAATAAAATGTTTTTGGTTGTTTTGTTTTGTATGCAAGGTGATTGTTATAAATAAAATGGTTTGTTCAGTTCAGTGGTGTTGTAATTATTGTGTCAAAAGCAAAGTATAACCGTAAATAAATATCGGTTCCGAATATCGATTATCGGGCACATAAACACGCAAATAATTGGTATCGGTAATAAAAAAAAATTCAATATCGGTTGATCACTAATCTAGAATGACAAAAACATTATTAATAATTCTGAGATAACATACCAGTTGAGAAATGCAATAAAATATGATGTTTTGTTTGTTATATTCCAATATTCCAGAGAATATTATTCAGTTAACATTGTCCAGTGAATTATTCTTCACTCTTTATACTATTAAACTGCTTATAAACCTACTAAAACTGTAGTTTAAAATGAAGCATTACATTTCTGCATGATTCCTGATATGACTCTGTCCTTTATTGATATTCTCCATTTGAAAACATTGGCCATGCAAATAATTGGTATCGATATCGGTTATAAAAAAAAAAAAAAAAAAAAAAAAAATCAATATCGGTCGATCACCAAAACGCTCTGAGGTAAAGTTGAGCTGTAGTTACCAAAAGGAGAGTGTGTAGTCTCCCACAAAGGTCTCGCTCTCCCGCACCAGGAAGGAACCATCGGGCGCTCCGGTCTCCAGACAGTACTCCGACAGCAGACGCTCGGCGATCTGACGCCCGTCACGCCCCGCTCCCAGCTTACCGTGAAACCACTTCTCCGTCACATGCTGGTCCATGCCGTTACAGATCTAAAGAACAAGAGGAGCACAGTCTGGATGCTCAATAGTGGGGCCAGTGCGAGCCAGTGCTTCAAACGGGCCGGGCGGGGCTAATAGAGACGGACCTGTAGCACCGAGCTCAAAATCACAATGCGTTTCCACCGTCGGGCCAGAAGCTCCGCTGCGCTTCACTAAAAACCACCCTTTACACGCCTCTCAGGAGCAACATCACGCAACCCCATCATTTCAACAACAGAGACGTTATCGGAAAACTAATCAGAAATAAATCCAGTGTTGCCAACTTAGTAATTTTGTTGCTAAATTTTGCAACTTTTCAGACTACCCTAGCAACTTTTTTTTCCAAAAGCACCTAGCAACAGATTTAGCAATTTTTAAAATTTATTTGCCAACTTTTAGCAACTTTTGATAAACTTTTGCTGCTATTTGCAATTGTTCAATTTAATAATAATAATAATTTAATAATTGTTCATTTTTATACACTTTGTTAGTAGCTTGTACCTGCGATTGTTGATCAGTTAGTACACTGTAAGAAAAATGGAAAAGATACTAGTAATTTTCCAGGACATTATCCATTATAACCATGTAACCTGAAAACACATAATTTAAACGTAATTTAAAACGCAGGTAAAAAAAAAAAAAAAAAAAAAAAAAAAATCAATATGGAAAATTCTTTCATATTAAGATAGTAGATTGTGCCCTATTTTTTACAGACTTTTCTTAGAGTGTAGCACACTAACTAACTACTAATACACTGCTTAAAGCATAATTGTTGAGAATGTGTAGTATTACTAGTTTAGTAGCTATTAAAAAAAACAAATTGTAATCATTCAGAAATGTGTACGTGTTCAATAATTCATTGTATTTAAAAATAGTTATTTATAGTTTAATTTTACATTATGCATATTATTTTACAAACAAATCTAAATTAAATTATATAAAATATAGTTTTTTGCTGATATTTGATGACAATTTTGTGTTGTGATTACGCAATGACGTCATCGCGCAATGACATCATAACATCATTTAGCAACTTTTAGCAACAAATCGACCTTCCTTTAGCAACTTTCTCTGAAAATTAGTTGGCAACACTGAATAAATCACTGGAACTAGCGCGATCACAAAACGAACAAGATAAAAGCGGCCGTTTGTTTGCATGTTTTGTAAATATTTAAATCCAAAAGCATCGATGTTTTACAATAATAAGTGATACACTGATCATAACGAATTAATCAGGATTGAAAATTAGTCACAGAAATAAAGCGGTATGAACCCTTATTTCACAAAAGAAAGAGGACACACAGTGTACTTTCAGTCGAGTCTGTTTCTGTTTATTTGTAGTCACAGTATACATCACATTTAGAAAGAATGATCATTCTATATTTTTCCATCAAAAATACAACCCGAGTAGCAGAGCTCCCTAACAAAAAACATGATATTTTTTATGAGATACGCGGAGCTATTCTCGAGATGAGACTCATTATGACAGATAAAATATGTTACTAAATAAATACACGATTGTGATAGCCTGAATGAGAAGCTGACGTCTTATTTCTTCAACCGGTCGTTTTTACCATGTTTACTATGGTAATGCCTAATCTTTTGCATCGCTTATAAACATTTCTACCTTGTATGGTGATCATAATCCACATCGTTTCTCAAAGAGCAGTTATTTCAAACACTCTCTGCTGTCTGAAAGGGAGTTTTGAGCTAAAATTAGCTGTTAACTTTATGAAATGATCTGCGGCGCTGACGCTCTCCAGACACAGAGAAACTCCACCTTTGTTCATAAACACTCCTCTAGCCCCAGTTGGCCCGCTTTGGCCCAAGGTTTTCGTCGGGCCAAAAAACCCAGGCCAGGCCGAGGAAGCACCGACGAGGCACGATCAAGCCCCGGAAGTGACAGTGGAAATGTGACTGGCCCTGGCATGCACTAGCACGCCCGCTTTTGGCCCGACAGTGGAAACGAGGCTATTGACACCAATGCATTCAAAGTGCTACCACTTAAATATAAAATATAAAGAGTTTTCTCTTACCATCATAATGTGAATTCTCATAACGTGAGAATAAGTGAGTTATACCATACTGCTGGGCGATAAATCGATAATGATAATTATCACGATATAATTTTCCCCGATAACAAGGAGTTCAATAAATGTTCGATATAATGTTTACGAGCCAAAAGCAGAACGAAACAGCGCGACTCATTTGAACTGCAACACACGGACCGCTCATCCGCTCGGCTCAAAGTTCAAACGATAGCGTAATTATTATTATGTAACAATTAAATTATTACGTAATTGTATTTAATGTATTAAAGGAGTAATAGATTTTAGTATTTTTTGTGATTAAAGCTATAGCCTTTGTGTATTTATTTATACTAAATGTATTTAGACTACTGTTTTTCATACAAATACATACAAACTATATGGTTATATTTTTACTATGGTATTGGGGTGCTATATGTGTTATCATGATCTAAATGTATGTTACTATGGAAGACCAATGGTTAATTAAAAAAAAACCAAAAAAAACAGAATAATTAAATTTCACCATATATTATGTTATAATTTTTTAAAGATGTTACTACTTTATATCTGCATCCTAAATAAAGCTATTACTACTACTAATACTACTACTACTACTACTACTACTATCAAATGTGCGTTTCTAAGGGACAAAAAAAGTAACATTATTATTAATATTATCAGGCAACACAAACCTGTTTCATGATTTGAATCAATATCACTCATTAGAACATACAGAAATTAAGAAATTAATTTTTCTATTAAGGTATTTATTTTGTTTAGGAAAAATGACAGGAAAAGTGTAAAGAAGCGTTTGTCATGTTCTTACCATAAAGAGTAGTTTAAAACCACAATTAATAATCTGGTTTCTTTCACTTTGGAGCAAAAATCTGCCTTTAAACTAAGAAACTAAGAAATACAGATTTGTCATTTATCGTGATAATTATCAATACCAACTGATATGAAAAAAAAAAAAAAAAATTGATTTTTTTTTTGGCCATATTACCAGCCCTAATTATACCACATCAAAACTAACCACTAGTTAAATAAGGTGTGCGTGTGTGTGTGTGTGGATTTCATTTCGTAACTGAATCGAAAGCAGCACAGGAAGTTCTCAGGACACTACCGAAACTGGGGGCTTTTTTTGTTGGACTGTGAAAAATTGAGCTATTATAAACAGCACACGTACATCTACAAGATGTCCTTTAAAGAGCACTTTAGACCTTAAGTAACCATTTAGATTTGGGAACACATTCACTATTAACTAAGAATTTTCCCCCAGTAAACTCTTAATTTGCTGTTTATTGATAGCAAGTAAAGTAGTTGTTGTATTAGGGTTAAGGGATCTAAAATATGGTCATGCAGCATAAGGCATTAATATGTGCTTTATAAGTACTAATAAACAGACAATATGCTAGTAATATGCATGCTAATAAACAACTAGTTAATAGTATGGAAAAGCATTTGCTGTGTACGAACATCTGATAAGCGTTTTTAAAAAGTCAGTTTTACATTCATTCTGAATAAACATTTAACAACTGTCAAGAAACGTCTCAGACGTACAGCAGATGAGCAATCACTCTAATAAATGTCTTTCAGATAAAACCATCACATTGACATCTTCATAATGCATACTGTAGAAAAAATCGGTTGCGTAACCTCACCGTTTGTCACATTGACCATACTAAGCTCAACGATATAGAGACCAATTTAAAACTTAGAACCTTTAAGACCTGCCTGCACAAATAAAAATGGTAACACTTCAGTATAGGGATCAATTCTCACTATTAACTAGTTGCTTTTTAGCATGCCTATTATTAACATATTGGCTGTTTATTAGTACTTATAAAGCACATATTCTGCATGATCATATTCTACATCCCTAATCCTACCCAATAACTAAACTTAACAACTACCTGACTAACTATTAATAAGCAGCAAATTAGGAGTAACTGCAAATAGGTTAACAGCAAAGTTAAAATACTCAAGACAGGTTTTACTCAGTACATAAATATGCTAATATATTTTAACACATACAAATTAGAGGTTGACCGATAATGGATTTAGCTGATACTGTAATAATGTGTTTAAAGATAAACATTAAACAGATTATTGTGCTAATACTTGTGAATTTATAGACCGAATGCATTAAATTCTGTTTTTAGCCTTTCTTTCTTGTGATGGGACAGCCCAGTAAGAAGCTACAAGATTTTGTTGAATTAAATACCAGTTAATTTAGAAAGAAAGAAAGAAAGAAAGAAAGAAAGAAAGAAAGAAAGAAAGAAAGAAAGAGAGAAAGAAAGAAAGAAAGAGAGAGAGAGAGAGAGAGAGAGAGAGAGAGAGAGAGAGAGAGAGAAAGAAAGACAGAGAGAGAGAAAGAAAGAAAGAAAGAAAGAAAGAAAGAAAGCAAGAAAGAAAGAAAGAAAGAAAGGACAGACAGACAGACAGACAGAAAGAAAGAAAGACAGACAGAGAAAGAGAGAGAAAGAAAGAAAGAAAGAAAGAAAGAAAGGACAGAAAGAAAGAAAGAAAGAAAGAAAGAAAGAAAGAAAGAAAGACAGAGAGACAGAGAGAAAGAAAGAAAGCGAGAAAGAAAGCAAGAAAGAAAGAAAGGACAGACAGACAGACAGAAAGAGAGAGAGAGAAAGAAAGAGAGAAAGAAAGAAAAAAAATACAGACAGAGAGACAGAAAGAAAGAAAGAAAGAAAGAAAGAAAGAAAGAAAGAGACTCTAACTTTCAAATATGTAAGCTTTACTACTTCCAGCTGCTCATTCAAGCAGATGAGGGAGTTAACTTTTGCACTGTTACAACCATTAACAACATTTTACAATATAAAAACCATAAAGTAAACACTGTCATAAATCATCAATAAGATCATAAGCAATCACTTGGTATAAATGCACAGTATTCATTGACTGCAAAATGCTCTGAAAGCAAGAGCCTGTAGAACACGAAAGAGAGTGTTTATGTCATTAAATCATAGCCTTTTGAATGTTGGTAAATTATCACATTATTTTGCAATTCCTGTTTGTCTGTCCCTAATAATTATTAAGACTTACACCAGTTAAGACCTTAAATTTAATAAAACTGATTTTTTTTTTAGATCCTGAAGCTACACTTATTTGAATACAGCTGAATGAATGTTACACAGCTGAAAACTGCAGTTAGGTTAGCAGTGTTGCTGTTATTCCTGAGATTGTGTTTTCCTCACCTCTCTGTGCTCCTCCTCATCCTCGTTCCCTTGATTACTTGACGTCTCTTCAGAGTAATAGATTTTATTGCTGGTCAGAACAAAGAAGTGAGGATACCACTCCTGTGAGGACAACAGTGAACATCCACGATGAGTCTCAACTATCTGCCAGCAGATTTCGATGAAGATTTAAATGAAGGTGATCTCACGTGGTTGATGGGATCCTCCAGGTACAGGATGCCGTTCTTGATGGAGTTGCTGATGTCGTTCTCCGAGTAGGGCGTTGAAGACGAGACCTCCTCGTACGCACTTCCCTCAGCTAATTTCTTGTGCTGAACACATCAATCCAACAATGAAGGTGCTTACTTGAGAAAATCATAACATAAACAGATACAAAATGGCATTTCCTGTCATGTAGCCAATGGGCTCTCACCTTGATCAGGATCTTCCTCTTGAGCTGATTGGGCGAAGGGAGACCGTCGGCTGAGATGTCCACCGCTTTGGTCAGGAGCATCTCTCCAAACACTTTCTTAAAGAAGGCGGCCATGTTTCTCTGCTGGACGATACTGCAGTGGTCCTCGATGGAGAGGATGATGGGATAGCTGTGTGCAAACACAAGTAACAATCACAATGAGTATTGCACAACACACATTCAAAAGATTACCTTATCAAAACATCACACAGAACTGGTCTCACTCAGACGTAACGAAGGCATGTTCTTTGATGGTGTAAAGCACATCGCTGAACTTGATCTTGGTGGTGAGGGTGTGACCGTGGTAGATAACAGGCATCCCATCAGGACCGTCCCAGCAGTCCACTGCAAAAAGCAGACAAACATGTTATAACCAGCTGCCAGACACACAACAACACACTTACAGGACACTGATACTGCCGTGTTAGTCTAGTCTCAGTTCTAGCTCTAAAAAATAAACAAATAGTTCTAGTCAAATTTCAGTTCCTAAAAAAAATTAATAAATAAATTTAATTGTTATACATTTTTGCACTTTTTGTTTGCTTGTTTATTGTTACAGTGTGTGTTTGTTACACACAATAATATAAATAAAAAAGAAATGAAAAGAAAACACCAACCAAAACAACCAACCAAACCAAAAGAAACAAACCAATGAAATAAAGAAACCAAAAGAAACAAACTCATGAAACAAACAAATAAACCAAAAGAAACAAACCAATGAAACAAACAAACACACGTGAAACAAATGAAACAAAGAAACCAACAGAAACAAACACACAAAACAAATGAAACAAGGAAACCAAAAGAAACAAACACATAAAAACAAACAAACAAACCAAGAGAAACAAACACCTGAAACAAACAAACCAAAAGAAACAAGCATAAAAAAAACAAACAAACAAACAAACAAACAATATATAAAATTCAGATTTTTTTAACATGTTTTATTCCAGAACTTAGAACTAAAATAGCGGGATATGCTTTTTATTATTTACCAAAAAAATAAAAATAATAATGTAATTATACAGTGTACTACAAGTGTAATCTGCTAGTTTTACTACTGGGGGAAAAGGTGAAAGATAGCTATTATAAGATATGTTGCTCAATACAAAATAGCTGTATTATCAGTATGTTAGTTTCAAGATAAAAAATATAAATGATAAAATATGATTTATATTTGCATATAAAGCATTCATCAGTGGTAGTGCGCAACATTAATAATGGCTGGCTGAGTGTTGCGTTGAGACTCACACTCGATGCATCTGCAGCCCATCCGCAGACAGCGGGCGTACGCCTCCAGAGACGACTCACTGGAAAACTGGTCTCCCGTCAGATAGCTAAAAATACAAGCACACAAGTCAGGGCCTGTCTGAGATACTCCATAACACATCAGCACTGGCACACACCTTACACTCGAGATCAATAACCTCTCACCTCTACTACAGCTCATAAACCACACAAATATTCTTTACAAACACGTTAAAGAATTCTTTCCATTCTGTCATTCTTTAATTGCTTCCCCTTGAACTACCTAACAACTTTATAATCTAGTTACAAAAATATACCTTAATAGTTCTGGAGTCACGAAACCAAATGCTATGATTTAAAATCAATTATGCACTCAAAGCAAGTACACAATGGACACTAGTAACACTTTACCAGTCTGAAACGTCATAATGTATGAAAACATACAAAAATCTCTCCACTCATCTGCCCTTTTCAGATTCAGACACTCCCCTTCATCTGATGTGTCAGACGTGTCTTTCTATTTACATTTACAGGTTACTGACAAATACACAATACACTGTCACAGATGACTTCACTTTGTTCAAGTTGCATATTCAACATTACACTTTAGTAGGGCTGCAACTAACGATTATTTTGATAATCGATTAGTTGGCCGATTATTTTTTCGATTAATCGGATAAAAAAAGCTACATTTTCTTTTTTTTTTTTTTATTGACAAAAAACCACTTCCACATTCTGCCCAATGTTCTTCAAACAAACATGCCAACTGAATGCTATGAAAACATACAGTGCTAAACAATTTATTAGACCACCTGTCATAATAAAGAGAAAACACAAATATTTTAGGAATTTGTCAAAGAATTGTTTAAATCTAAAACTGTTATTGTCATTTATTTTGCATATAACAAACTGAAACAACTAAATAGTATTTATTCACATAATAATAAAAAAAATGGCCTCCTGCCTTTCACAACAGCATGCAATCTTGCTGGCATAGTTCTTTGACTGTAACTGGGTATCTGAAAAAATCTTTCATAGATCTTTCATTCTTTCATAAATAACAGCAATAATTATATTATAGCATTAGAAATAGCCTACTCTTACTAAAGAGCTTACGCATATTGGAGGACTAACCAATACAGATAGCTAAAAAATGATTTTAGTAAACACCAATACTGTTAGTTTAGAGCAGCTTCCATTATTTGTTATAAACCTTAAATACATTTGTTTTAATAAATTTGTTAAGCACTGTATATAGGCCTATAGTTTAAATCTCTTCATCAAAAATGAAGATAATAATAATAATAAAGATAGAATAAAAAAAATTTATGATTTAGTGTGTGTGTGTGTATATATGATCTTTGGGAATAAGATGTTTGTACACAATAATAAGAATGTAGGAGTGCATCATGTGGAAAGCATCGCACAGACGTATGCATTTGAACGGGGACGATTTTATGCTAACAAGAATATTGTTTCTCTTGGGAAAAGCTTTTGAACAGATTTCCATTATCTAACATTTCAATTCTTTGAGGAGGAATCATTTCATACTCTAGGGGGATTCATTTTATACAATAACTAACTACCTAACTAGGAACTAACCAAATCTTTCCCCATCATCTAACATTATGGCTAAAGGGGGATTCATTTTATACTATAACCACTCAACTAACTAAACTAACTAGCCAACTAACCAAATCTTTTCCCATCATCTAACATTATGGTTCAAGGAAGATTCATTTTATACTATAATTAACTAAGTACCCAACTAACTAACTAACTAACTAACCAAATCTTTCCCCATCATCTAACATTATGGCTAAAGGGGGATTCATTTTATACTATAACCACTCAACTAACTAACTAGCCAACTAACCAAACCTTTTTCCATCATCTAACATGGTTCAAGGGGGATTCATTTTATACTATAACTAACTGTCTACCCAACTAACTAACTAACCAAATATTTTCCCATCATCTAACATTATGGCTCAAGGGGGATTCATTTTATACTATAACTAACTACCTACCGAACTAACCAAATCTTTCCCCATCATCTAACATTACGGCTCAAGGTGGACTCATTCTATACCATAACTAGCAAACTAACTAGCAAACTTTATGCAAACTAACCAAATCTTTCCCCATCATTTAACATTATGGCTCAAAGGGGACTCATTTTATACTATAAATAGCTAACTAACTAGCCAACTAACCAAATCTTTCTCCTTCATTTTATATTATAACTAACCCGCTAACCAGAACTTTCCCCATCATCTAACATTATGGCTCAAGGGGGATTCATTTTATATTATAACTAACTAAATAATTAACAAACTACCCCGCTAACCAAACCTTTCCCCATCATCGAACATTTTGGTTGTTTGAGAGAGAATTGTTTTGTACACTAACTAGCAAACTAACTAACTAACCAACAAACAAACCCTTTTCCCATTATCTAACATTCTGGTTCTTTGAGGAGGATTGATTTTATACACTAACTAACCAGCTAACAACCTAACCAATGGATGACCAACTAACAAAATGGATGAATGTAAATTTTCTAGAGACCACAAATTACCGTCCTTTATCTGTCTGTTGATAACTTATCTGGACTAGTTAATTGATACCTATAGAAAGAATTTTAATTAACATACAGGCTCTTGATTAATCAGCACGGTATAACTCAAACTACTGAAAACATACTGAAAATATTCAAGACCAGCAGACGGACTCCAGCTGAACTGAGTCCATTTCTTTGTTTGATTTTGTTTCACTCACGTGTTGTGGGACGAGGAGATCCAGTAGTGGGACAGGGGGTTGTTCATGTCCTCTGGCCTCACCTGATCGAGCTGCGAGTCCCAGATAGTGTTCTCTTTAGAGAACATATATGTGAGGAACTGAGAACCGCAAAACACAGAACATGATGTTTACTTTACAAACAGCAAGTAAGCATGAGCAAGTAGCCTGTTCAACACTAAAACTGACTTACAGCTAAACACCAATTGTCATGAAAGGGTACAAAATAAAATCCATGTTTCTGGTCTTTTTCAACAAATTATAAGTGAAGGGAACATTAAATAGGAAAAGTGGTTGTACAAGGACAGGAGGTCAAAGTAAATATTAAAGAAGCCATTTGGTTTTCTATTTACTTTACAGGATTTCATAAATAGTTACACGTTGTTTAAAAACAATAAACTTGACTAAATAAAATGCAGTCAGATCTCAATTTGTGTGAAAATATCCACTCCAATTAGCTACTAAAAAGCAAAATGTGTCAAAAAATATGAACACAATATAATAAATACAAGCTACATCTTCATGAAAGTTCAATAAATTTATACCTCATTTAAATAGTTCTTTGAAACAGTAGATGAAAATTCAAACACAACTAATTAAGGTCAGAAAGAGGCAGATCAGGCATATCAGACAAAGATCTGAGGTCACGCAGCACTGTCGTACTGCAGGAAGTGGTGATGTGGGTAAAGCGTGGAGCTTGCAACTGCACAGTTACTGGTTTCATTCCCAGAGAACTGAACAAATGTTACCCAGAATTCACTAATCACTCTGTATGTAAAAGTCACCTCGTCTTGATGAAAGTACGGTTGCTCGATCTCTCGCAGAGGATCTTTCAGGTAGTGGAACATGAACTCCTGCACCTTGTTATTGTCTGTAGCCCAGAGCTCCTGAAGACACACAAACACAGAGTTATTACCAAACATCTCTATACAGATTCTGTACCATCAACAACACGCCACACTGTTCTGTACAAACAACGATACAGCCGTTTTGTTTGTGTAATAACATGAGAAGTGGGTATCTAACCTTCTGATGTTCAATCAGGAAGTTCTGGAAGTCCTCCAGTGAGATCTTCTGCTCTGGTCTCTCAATAAGCCTGAAGAAACACACAGATCAGTGTTACAGCAGCACGTCTGGACACCCAAGAGTTGTTCTGAGATGTCAGATGAATTAAATATTGTATAAAATACAATAAATGACCATTTGCTAATAGGCCTTATCATGCACAATTTATCAGTGAAAAAAATAAAATAAAATAAAAATAAAAATAATAATAATAATAATAATAATAATAATAATAATAATAATAATAATAAAATAACAATATACACCGCCATTCAAAAGTTTGAGATCAGCAAGATTTTTTTTTTTTTTTTTTTTTTTTAAATGGAGCTCATCGAGGTTGTATTTATTTGATCAAAAATCCAGAAAAAAAAAAAACAGTAATATTGTGAAATATTATTGCAATTACTAATATTGGTTTCCTATTTGAATATACTTTGAAAAATAATTTATTTCTGTGATGCAGCGCTGAATTTTCATCAGCCATTACTCCAGTCTTCAGTGTCATTCTAATATGCTAATTTATTATCAGTGTTGAAACTGTTGTGCTCTTTAATTTTTTTTGGATATTTTTTCTTTTAATTCTTTGATGAATAAAAAGTTAAAATAACAGCGTTTATTCAAAATAGAAATCTTTTCTAACAATATAAGTCTTTACGATCACTTTTTACCCATTTAACACATCCTTGCTGAATAAAAGTATTAATTTCTTTAAAAAAAAAAAATACTGACCCCAAACTTTTGAATAGTAGTTTTTTACTTTTATTATTCAGATATTAGTTTTTTTATATTTATTACTTTTATTTTTTACTTTTTATTTATCAAAGAATCCTAAAAAAAAAAAAAAAATAATAATAATAATAATAATAATAAAAAAAAATAAAATAAAATAAAATAAAATAAATAAAATAAATAAATCGCAGGTCCCAAAAAATATTAAGCAGCACAACAGTTTCAACACTGATAATAAATCAGCATATTAGAATGGTTTCTGAAGGATCATGTGACACTGAAGTCTGGAGTAATGGGTGATGAAAATTAAGCTTTGATCACAGAAATAAATTACATTTTAAAATATATTAAAATAGAAAACTGTTATTTTAAATAGCAGTTTTTTTCCTGCATTTTTGATCAAATAGAAGAGCAAAAGAAACGTCTTTAAAAAAACATTAAATATCTTACTGATCCCAAACTTTTGAACGTCAATTCCGCCACCGAATAAAAATAAAACAAGGTAATTGCGACTTTTTATTTACAATTCTGACTTTTTTACTCGGAATTGCTTGATTTAAACTTGATATAAAATATTGAGACTAAAAAGTCGCAATTACCTTGTTTTATTCTTTATTCAATGGCGGAAACGGGCTTCCATAAAAACCCAATAATTCAATCATCCCCACATTACGTATCCCTAAATTCTGTTTTATCTGTAAACTCATCATATTATGGAAGTTTAATAAGTTGTAAATACTATTTCATGTGATCTGTAAATACTTTATCAGTAAATAAGAGAAAAGTAAATAAGAGAGTGAGTGATTACCTTTGCAGCAGTGGAATCTCCATCTATAAAAACAACACAGAACAAAAAGCTGATTATGTGAATAATGCAATTAATATCTGATGTATTATAACTACACCCATTTCACAGCCACTACAGTAAAACACCCGGATTCACGTCTGGAGCTCTAAACCATATATAGACCCATCAGACACTAATGAACTGATGTGATATTAAACAGCCACACAAGTGATGCAATCCACACACACACACACAGAGCTTTAAGTGCAGGGGTCATCAGTGCAGCGTCTGTCTCTGTGTGTGTGTGTGTGTGCTTGAGTGTGGCCTAATGGCTTTTAGCCGATGGATCTTGTGGCTTTTTAAAAGGGCGAGTATTGATGTGAAGGCCATTTGAGAAGCGGGGCAAATGAGGACAACTGATGGGGTTTAAGTGGCTCTGAAGAGGGCTTCACCTCTTGCCCTGCTCCACCTACATATAAACAACACATACAAATAAACGCGCGACTTACCGATTTCTGTGCGTCAAACATCAGGCTGCGGTACAACTGCGCGAAATGACTATACGATACATCTCCATTCCTCAGCTCTCCATCCTAACCAAGATAATATATATAAAAAAAAATACATTTAAAAACTACACTTTCGCTATAATCACAAATGCATTGTTAATGTAACAAATACACAGATAAAATAACTACAAAATATCCAGTGCGATGTTACTGCAGTTAACAGTGTAACAATTAAACCATGAAGTATAATGAACAGACATTATACAATGAATTATTAATTCTGCAGTGATGTGAGAAGTGGGTTTGTTACCGGAAGTTTCTCTCGTAAGAACCTCATGTTGGGAACTCTGTAGTTGACCTGGCACAGCATACTCTTCAAATCCTTACAGGAAATTCTGCAAACCAACACAAAACGTTTGGGAATGTGGTTATAAATCAGCTTCATGTGGTGACGTCAGCAGCAGGTTTAAGAGGAAGTTCAGTACTGTTAGCGTTTTCATCAGTCGGGTTTATTCCTCTCGTGTATTTCAGAAAATACATCTCAAAATCTCAAAAAACAAAAGCAAAAAAAGCTTTTAGTAATGTTAACTTAATAGAAAGAATTGCATGTATTAAAGTGGTCATTTGTTTTATGTATAAATATACACGTTTGCAAGCTGCATTATCTGATCAAAAATACAGAAAAAACAGTAATATTGTGAAATATTATTACAATTTAAAATAACCATTTACAATTTGAATATATAGCAGAATATAATTTATTCCTATTATGCAAAGCTGAATTTTCAGCAGTCTTCAGTGTCACATGATCCTTCAGAAATCATTCTAATATGCTGATTTATTATTAATGTTTTATTTATTTTTTTATTTTTATTTTTTTGGAACCTGTGATACTTTTTTCAGGATTATTTGATGAATAAAAAGTTAAAAAGTACAACATTTATTCAAAATAGTGAAGACTTAAATTGTTAGAAAAGATTTCTATCCATTTTTATTAATTTAACACACCCTTGCTGAATAAAAGTATGAATTTCTTTCAAAATAAAAAAAAAAATAAATAAAATACTGACCCCAAACTTTTGAATGGTAGTGTATAATGTTACAAATGTTGTATTTTAAATAAACTGTGTTCTTTTTAACTTTGCATTCAGAGAAAAAAAAAAATATCACAGGTTCCAAAAAAATATTAATCAACACAACTGTTTCCAACACTGATTATAAATCAGCATATTAGAAAAGATTTCTGAAGGATCATGTGACACTGAAGACTGGAGTAACGATGCTGAAAATTCTGTTTTGACCACAGAAATAAATTACACTTTAAAGTATTTTAAAATACAAAGAAGTAATTTTAATTTTTGTAATAATATTTCACAATATTACCGTTTTTTCTGTATTTTTAATCAAATAAAAGCTTTGCTGAGCATAAGAAACTTCTTAAAAAACCATTAACATCTTACTGATCCCAAACTTTATTTATATTTATATTTTTTTTTTATTTATTTATATATATATATATATATATATATATATATATATATATATATATATATATATATATATATATATATATATATATATATATATATAAAAACGCACACACAGACGTTGTCAGTATGTACAGGTGAAGAGGCAACTTTCCAATGTGAGTGGAAAAGATTATTAATTTCTACTGTGTATGTCACTTATTTGATTTAGTCACTAGTGCTCTGACAAGCTGGAAATGTCATGTATCTCCACGCGACCACCACTTCATCTGAATGCAACACCTCACACAAAGCTCATGTGTCTTCAGCCACTCTCGCTGTATTTACCTTCAGCGTGTGTGTGTGTGTGTGTGTGCACTCCTACACACACACACACACACACTCATGTTCTGAGCTTTGTTTCCTGCTGCAGGATGTGCCGTCTCTGAGCTCTATTTACCCAACAGGATTGTGTGTTTGTGTGTGAGTGTGTGTGTTCGGCCTGATAAGGCCTGGTACCTCTGAGTCAGCCATTTTTACCCTTAAAACACACACCTTAACACAGACATATCGCAAGAAAGATGAGATTAAAACTATTGCTGCGGCAGGAAAACGGCAGTATCTACTGCATCTCTGTAGAGATAGTTATTTCCAGAAGTTGTGCGCTCGATTACAGTTATACAGTGATATGAAACATACCTGTCTTCCCTGTTACGATCCACTGCGTAAAACTGTTTTCTCAGCCACCTGAGTTCAACAAAAGAAAAAGATGATACGGGTCACTTTAATGTTCACGTTTGCACGCTGATTTCAGGCACTTTACACTTGACATACGTATGTGACCCTGGACCACAAAACCAGTCATAAGGGTCAATTTTTTGAAATTGAGATTTATACAGCATCTGAAAGCTGAACAAATAAGCTTTCCGTTTATGTATGGTTTGTTGGGATAGGACAATATTTGGCTGAGATACAACTGTTTGAAAATCTGGAATCTGAGGGTGCAAAAAAAATCTAAATATTGAGAAAATCGCCTTTAAAGTTGTCCAAATGAAGTTCTTAGCAATGCATATTATTAATCAAAAATTAGGTTTTGATATATTTACGTTAGGAAATTTACAAAATATCTTCATGGAACATGATCTTTACTTAATATCCTAATGATTTTTGGCATAAAAAAAAAAGAAAAAAAAAAAAAAAAAGATAATTTTGACCCATACAGTGTATTTTTGGCTTTGCTACAAATATACCCCAGCGACTTAAGACTGGTTTTGTGCTCCAGGGTCACATATGTGAACCCAGAGTGTAATGTTTTCATCAATCAATATCTACAGGGAGGGGTGCACGTAAAGGTCAAAGGTCACCTCTCTATCTGCAGCGGTGTGGGGGAGCGTAGCGTATCGGACACCAGCCAGGTCAAACCCTTCACCCACATGACCATCTCCTCATCTGAGGTCGCTGCGGCGCACAGACAGAACAACACCAGCATCAATACGTGTGTGTGTGTGTGTGTGTGTGTTCTTGTTTATGCTACACTGTGGGGACCAAATGTCCCCACAAGGGTAGTAAAACCTGAAATTTTTTGACATTGTGGTGACCGGCCTGCGGTCCTCACGAGGGAACAAAAATATTAAAAATACTAAATGATGTTTATCTGAAAGTGTGACAATGCAAACAGTAAGGGGGTAAGGGGTAGGTTTAGGGGTAGGGTTGGTGTAGGGCGGTACAGTATAAAAACCATTACGCCTATGGAGAGTCCCCGTAAACCACAAATTCAAGTATGTGTGTGTGTGTGTGTGTGTGTGCGTGCAGAAGTGAGGCACAGCAGCAGAGTTATCATTCACCTGCCAGACTGAGTGCTTTGAGCCGAAACTCAGTGCCGTAGAGGATGACGAAGCAGTGTGCCTGGTCCGGCCGCGCGGTCGAGTCCTCCACATATCGCTCGAAGTCTCGTGACTTCTGGCCCATCCGGATCTCCTTAATCTCCCGAATATCAACTGAAAGAGACGCGACAGTCAAATTCAGAACTGCACTAAAATACAGTGAGATTTTTCATCATAACAAGAAAGAAACATTTCAATTTTTATTAATGTGTTTTAACTAGTGTGAATCTATGGGTTGATGGGGAATAGATTCGATTCAGGATTTAAAAAGCAATTTTTGGTAATTCAAAGCAATTAGATTCAATACATACACTACTGTTCAAAAGTTTGCAGTTGGTATGTTTTTGAAAGAAGTCTCTTCTGCTCATAAAGGCTGCATTTATTTGATCAATAATACAGTAAAACAAGCACTATTGTGAAAAATGATTACCGCTTAAAATAGCTGTTTTCTATGTGAATGTTAAAATGTAATTTATTGCAGTGATCAAAACTGCATTTTCAGCATCATTACTCCAGTCTTCAGTGTCACATGATCCTTCAGAAATCATTCTAATATGCTGATTTGCTGCTCAAGAAACATTTCTGATTATTATCAGTGTTAAAAACAGTGTGTGGCTTCATATTTTTGCAGAAACTGTGATTTTTTTTTTTCAGGAGTTCTTTGATGTTTGAATGATTTGAATGATGATTTGAAGAACAGCATTTAATTGAAACTGAAAGCTTTTATAGCTTTAGAAATGTCTTTACTGTGACTTTTGATCAATTTAATTCATTTAAGCTGAATAAAAACATTAATTTCTATGTTTAAAAAAAGAAAAAAAAAGAAAAATCTTACTGACTCCAAATTTTTGAATGGTAGTGTAGTTAGTACATGAACAACTTTTAGATTCAGTATTTGTTAACGAGACCGGATTATTTAAATACTTCCCCTGATGCATCTAATGCAAAAGCAAAGCCGCTTCACTAGCTTATTACAGCAAAAGTGACTGGAAAGGAACCAGATTACCTACAATTGGAAGTTGCAATAAAGCAAACAGTGCTGTACAAACCGTGACCAGACAACAGTGAAAAAAAAAAAAAAAATACATAGTTTTAAAATACTACAAATGTAATCAGTAACAAAAGGAAAACACCACAACATGAAACCATAACATCATGAAAACATAAATGTAAATCATTTTAAATTTATATTCCAAATTTAGCAGACACTTTTATCAAAAAAAAAAAAAAAAAAAAAAAAAAAATTGTATTGCATTTAAGCTCTATATTTGATCAGTTTCAGGGAATCAAACCCATGACCTCGGCGCTGTTAGTGCTCTTCTGTCTGAGCTGCAGGAATGCTATTTTTATACTTTCATAGTTACTATTATCACTAGACCACACGCATTTTAAAAATATCAGAAGTTGCCAACTAAAAACCATGGCACTGGGAAAGTTTTGATTATGACACATTTTTGACACATTTCAACAGTCCTGTAATGGATATTCTGGATATGCGTCATGGTAATTAGCCAATATTCTTTGATGTACCTTAGACGACCGTGTAAATATGATCATTCAACACCACAGTGTTACATCTGATACCGTCGCTGTACATGACCCCACCACAGGACAGGAAGAGCAGCAGCAGAAATAATAAACGCCTCACATTACTGAGCCTCATGCTGGATGTGAACCTGCATCACCGAGACGAGCACCACAGCGCAACGCCTCCAGATAATGAAAAACAGTTACAGCACCAGTTCAGATTACGAAAAAGGTTTTTTTCTTTATATTTCTCAAGTGTAAGATTCTAGGGCTTTACGTAAGCCTGAAAATTATAAAAGTAAAGCAAAAACAAACTTCAAAAGAGCCAAATGAGAAGAAAAAGTGGCTTTGATGAGTAAATAAAAAGTTTTACTTGTTGGACCACAATTGTTTGTTTTTTTTTTTAGAAAAGACGCGAAATTACAATATTATTCAAGATGAATAGGAAGAATCAGAATCTCAAAAGTATCACGTCTGAACCGAATCAAACACAGAAACAAACTGTGCATTAAAGAAAACAGCTTCTGTCTGTAAGACATATTTATGGCTGCTAAATTCTCAATTGGCCTATTTAAAGGTGCGGCAAAAGGTTAATTTTGGAGGCTGCCTGTAAGTCTCAGCAGAAGACACAGAGCCTGTGTGTGTGTGTGTGTATAAACACTCTCTCCTGTTTCTCCTCACGCTCTTTAACCGCACTCATCCTGTGCTGCGCTGACAGAGACGCAGGTGTCATTAAATGAGACACTCAACACCAGCTCCACAGAGCTTTTTAGTAACATTCATTTCCTCATAAAGTCACGTCATAAACTGTGAATTCCGGCAGGACACCGTATAAAATGTTCATTATATTTGTATTATTCTGCATCTCTATTGTGATAGTTCTGTAGCGTTGTAAAAACTATCATAGGTTTATCAAATTTAGTCTGTAAACAGTGAGAGTGACACTTTTAGAGCTCAATAGAATGATTTTTTTTAAACAATATTATATTGATTAGGATTTCAAGAGCCTGAAAATCTAAAATAAAGCAGTAATCCTGGTGAAGCTGTGGTTTACAGTGCTTTTAGAGCAGCTACAGGTTTTTGACCTGTAATTACTCTTATAAAAACATTAGGCCACTACATAGCAAGGTTGCATAACATTAAAACACAGCAACAATAATGTAATAATTTATTGATAAATTAAGCAATGTAGCTCTTCAGTGCCCACATGAAAAAAATACTATAGTAATTTATAGTAAATACTATAGTGTTTTTGAACCATACTATAGTGAAGTACTTAATTTGTTTGTGGTAATTCTAATAGTTGCTGTGGTAATATAACAACTATAGTAATATAAACAAATTACTTTACCCAATACTGTACTAAGTTTTCTACAACTATAGGGTATATTATACTACAATACACTACAGTTTACTGTAGTAAAAACTAAAGTATACTACAGTATTCATTACAGTTTATCAGTTCACTATAGTTAATACTACAGTATGCTGTAGCATTCATTAACAAAGTGTTGTAAATACTATAATATATACAGTATAATACACTTCACTGTAGTATGGTTCAAAGCACTATAATATTTACTATAAATTACTATAGTATTTTTTCATGTGGGTGTTTAGGAGAATAACTGCCAAGAAACACACAGACGTACAGATATCCTGATGTCATGAGTTCACAAATATGTGTGTTTATAAAGTATACTTTATAAATACTCAACCAATCGTGAACAAGTACCGGAACTTACTTTATTTTTTTATTTTTTCACTTAAATATTTCTAATATTCAAATTAAATTCAAACTCTGAAAGACAAAGCAAAAATGTCAGTGAAAACTAGACTGTTAAAACCACAAGAGCATTCAACAAATAAGTAAAAACCACACGTGTGTGTATTACTTGTTTTACAACACTGTTTCAAAAAAATACTTTTAAGTTTTCTTCAAAACGCATAGCATTGTTCACATCTTGAATATTGTTTTCTGTCCTTCACATCTACGTCAAAATCTGTTTTAGTCAGTGCTTGACACACACTTAAATTCTATGCATTTTTCATTTAAAATTTTGAATTCAATTTTTTGTATTAATTTTATTAATTATATTAATTGTATTGTATTAATAAAAAAAAAAATACATTAAAAAAATATCTTAAATCCACATGGGCATCATGTTCAACACAGAAATGATTCATTTTTTAATTTGACAGTCCTAGCATTAATGCTTTTAGATGTTTGTACCAATAGATATTCTGTACTGAGACTTTAAAGCCCATTTCTCTCTCTTAATAGTGAATGTGTGTTCCCTTGTTCTAAAGTGTTACTATTCATAGAGACGAATGGAGTTTTGTTTGTTCAATTCACAAAACCAGCCAGTAATATCAAAATCAGGCATTAGATCAGCTCGGCATGAACAACTAAACTCACACATTTAAATAATCATCCAAAAGCAAAATACGTTTGCATACGTCTCAATGTTTGCATAAAGAAAATGAGCAGTAGAATATAGTATGATGGATGTTTTTAGAAAAGGTAATAATTAAAATATCACTTCTTGTACTTTATGACATTGACCTTTGTTAATTTAACAAAATTCAGAGAATGCATGTGGACAAGGTTAACTTTATTTTAATAAAAATACACACAAACAGACAAAAGAAGAAAGTACCTGGCTTTTCGACACTAGATTTCTCTTGTAACTTCAACCAATATTATTAGTGTTTCAACATAACCTGATACAAACCTTGTGCTTTGTTCATTGTGTTGATAATCAAATGCGTTTAAAGTAATTTATTCCTAAATCACCAGGTACTGTATATCAGTGAATAAACAGACTCACAATGTCATTTTGTTTGACAGATATTGTGTAAGACGTGATTGAGTAATCATCATCATAAGGTCAATTGTCTTAAAAATGCCCTTAATGAGACCAACAAAGAAAGTAGTCAAATCAGATGCAGCATAATTCATATCTAAAGCCATGAAATCAAAGACTTACTAGTACAGAATTCATTTCACAAACACTTGTACCAATTAGCTTCCTAATTAAGTTAATCAAGTGACTCCAAACACATTTAGAAGTAGCAATGTAATGTCTCTTTTTCATTGTTCTTTCCTGCTATGGTTTCTTAAATTGTCATAAAACAAGTTTGAGTTTAGTGATGTTTACAGGATGTTTCAATGGTACAATGAGTCTTTACGTGTCAAACGATCAAGGTAAATTTGCTTTAAAGTGTTCAAGATGTGAGAAATCAATCTGATCTTTTGGTTTCCATCCATCAAACAACCAACCGATTACCATTACGCATTTAAACACGATTATGTAACACACATCAGTCACCTCTAAACCAGGACTTTATTTTAACAGAACTTTTACTTCAACTTCTTTAGGCCAAGTCTTTTTGTAAAGACCACTAAAGACGACTTACTGACCCAAATCCACATGAACTAGATCAGACGGTCTCTCTTCAAAGATTTGTTCTCCGATCAACTCGACTCCGATCAGAATTTACAAGAACAAAGTCCCTGCGTAACACCCAACATATGACCAGATACTAGTGTCCACATTTGCTCCATCTGTTTCTTTTTATATGATAAAGTTGGAGAGTACAAACACAACAGTCCTGCGGAGGAAGCCCCTCTCTGAGACACACACACACACACACACACACACACACACACACAGAGAGGACAAAGGCGGCTGGAGCTCAGGCTTGGTGCAAGAGAACCGCTTGACAATTCCAAACAGGGCAGCAGGAAACAAGACTGCACAGCACAACCAAGAGTCTTCCTGTCTCACAAACACACAACACGAGCGCACACACACACACACACCTTAAGAGAGTTTCACCACAGGAACATCCAGGAAAATCCATCTCTAAACGAGATTCAAAAGCACAGTTTGTCCAAACACGTGAATACACCTTTGGTTACTGTGAGCTTTAATAACGGCTGATTCTGTGATATATCTGAGCGTGAAGTTGTAGGAATGTTTTGGTGTAGATCCATCTTGGCCTACAAACCAACCGAAACATTAATAAGTGAGCTTATCTGAGGTGCTGATAAGGAGCGACACACTGATTATCAGTCAAAATAAAGAAACGTGTTAGCACGATCAGTTGAGCATGAAGACCAAACCAAGCACATCTGAACTAGATGTGCGAGTTCACATCTATACGTCACCTTAACGCAGTCTGCCACGCAGAAACAGCATACAAACACAACATGATTTCAATGGTTTTAATTGGTCTGTACAGTTAAACACCATTCCAAAACAACTATCTTTCATATCGAAAAATAAAGCAGCGCTTTCTAAAGACCCGTCACCTGTGTTCCTCATTAAGTGCCTTTGAAAACTTAAAGATGTGTGCTAAAGATTATATGTAGATAAAATTAAATGTAAATTTGTATGAATGTATACTGTCAGGAAAAGGGAGTCACCATTAAAGGACTAGTTCACTTTCAGAATGAAAATTCTGTCATCATTTTCTCACTCCCCACTTGTTCCAAACCTGTATGAGTTTCTTTCTTCTGTTGAACACAAAAGAAGATATTTTTAAAAATGTTGGCAACCAAACAGTTTTGGGTCCCATTGACTTCTATAGTATTTTTTTTTTCCTACTATGGAAGTCAATGGGACCCAAAACTGTTTGGTTACCAACATTTTTTAAAAAAATATCTTCTTTTGTGTTCAACAGAATAAAGAAACTCATACAGGTGTACACAGTGTATTTGTGACAAACAAGCTATTAATTTACAGCAAATGAAACCAAAACTTCACTAGTAGTGGTTAATGTAAGTGGTTTGCTAAGAAATCATAGTTCCCCAATCAAAAGTACCATGCAAATATCTAACACATCAATTAACTCCCTGCCCCTACCTTTTGACTAGAAATGCACAGAAATTTTGGCAACCGAATATATTTGTACTAAACCAAAATTTTGGTTAAAATTATAGATGAAAAAGTCTGAATGTTGACTGAAAATGATGGCAGACCAGCAATATGTAAAACAACAAGTTCACTTTATTTTCATTTCTTGACTAAATTAAAACTTTAATTTCGGTTTCTATCAAAAATATTCAGTTTATCATTACATATGATCAATAAAAGTATGATTACTGGATATTTTTAACATTTGTTTGTAGTTTGTAGAGACCACATTCACAGTAAGTCATTTCAAAGTGATTAAATATTTAAATAGCATAACTGATTTTCTCCAAAGCTGTGAATTTTCCCATGACGTTTTAGGATTTTATTAATTTTCATTACTTTCTCAAACCTGGAGTTACAATTTTAAAGTATGTTGATATTTTCAGATTTTCTGTATCTTCAGTCTGATCTCTGTGCAAATTTCCTGTGACCATGAAAGTTCGGTCACACTTTATTTTAAGATCCAGTACTCTCAATTAACAAACCATTAACTAGATTTTTGCCTCAATAAACTCCTATTTTGCTGCTTATGAATAGTTAGTAAGGCAGTTGTTAAGTTTAGGTATTGGGTATGATTAGGCATGTAGAATATGATCATGCAGAATATGTGCATTATAAGTACTAATAAACAGCCAATATATTAATAAAAGGCATGCTAATAAGAAACTAGTTAATAGTGAGAATTGGTCTCTATACTAAAGTGTTACCGAAACTTCTTATCGAGAGAGAAATAAAAGAGAATACGCTTCATAACACACAATTCGAGTCAATTCAATCCATCCACACCTAAATATTGATGACTTCAACAACCTCACACACCAAACATGCAATCCTTACATTCAGCAGAGCAGCCCTACTAAACGTCTGATGTAAGAAAGTCACATATAACTTCAGACGCACAATTACACCTCACTGAGGCTCATTGGGTGTTTAGTTTTTTTCTGTTTAGTGTGGCTGGTGCATCCGGAGCAAAGCGCAGATGTGTGTAAGACATCCCGCCGCAGGAAAACAGCAGCACAGATGGGCCTGCCCTACAATCAGAGCCCAGTCGAGCAGTCCACTACTGTTAAACGTGTTAGCACACAGCCATAACCTACTGCTCGCCCAAAACTAAACCATTTAGTGTTACCAAACACCATCACAAGTTACGATTTAATTCAGTCCAGCAAACAAAAATCACTGAGAATCCAGAGGCTAAAGATGCATTTTGAGGCTGCAGAAAACTAAATTGTTATACTTCACGCAAAATAAGTACCTATAAGAAACCAAACGGTAACACTTTAATTTAGGGATCAATTCTCACTATTAACTAGTTGCTTATTAGCATGCCTATTATTAACATATTGGCTGTTTATTAGTACACATATTCTGCATGACCATATTCTACATCCCAAATACCTAAACTAACAACTACCTTACTAACTATTAATAAGCAGCAAATTGGAAGTTTATTAAGGCAAAATTCGTAGTTAATAGTTTGTTAATAGCGAGAACTGAACCTTAAAATAAAGTGTGACCAACAGTGGTGTATAAAGTACCTGAAAGCCATACTCAAGTAAAAGTACAGATATCTTAGCAGAAAATGACTTAGAAGTCACCGTTTAAAATATTACTTGAGTAAAAGTCTTAAAGTATGTGATATTTATTGTACTTAAGTACGAAAAGTATTTTTTTTAATCTTAAATGTACTTAAGTATTGAAAGTAAAAGTACAAGTAAACGCAAAATGGAAAAGACGCAAATAAATATATATAAAAAATGTTCATACACAGCTTGAGTAGCTTTTTTTTAACTCTTTCTTCCATTTTGCATTTTTGGGTAAGAATAAGAAGCACTTCATCCGGTACTTAGTGTCTTTTATTTCAACTTAAAAAAACATTTCTGGAATCTGCATCTGAAACAGCATTTAGATGCATTTACACAGTTTATGTATCTCAGAGGGAACATGGAAGCATTTAAACTGCAGTTATAGATGCATAAATAGGCCTAATGTTTTGTTTTTAACATAAAACGTTGAATACTGATTTTTGAAATAATTTAAAACATGAAAAAAATAGTCGAAATGTGAAATTAAAACCGCCAGTAGGTGGCAGCAAGTGACTGTTAATGAGTGAGTCATTGAGATTCAACCGATTCATTCAAACGACTGATTCGTTCAGAAACAAAGCATTTGACTGTGTTAATGAGTGAATCACTGAATCATTTATTCAACCGATTCGTTCAAAAAGCTGATTCATTCAATAAGTAAACACCGTCCATTGCTCAGAGATGCAAAACTTGGAACTTTGGAACTATTTTCGTTGGCAAAATTGAGCAAAAACAAGCAATATTACGTCTAAAATGTAAGTCACATTGCTTTACTGAACTTGTATAAAATGACTATTAAATGTGTTTTCATGCTGATATCTGCAGAAAAACGGCACTCTTTGTGTGATGTAGATTAAGTTAACTATATTAAATTATATAAATATAAAAAGCATACAGAAGCATTTTTGCCGTCTACAATTTAGAATGCCTGAAATTTTGAGTTTTAATAGACTAATAAATCAACGTGTGTGCACTCTGTGTGTGATTTGGTGATATTGCCTACTTGATAATGTCAGATCGCACATCATTACAACAACACTTAAATTACCATATTATCGCAGATTATGCTGTATCGCACACCCCAGACTCGACTTGAGTGTAAAATGAATCATCCACAGTTGCACGTGCTTGTTGCACATGAGCAAAGGTGTTGTTTTAGGAGTCTAACTTGCAAACGCCTGACCACTGATTCGTTAAACCTGCTTTCCTGCAGTTTGTGTTCTTCTGACTATTTTGTAGTAAGTAACGAATATGCTTCGGGGAAATGTATCGGAGTAAAAGTATACATTTCAATTTGGAAATGTAGTGGAGTAAAAGTAAAAGTTGGCTGAAATATAAAAACTCAAGTAAAGTACAGATACTCCCAAAAATACTTAAGTACTGTAACGAAGTATTATTACTTCGTTACATTACACCACTGGTGACCAATCAAACAGTCAAAACTCCCATCATTTTTCACCAAGAAAACTAAAAACTGTTGAATAGGAGAATGAAGGTCTTCACATAAAAAAGTTGACGTGTAATTCATGTACCGTCATTATGTTTCCCAAACAGAATATGCTTTTGTAAACATGAACCACTTTAAAGGAAATTTGTTTATTAATATCTAATGGCACATTCAAAACCCAGACTGTGGTTATGAATTATGCAAATGTAACCCCAACTACCCTTTTCTGAACCATAACGCCAAGCACTGATTTAACATCCCCCAATCCTAAATTTAACAAGCCGTAACTTACTCTCGCCCTCGATTTTATCCGTTCCTCTGGTCCAGATAATCTGCCTGGTCTCAAGCTTGACTTGAAACGTCCTTCTCTCCGGCCTCTGAGACTTTTTGGAGTAAAAGAGCGTCAATACAGTGCCCAGCTCCAGATCACGGTAGAGACTGTTCACCTCGGTGTCGCTCAGCGTCCAGGGGACAGGTCCATTGGAGGAGAAGCCCGTGGTCGCAGCCATTTCCCCTGTTTGTTCTTCAGTTCCTTTCCGAATAATTCACAGCCTCCCAGGCCTGATGAGGACACCTATGAAAATAAGGAAGAAAAGGGCATTAGAAAAATCACAAAACAACATTATGACATGTACGCAGCAAATGCATCAGTTATGAAAACAAACACACACAGAGGCCTCCTGTAAGATGAATGCACATGTGTCCATTTAACTTAGACTATTGGCTTTTTAGTGGTTATATAGAGAGATTATAGACTATAGAAATGAATAGGTGAATGTCTGATGTGTATTGATAATCAGCGCATGAAGTGCATGGATTATTATTATTATTATTATAACATATAAATGAATAACACATCACAAGAATCATTTCTCTAATGAAGTGAAGTGAAGTGAAGTGAAGTGACATGTGGCCAAGTATGGTGACCCATACTCGGAATTTGTGCTCTGCAATTAACCCATCCAAAGTGCACACACACAGCAGTGAACACACACACACCGTGAACACACACCCGGAGCAGTGGGCAGCCATTTTTATGCTGCGGCGCCCGGGGAGCAGTTGGGGGTTCGGTGCCTTGCTCAAGGGCACCTCAGTCGTGGTATTGAGGGTGGAGAGAGCACTGTACACTCACTCCCCCCACCTACAATTCCTGCCGGCCCGAGACTCGAACCCGCAACCTTTAGGGTACGAGGCCGACTCTCTAACCATTAGGCCACGACTTCCCTGTATACTGTAATCTAAAGTAGAGTGTGTAAACATTAAATAGAGTTGATTTAATATTATTTAACTGAATACAGAACACTTTATACAGATTGAACCAATGCAAAAAAAAAAAAATAATAATAAAAACAAAACAAAAAAAAAATCACTGATCCTTAAAAAAAAAAAAAAATTAATAATAATAATATAAAAACTTCACATTTCCAAATTGTTTTAACACGCCGATCAGATCTGAAAGGCTACACATGAGATGTAACAGAAAGCTCGGAGCCTGTATATTGTTTGTAACGCTGATAATAATAACACAGGTTTGTTTTGTCTCACCGTGTTTGGACGCAGCTGGCTCTCTGGGACTCAGTAAAAGCAGAAACTCGAGCTCCAGTGCGTCCGCAGTCTCAGCAGCGCTCATGCCGTCCTGTGCTGAGATCAGACGCGGGTCTGGCGGCTCTGAGCGGCGGCCGCGGCGGTGTGATCGAGCCGAGCCTGAGATCTGCTCTCCGCCATGAGTGATGAGTGAGAGCCCTTCCCCCATCAGCCGATCCCTACAGCACAGCAGACACGGCCTCTTAAAGACACAGCACCACTGGAGCGCTCTGCCCTCTCCTGTGCCTAGTGTGGGAAATAGTATGCATTATGGCTGTTTGGAATAGCATACTACAATACTATACCACTGTTGTTGATGGTGTGTATATTATGCACAGTATTTGAATTTTCTGTATGAATTGGACAACTAGGTGACCTAGGCAACATTTGGAATACATTACTAGTATACTGCTTACTATTTACTGCATAGTATGCACTGTGTACTGCCTACTATTTTGTCTAAAAAGTATGTGAAACACTATTCAGTGTGGTAATATTCAGAATGGAATAGCAGTTGCTTATTGTTCAGTATGTACTGTGTACTGCATACTGTTTCTTAAAGTGTGAGAAATAGTATGTATTATGGCTGTTTGGAATAGCGTACTACAATACTATACTTACTATAGTTGACAGTGTGTATATTATGCACAGTATTTTAATTTTCTGTATGAACTCTATACTGCACAGTATGCACTGTCTACTATTTTGTGTAAAATATGTGAAACACTATTCAGTGTGGTTATGTTCAGAATGGAGTATTAGTTGCTTACTGAACAGCATGTACTGTACACTACACTATCTTTAAAGTGTGTGAAATAGTATGCATTATGGCTGTTTGGAATAGCATACTACAATACTATACTTACTATTGTTGATAGTGTGTATAACATGCACAATATTTGAATTGTCTGTACAAACTGGATACCTAGGTGACCTAGGCAACATTTGGAATACGTTACTACTGTACTCCTTACTATTTACTGCATAGTATGCACTGTGTACTACCTACTATTTTGTCTAAAAAGTATGTGAAACACTATTCAGTGTGGTTATGTTCAGAATGGAGTATTAGTTGTTCAGTGATCAGTATGTACTATATACCACACTATTTTTAAAGTGTGTGAAATAGTATGCATTATGGCTGTTTGGAATAGCATAGTACTGCAACACTATACTTACTATTGTTGACAGTGTGTATATTATGCACAGTATTTGAATTTTCTGTATGAATTGGACACCAAGGTGACCTAGGCGACATTTGGAATACGTTACTAGTGTACTGCTTACTATAAACTGCAGAGTATACACTGTGCACTGCCTACTATTTTGTGTAAAATGTATGTGAAACACTATTCAGTGTGGTTATGTTCAAAATGAAATACTGTTCAGTATGTACTGTGTATTACATACTATTTTAAAAGTGTGTGAAATAGTATGCATCATGGCTGTTTGGAATAGCATACTACTACAACACTATACTAACTATTGCTGTAAAATATAGTGTGTATAAGCCAGCATTGGAATGCTCTGTGTGAACTGGTCACTCAAGGCTATGTTTGGAATACATTACTAACATACTGCTTACTATATACAGTGCAGTATGCACTGTGTACTGCCTACTATTTTCTGTAAAAAAAAAAAAAAGTATTTGAAAGAATATTCAGTGTGGTGATGCTTAGAATGGAAAACTAGTTGCTCAGTGTTCAATATGTACACTAAGCAACTAGTATTGCATGCTATTTTTAAAGTGTGGGAAATAGTATGCATTATGGCTGTTTGGAATAACATATTACTGCAATACAACACTTACTACTACTGCAATATATAGTGTGTGCGTGTGTGTGTATTATGCACAGTATTTTAATTTTCTGTATGATTTGGGACACCCAGATGACCTAGGCTATTATGTTTGGAATATATTACTAGCATACTGCTTACTATATACTGTGGAGTATGCACTGTGCACTGCCTACTATTTTCTGTAAGAATTCAGTATGGTTATGTTTAGAATGGAATATTAGTTCAATATGTATTGTGTACTGAAATCTCATACTGTCTAGTAGGTACTACATATAGTTCACAAACTTCACAACCGTTAAAAAGTATGTGCTATATAGTATGAATATGAGTAGTATTAATGAAGTTTGGAAACTGTATGTGAAACTGTTCAGTATGTACTGTGTACTACATAACATTTTTTTTTTTCTGATGTGAAACAGTGGCTGTTTATAGAGAGAAATACTAAGACATTAAAATAAGTTATTTTTTATTTTATTTGTATTTTTAAATTTTGGTAGACTGATCAAGATATTAAAAACTACTTCTTGTTCACTTGTTACACTGGAAATGAAAATCTAGTGAAGCGCATTGCATTGTGGCATACTGTTCGTCATGCAGTGTGCTCTAGATACTGCACAAACCAGCAAAAACGAAAAGATGACGTTGCATTTTACATATCAGAACTGCTCTGTTGCTCTTCCACCTTACATAAACCAACACATACAGTATGTGCATACAGTACACAATACTTATGTGCACACACAGCACTGACTACTCATTTTCATATTTATACCAAACAAACCAGGGTTTGAAATTAATACCTGCAAATTGAGTGAGAACAGGGTAACTTTTTTAACTAATGTCAATGGAGGACAGACTTCATTATGCTGACTTCTATGAGGAAACAGCTGATCACTTTATGAATTGACAATCTGTACATGACTCTTCAAAGTATTTATCATTTAACATTCATTCTGAGTCAGCTGTATCCTTACAAGTTTCTCTTGGTCAAAAGATGTCTAATTCTGAAACTCATTTAAAAGCATAACCTTATTTGTTTTTTTTACGTTTTCTCAGAGAACAGCATATTCTGCAAATCAAAACTGGTGTGCAGCATAATGTCACATGCAATTGCACAATGCCCTCATAGGAAGAGGTTATAAACCAAAGCCGCAGGTGCAGATCGCTGCCTTCACAACACATTCACACGTTCAAAGCACAAGACACGGAGGATGTGGGTACGACCTTAAAACCTTTATTCTAGGCATATAATGTTAATAAACAAACACTTAAACAAGAAAAACCCTCTTTAGATGAAGTTATTCCATATTTCTATATACTTTAGGTATGTGTAAATCTGTCCTTTTGCTACATAGGGCGCTAGTCTTTTTTTTCTCAAATACCGTCTCATATCAAGTACCGAGCTTTCTATTTTCATTCACTTCAGTTTCCCACATTCAAGAAACAACATCATTTAAATTACATATACATTTCTCTGTCATTAAATTACTGTAAACAAATCATTGGACTTAAAAATCAATCTTAAACTAAACTTGGCTTACAATAAGAGCTCATGTATGGTTAAACTGTCAATAATTACACTGAATACATAACCTTCACAAAAGGACTGTGTAACCTGACAATGTTCTACTACAATAATGCAAAGCAAAATCAACATTCAAGCTTACATTGTTATACTGCCCAATAAATTACAGAAAATTGAGGCTGTGTTTAACGCTGTTATTAATCTTGCATATAACATTTACAACAATGTCTGAGGTCTAACCAGGTACCATATGATCTCTGTGTAATTTATAGCCATTTAAAATATACAAAAAAGCAGTCCTACAGAAATGGCCCTTTCCTCAAATTGGTATAAAAAAATATTTTCTTTAGGCTAAGTTTTTTTTTTTTTTTTCATACTTTTTAAAATAAAACATGGCTGTAAACTGGGTGAAAAATGGATAAAATGTTAAAAAGACTAGCTGCTTTTCATATCTATGCTCTTAAAAACTGTAAGCAGGGCCTCACAAGACTTCAAATTAAAAGGTACATTACCTAATAGATTTCTATAAGTACATCAAAGTGGCCAGAAACATATTTTTCTATTGACAGTGCATATGATGGACTTTTTCATTTGTGGATTCATAGTTTAAGGATTTACCAACTGGAATAAACAAGATTTCATATATAACTAGGGCTGTGCAACATATAATTTCCTTTCATGAGAAACTGTTATACCACAGCAAATGCACAGAAATTACATTTCATAATAAAAAAGAATGCCAAACAGGATACACAGAAATAATGGCTATGATTAAAATCGTATTCTTTTGGTAAAATACATTTCTTTGCACACATTAAAAAATTAAATGTACATCCCTGATTGAAACATTAAAACAAACAAAAAAAGACTATATATTCACATTTTGTTGCAAAGCCTCATCATGACATTAGTGCCTCTGATTGTTCTCTTTATATGTCAGCTAAAAACATTTTTTTCTTTTACTAAATTTCATACACATTTTTTCATTTAACATTTCTTTCATTTAAGGTTTGCAGGGGTTGCAGTATTTCATTATTTTTTTCTATGAAAATATACAATTCATCAATAAATCTGAAGGCTAAAACCAAAGGATACTAACTATCAAAGCATGATATGAAACAATTACAGCCTTTGTTGAATAAAGTCATGGTGTTCAGCAAGGCTCGATATTAGGCCCTCTTATGTTTTCAAAAAGGCAGTCTAGATTAAACAAATAACCACTGATCTGATGTAGACCCTCATTTTGAGAGAAACTACTGACTTGTTCTGTATTTTTATTACGTTAACTTGTGCTAAATCTCCTTGATAAACAATTCATCAAAATAACAACAATAAAATAAAAGCTTTAAAACTCAAAGTCCTCATCTGTCATGTCGATAGCCCAGGCGAACTTTTCTCGCTGTGTTTTGTTGTAGATCTTCTCAATAGGAACTCCCCATTTTTTGCACCTGTGAAGGGAAGAAAGTAGTAAACAAGATGTCATGGCTGGAGAAAGTCTCTTTCACAAACACGCTTAGCATGGGTAAAGGTCAAAGGGATATTCTTCCACACTTTTCCAAAACAAAGAGTCCTCGCATTTAGAAACTGGTGAACGGGCCATTGTGTCATAGTAGGGAGTTTTTCCAAAAATAAGCTGAGAGGTGGGCTGATGACAGTACACACAGAGGCAGGAGTCTGGTTCAGGCACAGACCCTTCTCAGGGCCTAAACTGCCACTATTCCCACACACGGACATTACATACAAGAGGAAAACCGCCAGAGCCTATTGTTCCCACCTGCATGTTTTTCTCCTCTTTACTTTGAAGGGACATATGCAACCTTAAAACTATTTTCACACTAGTACTTTTTGCACTAATGCTACAGTAAAAGTTAGACTACTTGAATGAAGTCCAAAGTCACTACGAACAGATTTCTCTTACCAGGCGACTGAGATTCGCGGGTCCAGGTAGTTGAGTTTAGATGTGCCTAATGCAATCTGTTTATTCTCCTCACGATCTGTGGCCTGAACCTCCAGCTTCATCAGCTGCTCAGATATCCTCTGTACTGCCTTCTTCTTCGACTCCACCGCCCTCAATGCAACAAACACATACACGTTTATTAGAGAAAACACTCTGATATAACAATTCTTTATATCTCTTTTTTACTCCCTGCATTAATACATTTTGGATCAGTTTCCAGTAGGGATGTAACGGTTTTATCAATATCCTGATATCGCGATAGCAAAAGTGTCTTGATATTATCGTGGTCACATTACGATATGAAACAATAGGTCTTCTGGGCAAAAAGTGTTGTTTTTAAAATATATTTAAACTTCTTATTCTAACATAAAAGGTCTTTAAAGTTGTGTTTTGGGCCATTATGCTGTGGCACAGCATCTGTCAAACGAACTAAAACCGAAAGCACAATATGGCTTAATCGCTTGATCAAGTCTGTTTTCGCTGCGCGTTTCAAAACGAAGCGCATACTTCGATCAGGCGATCAGCTGGTGATCCAGTGTTTTCCGCGCCTCAGAACGGCTCTGTTCACAGTGAATGCAATGAACCTGTTTATTTCATGTGCTATGAGTTTAGCGCGCATTTGGGAATGCAACGGCCAGCAGTTATACTTTATTTTCGCGCCAGATAAAATAAAAGCTCTACTTCCGTTTCCGTCAAAATAAAAGCTAAAAGTGCATTTTGAATAGCTGACAGCTAGAGGTTTAGATGGGTAACGTTACTGCAGTCCAAATTCAAAATATCTCTTTCAAGTGTAGAAATTAGGAAAGAAGTATTGTAATTTCCCTACTGTAGTATAAAGCAAAAATAATATACCTATGAAATATTCATTTTCATTTATTTTACAGTGCAACTGTTTTACAATATATGGCTATTATTGTCATAGCAATAACAATAACATAAAATTGTTATTATTATTATTATTATAATATTCTAATTAGTTTGGCTTCCTGAAAGACCAGTGTGAATGTAATTTAGACTGAGACAGTATATCACAAATAAAAAGAGGGCTGAGTCCCCTTTAAAATTCAGGTACCAATCAATTCACTGACTTTTTTCTGACTTAAGTTTTCTTAGATAAGAACATGGGTTGGAGCTCTTAACTTTGAACTCGCAAAGTGCATTAGATAGAATAATTTAACTTTAAAATGTGCAAAATTTTCCTATTTTTCCAAGTCTTCATTTGTCTTTTTTTTTTTTTTTTTAATATCATAGTAAATATTGTATCGTGGACTTCATATCAAGATATTATCGTATTGTGAGATATTGATATAGTTTAAATCCCAATTTTTAGTTTTTTCAGGAAATGAAAGATTTAATTAAAAGACTGCTTACTTTTTACTTTTCTCATCGTGAAGCATTTTGGCATCGGCTTTGGCTGCTTTAAGTTCCTTCTTGGCAGCAGAGAGCTGTTTCTTCTTCTCATCTATCTACAACAGCGGTACACAAGGTTTCAGTTTATTGATGCAAGAATAAAAGTCCAGAATTCACATTACTGATGGTGATTTTAATCACTCTTACCTTGGTCTGTAAATTGTGCATGGATTTCTCAAAGGTTTTTGGTGGCGCCCTCTGGTGGTTGCAGAGAACAGCCACAGCTCGGTTTGCTCTGTTATACGAGAGGATCTTCTCAGGGATGTTATCATCAGCTGTAACAACCAGGACAAAGGGGGTTTGAAGTCATTTAAAGAATTTAAAAACAAAATAGCGAAACTGCTAAATTGTTTGGGTATCAGCAAATAATTCATTTTGTACATAAACATGGACTAGAGGAAAGACAGACTCACGGCTGGTCAGCTCTTTGAGCTGCTGTTGGAGGGTAATGGATGCGTTATAAGTGCGAAACACTTTCGCCGTCAACCCATCCATCAACTCCTGGAGATGTTTATTCAGAACTGATGTCTAAAGAACAGAACAGACAGTGCACATCACATTAAACCCAATGATATTATATTTGATATGCAAATTTTAAAGCCTCTAAATTATCAAGAATTTGCTGAAAAACATTCTGCACACAATCTACTCCATGCCTTCTGTCGTCTGATTGATTGTTCATACATTTTTAGCCTTTTTAGTATAATTGTAAATGTTGTGGTTCACATGTCTTTTTGTTATGAAATCTATACTGATTTTTTATAAAGTAAACACAAGAATGTTTTTTTATATTATTAGTAATATTTGAAGATGAACACTTACTGGAATGAATCAGCTTAGGTTTACTTGATTATATAAACTTGCTTTTTAAGAAACCATGCTTAAATATGAGTATCAAACATGATCATCGGGCTTTTGAGGAACATTTATTTGTTCATCCCTCAATCATCATTGTATTGCGTTGCATTATATGTTTTGAACTACAGAGCTTCGATCAACTAAACTAAATATCATCTTGCTAAGATGTATTATTGGAGATATAGAGTGGCAACTGGTATTTATATCATTTTATGCAAGTAGTTTGTTATACTAATCTCACTTATTACATTACAAGCTGTCAGAGTTTCACCTTACTTGGTGTCCATATAAATATCAGCATCTGCACCAAATTGCATCAATTTGCTCAATTTGGGCCTCTGAATAAAACGGAAGGGTTTTTTACTCCTTCAGTATGAGCTCTATATTCTCAATACATCATACTATATGAGCCACAAAAGATATATCAAATATGATACTCAACACTAAACACATTTGCAAACTTTTTTTTTAGATTTTGCCTCAAAGTTCAATAAACTGCTACATTTAAAATAAATAAATGTAGTATGAAGGTCTTACATTGAGTCGGTCAAACAGATCATCTTTCGCCTGCTTGTTTTCAAGGAACAACTGAAGGTTTTTAAAGACCTAACACAACAAAAACAAATATATATATATATATATATATATATATATATATATATATATATATATATATATATATATATATATATATATATATATACACACATATATATATTTATTAGTTATAAATATTGCAGTTCACTTCCCATCATCCAAAAAATATTTTAAATATCACTAAAATGCTGCTCATATATAGTTTCTCTCTCACTCTTTTCTCCACAGGGACTTTGTTGTAGTAACGGATGGAGTCTTTTCCGGGGAAGTCGAGCTCCACCACATAGTCCTGTCCGTCCATCTGAGGGTGCAGTCTGATGTGCTCCACACGCAGAGAGCAGCAGCCCACCGTATCTGCCGTCTCCCCCTCGTCCTTCTCATTGCCGGCCCTCAGAGCCAGCTACACACAAACACAAACACAGGACACTGTCAGCTCTCAGTGCAGTACAGAGTCAAGAGACAAACAACTTTGGCCGTCCTGATGAATGGTAGTATGAATTACATTGTTACGAGGATGTTAGCCAATCATTACAGGGCTCATGTACAGAGAAATAAGAGCAAAAACATCTGTTTAATTCTAAGGGTCAGAGAGAAGGTGAAAATGGTTGAAATTATGACTATTTCTGGTGCAAAATATTTATTAATTATATTTACATGTTATATATTATATCATTGGTTCTCAACTGGTAGGTTCTGACAAGTTGTGAACAGCAGGGGGAAAAAAAACAATGCTAAATATAAATAATATAATGTAACTCAATATATTTAGGATGGAAAAACAAGTTCATCAACTTTCATCAAGGAAACAGGATTTATTATAAATGTGCAATATATGAATTCACTAGTTCGAAGTGATTAGGCAGAGGTGGACATGGGTAGGCTGTGTAAAAAATATGAATCATCAATGTTTTTATGAATTATCGGTTGCAGATTTTAATACTGTTATCATTTTTTATTTTAATTAATCAAAATAAATAAATAATTAATAAATGTTTGATTTAGTACATTTTTGTTCGCTAATAATTTTGTAATAATTGTATTTTTGTGGTCCAAATCTGGGCCCTGAAGCACAGCCAGTTGAGGACCACTGATATATATATATATATATATATATATATATATATATTTATATTATTATAAGGGGAAAAAAAAATGTTTGGTCACACTTTAGATTAGGAAACACATATTCACGAGTTTTCCCTCAATAAACTCCTAATTTCCTGCTTATTAATAGTTAGTAAGGTAGAAGTTACGTTTATTTATGGGGTGGATTAAGGGATGTAAAATATGGTCATGCAGAATAAGGCATTAATATGTGCTTTATAAGTACTACTAAACAGCTAGTATGCAAGTAATATGCATGTTAATAAGCAACTATTTAAAAGTGAATAATGTACCCCAATCTAAAATATTACCAATTACTTAATAAAAAAACAGTAGATTATTACCAATATCTTACTTGACTACTGAAAGTTCACTTTAGCCCAAGATTAGACCAATTTTACTTAATTGCTCTCAGAAAGCAAATGTAGTGAATTTAACAGCCAATCTAAAGCAGCCTGTGTGATGAAGTGAGACCTTGTCAATGAAGTAAAGAGCGACGGCTCTCTGTCTGATCCTCATCTCTTTACTCCTCCAGTCCTCGCGGTACTGCGCTCGGATCTGCTCCACACACTTCTTCAGCCGCCGCGCCATCTCGTACTTCTGCCAGTCCTTCTCCCCCTGAGACAAACACAAAAATCAAACGTTTGATTTCAATGAACTGATTCAAAATCAACTCAAGAATTCATTTGAATCTCTCAAAATTGCTGTCAGAAGTCCATTGTTGACATTTTATATGCCAGGTTGTCAATATACACTGTCATTCAAAGTTTGCATAGGACCATTAATCAGTTAATCAACTACTTAATGATTAATGGTCCATTCAAAATTTGGGGTCATTAAGATTGAAAGAAGTCTCTTATTGTCAGGATTCTGGACTGTCTGTGTCGTATTTTGCCCGTTTCTGTTCCTGTCCTCGTCTAATTAGTTGATTCCCCGCACCTGTCTGTTCCTCGTTATCCTGTCTTTAAAAGCCCCAGTCTGTTCAGTTAGTGTTTGTCGTGTCTACCAGTGATGTTCGTGTGTCATTCCTCCTTCCAAGTGTGGAGTTACCCTGTGTGTTGGACTGAATTAAAGACTGTTTCGTTTATCCACGGCTCCTTCGTTCCTTCCGGCAGCGAAACGTGACACTTATGCTCACCAAGGCTGAATTAATTAAAAATGCAGTAAAAACAGTTGTAAAATATTGTAAAATATTATTATAATTCAAAATATCAGCTTTGTACTTGAATATATTGTATAGCATAATTTATTTCTGTGACCAAAGCTGAATTTTCAGCATCATTACTCCAGTCTTCAGTGTCACATGATCCTTCAGAAATCATTCTAATATGCTGATTTACTGCTCAAGAAACATTTCTGATTATCAATGTTGAAAACAGTCATGCTGATTTATATTTTTGTTTTTTTTCAGGATTATCTGATGAATAGAAACTTCAAAAGAACAGCATTTATTTTTGTTTTCTGTAACAATGTAAAAGTCGTTACTGTCACTTTTAATCAATTTAATGCCTCCTTGCTGAATAAAAGTATTAACTGACCCCAAACTTTTGAAGGACAATGTAAACACACCAAATGTTCTCCTTTCTGGTCAGTTTGACCAAATCACTCAACAAAAAAAGAATGATTTCTTTGCAAATTGAACATCACTAGTATTCAAATAAGCAACTGACCAGGCAGAAAATATTCTGATATTTAGCCTAGTGAATGTGAGATTACTGGCTCATCAGTTTTCAAGAAGACTGTCGCACTTCAAACCACCAGTGTTCCTATTATATCACACAATTATGCAGGTTTATATGGAAGGATGCTTCAATCTCAGTATGGTACATGTCATATTATTTTGTGAAGAAATGATGTTGGACACATGTAGTGTTGGCTGTTTCTGACCTTGATTCTGGAGCTGGGGTTGAGCATGATGTATTTGATGGAGCCCTGAATGTTCTCTGTCCACGACACCAGCCATGTGACTTTATTATCATGACGGACTTCCTTCCACCTGGTGCCTGCAGGCGGTTTAGGGTGAACCGAATCCCTGAGGACAACAGACAAACGAGTGACCATCACATTCAAAAATACATTTTACAGTTTCACTGCTTATTGAAAAAGGAATGCCAGTGAAATCTAATGTGGAAACTGGCATTCTTTCTGTTGAAGATCTGTTTGAAAGATGTTATCAGAGTTTGAGCGTGACACATCTGCTGAAGGCAAAACAGGATCAGGCCGGCCACAACACACACAGGAAGTGGCCCTCTGACACGCTCTCAGGATAAACAACTCCTCTATGACCGGTGAGCAACAACAACAACAATAGCTGCTAAATATATGGACAGATATTCAGACAAACTCTCTCCTCTCTAAACGTACATTTACTAGAGGAAGAATTCCTCAGGTCATGTGCTTTGATCAATTCCTCCGATTATTAACCACTAAACTAACACTTGTGAGAAAGAAGTGTGCTTTATTGTATTGTATATGCACTTGTAGTGTACTTCAAATCTGTACTTGCAGATAATATAATTTTAATGACGTAAAAGGCCACTTAAGTGACTTAGAGTTCATTTTCATGACTATATTTATTAACATACTTTAGTACACTTTTAAAAAGTGTGCTTTGTAATAATGTCAAATTAAAACTTTTACTTACTTTAAATGCATTTTAAGTAATGTTTTAATAACCTTTTGTTGAGCTTCAAAGAAGTATACTTATTTTGATGCGTTGACTTGCATACTACATGTGCTTACATGTAAAGTACTTAATCTTAACTGTAGTGTGCTATTTGATATTACTGTACATTTAAAGTTACTATATTTTAAATGTACTAAACTGCAGCTTCATCTTTACAAATGAAACTACAAGTATATACAATACTTAAAGTTTCAATACAAATGACATTTAAGTATATTTTAGTTTCCTTTTTTAAAAAACAAACACATTTCAAACTCAAGAACACATTTCAAAGGCAACAGAAGAAATTGCAAAATGAAAAATAAAGACGTTCATGAAGTCCTATTTAAGTGTGTCAAAAGTTTAACTATATCAATTTAATTTGAATTTAAACTGTAATACATTTTCATGCACTTGTAATTAACCTTCAAAGAAAAGTATATTATTTCCGTAATGAGTATTCTTTTTAAAAGTATGAATCCTGACTGGGGCTTTTAAAAGTGTACTTCTTTTTCACTAGGACCTGCGGCAGAAAAACTAATGGTGAGAGTATCAGCTAAATCACACGTTTCAGTACATTAGGAAATCTGCACATCAATCTTCGTGATTTATTACATTACATTACATTATAGACCAATTTGGTTTTTGCAAATAGTGATGAACAGTGATTTTTTGGTGGCAGAACATGACAGTTTTCAAGTAGCAGTATATGGAAGCCATGAAGTAAATGAATAAAAAATCAATTTGAGTTATATTTCAAAATTCTGACTTAATTCTTGTAATTCCAAAATTATATCTCACAATTTTGATAAGAAACATCAACGCGTCATTCTCTCTTTTCCCCTTAGCTCAGAATCATGAGTTTATATCCCACACTTCTGGCTTTTTTGAAGTTGAATTGAGTTATAAAGTCCAAACTAGGAGATATAAACTTGTTTTTGCGAGAAAAAAAAGTCAGAATTGTGAAATAAAATAGGTAAATGTTATGTAAAATGTTTTAGGTTTGAAAAGTACTTCATGCTGTAACTGAAGGGCTAATACAATATGTCGTCTATGAACTGCATATGTGAATATTATGTAGACCTATTATTTCAAATTTATGCTTTAAAAGTAAAGCAATCATAGCAGGTTTCATCCGTAGTCTGTCAGTCTGTGTTTAGTTTCAAATGGCGTCTTTGATGACAGTATTCTATAAAAATGATTTGCATACCGATTCTGACATCCAAAGGCACAACAGTACATTTTTCCTCTTATTGCATGTATTTTATCTGTTTCCCTCCACTTATTACCAGTGTTTTTCTGCCACCACAATGCTGCAAGTGATGTAACATTGTACTCTGCTAGCAAGTGAAGTGCTGGACGGGCGACAGACAGATAGATAGATAGATAGATAGATAGATAGATAGATAGATAGACCTACAATCTAGACAAAGAACTTTTTGAAGAAAATCAAATACAAGTTTTCATTTTATTCTCACTAATTATTTCCCTATCCATTCATGTTATTTCATAGTTTCACTCTCTATCTCCACTATTATTCTGCAGCATGAAAACAGCAATAACAGAGGATGATCAGGGACTGACTTGCTGCAGTTGATGATGATATCCTCAGGGCGGATGCGGCGTTTCAGTTTGCCCATCTTAGGATGATCCCCGCGGCCACGAAACAGACCGGGCGGCTCGATCCGGAAGTTCCCAATCCGCTCCCTGTGATTGTCCATCACACAGTATCCGTACTCCTGCAGAATGCGCTCGTTCTCTTTTTTGACTTTCTGTAGAAACATGACGAATTGATTGATAGATCAATAGGGATGCAAACGCATCATGTGTGAAAAAGGTGACAAAGACACGCTACCCCCCCCACCACCCCACACACACACACAAAAAAACACAATTTTTTTAAACACTTCTACAATATTTAAAAGCCTTATTATTTTTAACTTTACAGTTGTGCTGTAAAATTCACTTTAAAAATTCACTTTTCATTCATGGAGATGACGAAAAAGTGTGCCAAAAAAAACTTGTGGAAAACAAAGACTTTTGAGATGACAATTACATGAAATTACAATTATATCCAATAGATGGCAGCAGAGGATCACTCAATAGCTCAGTTGCCGTTTCCACTCCCTAGTTTTCAGGTCTTGATTTTAAATTTATTATAAAAAGGTGATTAAACAAATTTTAGTACTGTACTGAAGTAGTATAGCAAGTATAATTAAATAATAATGCATTAAATATGTTGAAGTATTTTTAGATTTAATTTAAAAACTACATTTTTTTAAACATTGCCTTAAAAAGGACACATCACATGTAGAAGCTGCTAAATATATTCAGCCAACACAGACTTGTTGCTGTTGTAGTTTTGTTACTCTGAATTTACTCTGCATCACTTAATGCACAGGCCTATTTTTGACATCGGTTTGTCAGATCGTTCCGCGGAGGGCAGTTATCACTGTCAATCATAGCAATGACTGACAGAACAATTTCACGTAATTTACACTCGCGTTTGTCACTCTTGAAACAGTATTGTTTTGTAACTGTAAACAGTTTTGTAATTCGAAACCAGAAAGTGCATGCAAAAACACACATTTAAAAGTGGTTGACTACAAGATATGAATTGGTACTAATGGTTCTGTAAAAAGACCCCCCCCACCACCACCACCACCAAAAACACTTTCTAATTGGATCTACACAAATCTCGTAGGTGACCTATTTTGATCTCAAAAAGGTGAGTTTTCACCAAAAGTTGATGAGTTTGCATCTATTGAAATAGTTTCTATTTCTGCAGCTTGTGTATGTATTTGTATAGATGCAGGTGCAGTGGCACACTAACCTGTTTCTCCTCTTTTGACATCTGTTTTCTGGCCTCGGACTGTGCTTTAAAGTACTCGTGCATCTCAGTGAAGTCACATTTCTTCAGCTCTGTGATCTTTGACTTCTCCACTGACGTCATTTCCTTACAAGAAACATTTGTGAGACAATATTTCTATATAAACAATTTCAAATGTTTGCGCATTTCCAGCTACTGATCAAACTATTCCCTTAAAACTGGCAGTTGTGAACAGTATATTGAGAGTGATAACAGTACAGAAGTAATGACTTGAAAAGGGTGTTACCTTCCTCCAATCTTTAAAGAAGTTCTTTCTAAATATGTCTTTAGTTGTGTACTCGTGGTCAAGCATTTTTGCATAAAACGTGGCCACTTCTTCTGCACCAGGGCTCAGTTTCATAGCCTTTCCTGTGGACCACATGATAATTACCTCAAAATCTGAAGATATACTCATCATACATCACATCATTATACACGCTGATACATATTTTTTTTTTTAAAGAAACTGACTCATAATCAATTTTACCAATATTTTTGACTGATATTTATTTTTGTCTTTTCTAATTGGTTATCTCTTTTGGAAAAAAATACTAGGTAAACTGATAAATGAAGCCATCTGGAGAAAATCGGGCCTCAGCACTAAACATTTAAGAGAAAACAGCACTTTTTACAGGTAAATTAACTTTAAATATTTGTATTGGTTGCTAAAATTGGTTATTTTAGGTATTGTGTAGTGTTTTTGAGCAGAATGACAGCGGACAGGTGGTGGGGTCAAAGGTCAACACTCCTCACCATCATAATAAAACCTGATTCGGTCAGGCAGGGGTTCATACGGCGGGGGAAACACAGGCCCTTTATGCTCCAGAAACCTCCATTTGGAGCCATCTGTGTATTTCTCCTCTTCCCACCTGAGGAACAGAGGAAGACACAGACAAATGTTGCAGAAAAGACAAGAAGGGAGAAACATTTTACTTTTTTTTTTTTTTTTTTAAGTACAGGTTTGTCTTGATTATGTCTCACCATTTCCACTTCTCCTCCAGCTCGTTTTTGGCTTTCTTCTTCCCTCCGGTGGTGTCTTTATTTACCTCTTTTGTCTTCTTCTTTGGTTTCTTTTCCTGGACGGGTCAGATGTGACATGACTAACAGTTCAAAGCTAAAGTGAAGCAGCAGATCAAGAGAAATAGTGATGCATACCTCCCTCTCCTCATAATCACTGTCCTCCCGTTTACGTTTTTTCACTTTCTTCTCATTGTCCACTTTTACCTTTTTGGGTTTGTGTTCATACCTGCTTTACAAACAGAAATCATTATGGTTTTAGCAAATGTGTGCATGAGGATGATGGGAACTGATCTTATTGCACATACTCATCTTCATCCCGCTCTCTCTTGAGTGCTTTCTCATGTTTGATGGGGTGATGATAGCTATTGTCCTCCTCCACTTTAATTGACAGAGAGCTGAAACAAGACATAAGCAGTGGGATGTGTTATTTTAAAGGACATTTTAAAACAATTACACAACAGGTAAAATTGATAAAAAACTGAAATGTTTATCTTGGTACATATATAAAATAACAGACAATTTATATTGTCCAATGTGCAAATCAAAACACTGTGACTGATGAATGAGGAACATCACTCGTCTTACCTTACAAAGCCATTCTCTTTATCTCGATATTTCCCATCTGAACTATAAAACTACACAAAAATACAAAGACACACCCAAAATAAGATTTCAAAACACATAAAGACACACAAAGCACATATTTCATTCATTATATTTTGTAACTGTCTGGTATGGCATAATTAAATCAACCTTTTCTTCTTTTTGCTTTTCCTTGTGCTTAAGCCGCTCTTTTTCTTTCTCTCGATGCTTCTTCTCAGAAGAGCTTCTGTGTTCACTGTAAAGCAAATGAAAAAAAGATGAGTTCCTCCTTTAGGACAATAGATAAATGAATGATGACTAATGCCATTCAAATGGGCAGGACTGCAAACTATTACAGTAGATCAATATGCCAAAGCTGGATAAGAATAGAGGTCAGAGTACGAGGAGTAATGATGTTTACAAACCTTAAAAAATGAAAAAATAACGGAAGTAATAAAAAGAATCACCTGCTCTTCGAGTTTTCTCGCTCCTTGTCTCTCTTGTGCTCTTTGTGGTTGTGTTCTCGGTCTTTATGCTTGTCCTTGTGTTTGTGTGAATCTGAGCCAAAAACAATAAAGCCTCATAAAGACCAGCCTCAGATTCAGAGATGTCATAAATCTCAATGAAGTTCATAATAATCCATTTAAATTAAAGGAATAGTTCACCCAAAAATGAAAATTTGCTGAAAACTGACTGACCCTCAGGTCATTCGAGATGTAGACGAGTAGCATTGCATCATTTGCAGTGAATGGGTGCCGTCAGAATGAGAGTCCAAACAGCTGATAAAAACATCACAATAAATCCACTGGTGAGCAAGTGATGCAAAGCTACATCTCGGATGGCCTAGGGGTGAATATATTTTCAGTATTTTTTAATTTTTTGGGTGGGCCATTCCTTTAATATAACATCAATAAAAAAAGCAATTAGCACTGTGATACACTCTTAACACCCCTCAAATATCAGTGATATGCAATTACATGATATAATATCACGTAACTGGCATAAATGAAACTATATCATAATAACAATTACCAGTGTATTGTGTTATTACTAAAGGGTTTGTGTTGTAATTCTTAACAATAAAGTACCAGAAAGGTACTTTGGTACCCTGTTGCACCCCGTGAATACCACAGTATATGAATATGGTAGTCATAGACTATGATAGCATATATTGAGTAAGTGCACCCATTACAGTTGTCAAGATTTTGAACACTTTTAATTCATATTTTATTTTGTATAGTATGTCTATTTTTGCAATCGTCTAGCAAGTCATGTCATCTCAAGTATTAATAACTGATGAAATAATCGTTTTCATTTATTAGTTTCAGTTGAGAAAACACATTATTACTTGCATGCATCACTTGCATGCATCACATAAGTAAAGCCACACATGATCTGGTAATGTACAAACACAGAGTGCTCTTCTCATTCAATGTGCAACCTGCTTTTGTGCTACTGTATCATTTAAGAGCAGCTGAAAAAATGTAAGACCACCATGAAACATGTAAAATGTGATGCTCTGGCAGTGCACTAGATTGCATGGGGTTTGTTTGCCAGCTCAAAAAAAAAAAAAAACCTCATCTTTCAATGTCAAAAGACACATCTTATCAGAATTTACATTCAATTATATACATCAATATATTAATCACTTACATTTACATAACCCTCTAGTGCTCCTTGTGTGGATGCCAAAAATGATTATTATTTTTTTTTTTACTTCAATGAAATGGATGCACTATATTTTAGTTTTATTTTTATATTTTGATGTTTAGGGGATGTTATGAAACTAAATTACATTTATGCAGTAGTTTTAATCCATTTAATGAACATGAAAATGAAATTTCCAGCTTGAACTGCCATAAAATTTATTTTATTTTATCAGAACCATTTAACCTTTTCAAATCATGTCAGTTATTTATTTTATTATTATCTTTAATTACCTTTACCAAGTTTCATACCATTCCGATGAAATATGACCGAAGACCACCAGAGGGTTAAAAATAAGCATACTTTCCAAAAAAAAGTACTAGAAATTGCTCAAATATTGTTTCTTCCTGTATAATCATTGTTTAACATCAGCCCTAACTTCACTTCGGCTAATCTAACAGGTTTGAAATTAAACCAGAACTCAAAGTGACAAATAGATCAACTAGAAAATAAGAACAAAAGTCCTTTTTATTCTGCTCTTTAAAATGGGGAAAGTTATATAGGCTTATGGGTGACCTGACACCATCACTGTACACCACAATATACAAGTTTTTCAAGGAGTTTGAAGGAGAGTGATATCAGCATACATGAGCTTCAACAAGCAAGATAAGAAGAAACCATAACGACTGCAGAAAGAAAAAAAAAAATTTTTTCAGCAGAACTGAACTACAAGACCATTTTTACTACTGCATTTTATAACCTGTTATTTTGTGTCTACCTACAGTTGAAGTCAAAAGTATACATACACCCTGCAAAATGTTAATTATTTTACCAATAAGAGGGATCATACAAACGATGCATTAAGAGCTGGGGGGGGGTGTAAACTTTTGAACAGAATGGAGATTTTTTCTTATTTTGCCTAAATATCATCTTCTTCTTTTTTTTTTCATTTCTTTTAGTACTGCCCTTCAGAAGCTACAGAAGCTACTTACATGTTTAACAGAAGACAAAATATGTGAAATGTACCCTGATTTTCAAACTCAAAAAGTTTTCACCCCCCAAACTTTCTCTCTTTTCTATATTTGTTCATAAATTATATTACTTTGTAAGTGTTATATTTGGCAGTTGGCATTAGTGTATTACTAATACCAGTGGCATATGTAAGGAATAATTGATGACGGGCTGTTAAATTATTAGAAAAATACTGCACACCCGAGGTCGCGTCGTGGCCGTTACACCTCGGGTGTGCATTATTTTTCTAATAATTCAACGGTCCGGAGTCAATTATTCCGCTTAAACTACGGTTACCACACCTCAAGACATCGATCAGATGATGTATTTCTGGTTTTTGTACTTAAAACACTATTGTGAGTAGGATTAATTTCTTCCACATCTCATCCATCGCCTCCGTTGCTAATTCCAAAACATCATTTTATACTTAGTAACATACATTTTAGACATTCGCACATAATAAAACGTAATTTTGTGGCAAAAACATGGAAATGATCTGTCGTTTTTATAATATTGCTTACTATATTTATTTGTTTGGCCAGTGTCGTTGTGGGTTTTGGTTATTTTGCTGTAAGGACCTTTGAAATAACAGAAATCATTTGGCAAAGTGATATGGTCATGTAATGCGGTCAAGAGCTGCCTGGAACTACATTCGCCGTGCGTTTCCCTGAAAATAACTGCACACCTTAGAACGTTCGTCAGCCAATCAGATTCAAGCATTCAACGGCCCCATAGTATATGAGAAGTTTAATACCAAAAAAATACAAAAAAAGTCAAATATGCCTTTTTCGAAGCTGCTGTATGTAAAAACTGATGGCTAAAGTTTAAGCGTTCATTACTTTCTCTCAATTTAATTAGTTTTTTAGCTCCCCCTCTGAACTGTTAAGCCTCCCCAACAAAAAAATCCTGGAGCCGCCACTGGTTCAAATACACAAACACATAATTTGTGGGACCTGAAGGATTTTTCTGAAGAACAGCAGGCAGTTTAACTGTTCAGGACAAACAAGACACTCATGAACAACTATCACTAAACAAAAAAACACTGGATCATTCAGGTAACAACACAGTGTTAAGAATCAAGGGGGTGTAAACTTTTGAACGGGATCATTTTTATAAATTCAACTATTATTTTCTCTTGTGGACTATGTGTAAACATACTCAGGTCAGTACTAAATAAAAAATGGCATGCATTTTGTATGATCCCTCTAATTTTGGTAAAATAATTAACATTTTGCAAATTCTGAAAGGGGGGATGTAAACTTTTGCCTTCAACTGCTGAATGATTACCATATTCATATAACCCAAACCATAGTTTTACCATGGTAAATGCCAAGAAATATGCCAGGTATGATAGTACTTTTATGTTAATGTTACTACCATAACCACAGTTTTTCAAACACCATACAATAAATGCCAGAAAGAGAGCAAAAGCTTCTTTCATATTACTGTATTATGATTGTACATGACCAGTAACCATGGTATTTTGATGGCTAGTCATCTGAGCTAGCAGTGCTACATGAGTAATTATTATTACTGCTGCTGTCTCTCACAGAAATGCTGCTTATGTTCAGAGAAAAGAAAATGGCCTCACGCATCTTTTCCCCAAATTCAGCTCGTTAGCCTTCAAACCGACACGATAACAGTCTCTTTCTACTTCTCTACACCAACACGATCTCGCTGTGAGGTATTTCAGGTGTTAAGTGTGGTTTCTCTTCTCTTCTGTAACAAAACACTTACTGTAGTCCCCAGACTGCATCTGAAACACATGTATACAGTATTTAAAGAGATGTCAATAACACAAACGCACACAATCTGAAGACAGAAGTTGGCGCTGCGCCATTACAATGTTGCCCTTTTACGTACATCCTTAACTTTTCGTTTGTAAAGTTAACGGAGTATTTGTATTGCAGAGGAATGGCTCAATATAGAGAACATGCTCGAAACTGGTACCTGATGCTGTTTGTGTGCGGGATCTCCACTCATGCTGAGACTCTGAAGATGAAGATTGTGATGATGAAGGTATTTAGTGGAAATGATGAAGCTGTCTGTGTTTTAAAGCTGTGACAGAACGATGGCAGAGCTGAGTCTGACTGCGGCGCTACTGCGCATGCGCAGCGCTTGAACACACTCTTCAGCTGCTCGTGCAAACTTTACACTGATCTTCACACATCTTATATCAAGACCTAAATCAAGTTTTAGCAAGTTGTTGAACGTCTATTGATGACCAGTGTTGGGCAGTAACTAGTTACTATTAGTGTTGGCCTAGTTACTCAAAAAAAAAAATAATAATAATAATAAAATGTTACTCCTTAGTGTTGTGGAACAAAAAAGTGGTCTTCTCAAATTTGTCAATAAAACTCAAGAAGCAGAGTTCCAGATACCAAAATAAGACTTTATTGAACACAACAATAAAGCTGAGATGACGGCCGCCGCGTCTCTGTCTGTCACTTTTGTATCTGTCTAAGCGAACCATATTTGGTAGTTCCGGTTTTTAATTGGCTATGTCTGTCTGGTTTGAACCAATTTATTACTAGCCCACCTGCTTCATTTTTCAATGGTGGAATTTGGGCAGATCCGCCATTTTTTAAAAACTTTTATTTTACGGCCTCCTATTGGTTGGAGGTGATCCCATGAGACATACATCAAACTTGTTTACTTGTTCCTGTCATATTCTGGAAATCACCCAAAGTTCATTGGGTTATTTAAGTTCACTGGTACACTTCAATGGAAAATTCCAGTACTGCCCAGTGGATGGCCCTTTAAGACTCACAATCTGTAGAAAAACATCCAGTATTGGAATAATTCAGCATATTGATCAGTATATGGATTACATTCTTGAACATTCATCATATTTTAAGATATTATTGAGTAAGTATCATAATATAAAGTAAAATAACACAATATTAGTTACTCCTTTCAAAAGTAATAGTATTACTTATTATTTTCTGGCAATGGTAATTATTACACTACTAGTTACATTACTTTTCTTTCATGTCCCACATATCTCCCCAAAAAAATTCTTCTAAAATGTTACTAACAACCCACATGAAAAAATACTATAGCGTTTTTGAACCATACTATAGTAAAGTACTTGAATTAATTTGTTGTGGTAATTCTATAGTTGCTGTGGTAATATATCAACTATAGTAATATAAACAAATTACTTTACCCAATACTGTACTAAGTTTTCTACAACTATAGGGTATATTATACTACAATACACTACAGTTTACTGTAGTAAAAACTAAAGTATACTACAGTATTTATTACAGTTTATCAGCTCGCTATAGTTAATACTACAGTATGCTGTAGCATTCATTAACAAAGTGTTGTAAATACTATATTATATGCAGTATAATACACTTTACAATAGTGTGGTTCAAAAACACTATAGTATTTACTATAAATCACTAGTATTTTTTCATGTGGGAATACATTTCTGCCTCATCATTTGACCAAAGTCAACACCGGATCGCAGTCAGATGTTATTACAAACACTCAGTGGTGATTCATAGTAACATTGAAGTAAAAGTGTTGTATTAATCTCATTAAATCTAGGAAATAAATCTAGGAATTATTGGATTGTTGGACTTCAAATCAGTAGGGGTTGAGATATTGAAAGTAACTAAGTAACTAAGCTGTTTTATGGATGGTAACTGTAATATTATTACTGAAATCTTATTAGTAATTAGTTACGCTACTAGTTACTGCAAAAAGTAATAATATTACTGTAGCTAGTAACTAGTTACTGCCCAACACTGGTTACTAGTAACTAGTTACAGTAATAATATTACGTTTCTCAGTAATTACTAATAAGATTTCAGTAATAATATTGCAGTTACTATCCATAAAATAGCTAGTTGCTTTCGATGCCTCAACCCCTACTGATTTGAAGTCCATCAATCCAATAATTCCCAGATTTATTTTCATAATTTTCATGACTTGCACAGGCACATGAAATCACCAGTGCAGCAGGCATATGGAATATGAAAAGGCAGATTCAGCAGAGTTCAGCAGATGGAAATATTGCCATTACATTGATTTTGTCAGAAGAAAAGATGATCTGAACACTGATGTGTGAGTTGTGGCATTAATTTACTCTGGCATTACATGGCTTGCCCACCTACATCCCTCTGATCCCAATAAATTATATTTCTATAATTAAAAAGAAAATGAAAAATTCTTACAAACTTATGTGATTTCTTTTGATAGAATGTATCATGAAATATAATACACAATGACATCACAACATCATTTAGCAACAAATCGACCTTCCTTTAACAACTTCCCCTGGATTAGCTGGCAACACTGATTCGGTTACTGAAGTGAGAAGTCATCGGCAGCACGGCACAGGACTTACTCAAGAAGGATGAGTCATTTTGTTTCTGACCAAACTCAACAATGCCACCGAAGTAGTGTGTGTGTGTGTGTGTGTGTGTGTGTGTGTTTGTGAGGGAATGATAACCTTGTTCAGCTTCCTAAAGAACCTAGCAGTAAGGGAATTTTTAAGGGAGCACAGCTGTTTTCAGAAAGAATCGGTACAGCTTTATCTGTCTTTTATATATCTGATAAACTAAAGACTATTCGGAGATATGAAAGATACAATATACTACAGGTACTCAAGATTAACTTGAGATTGGCATAAACTGTGTGTGTTATGTCCCCTTTAATGTCTTCTAAACTAAAATTATTATTAGTTAGGGCTCCAGGCTCCAAAGGTGGTGGAACTCTATTGTGTTTGTACTGTATTCCCAATTATTTTCTGCCCTAAACGTGTCTGAGGCTGTAGGCCCCGTCTCAAATAGCCCTCTTCATGTGCTCTTGCATTCTTGCTGACTTTTTACAATGGGCGCAGTGTGAGCACGTCCATAGGTCCAATCAGACCTGGGTGTCCCATTTGTCATTTTAGGTTTCAGAAGGCTGCTCTGAGTGGTTTTGACCTACATGAGGCTGTGTAGCTAATATTTTTGGTGAGAATCGGCCACAAGGTGGCTCTATATTAATTTACGTTTTTGCTAATAACTCTGGAATGGTGATGGCTAGAATAAAAATTCATCTTCTCTCCTAACCCATAAATCACATGTTCGTGTTTATTCCTTTCTGCACAGTTCACACTTAGAGATTTTTGAAAAAAACAGATTTTTCACAGTCATCTCTGGCCCGTTTGTCCAGTTTACACTGAATTTAGTATGCACCGTCTTGAAATACTCCTGACAAAAACATCAAAAGAGTTTAAAACCATTTCATCGTTCAGCAGAAATGACCCGATATATGGGTTATTTTGGGTTGTGACCTACAATGACGTCACAGTGTTAAACTCTCATTCTGTTAGTTTAGTGTGAATCCACTGTGATCGAAAATAGTGGTCAGTTATATTACAAATATTATATTGAAGTTTATATTTTATTTCCATCAACAAAGTATTTCAAAAATTCGTTTCCTTGTTCATTTTGAATTCTTTTTCAGCCTGATTTTGACATTTGACACCAGTATCTCTATTTGGCAGATACATTCAGATTCTGGTGTTGTTTTGGTGGCTCCTTTTCATTTCTTAACCTCTGTTTATTTTCTCCCTTCAGAAGACTTGACACATCCTGAAACACAGAGAGCAATATGTCAATGCAATCAGTCGCTAACTGTTCGATTCTGGTGTTTTTGGAATCGAGTCCAATTCCAATCGATTCTTCGCTGTTGTTTTTTATTCTTTTTAAACAAACACTATTTTAAACAAAATCTTGTTTTATTATATAACTCTAGCTTATATTTATATTATACATTTTTGTTTTGATTCCAGAGATCATTAACAATATAAATGATCATTAATATAATTCTTTTGATTTTTGACACAGTCTATTATCTTTATGAAATTTTCAGCTGGGTATTATTATCAGTTTATATGATGCTATACCTCTATTACTGTCAGACAATAAATAATTGCTAAATGTCCTTTTGTTTATTCTCCAGTAATATCAGGCATCAGTGCTAACCTAATAAAAAGGAACATTTAAAATGGTTAAAGGAAATATTTACTAACAATAAAGTCTGATTAAACATTATTATGCATAAAAAAAATCCAATTTATGGGTTTCAGGGTACACTTGCAGTTAAGTAAACTCAACTCAAACACTAAACCAAACCAAGCAATATGTTCCACTGGTTTGGTGAATTTGCAACAAAGTTTGATTTTGTTTCACATCCCAATCAGCCAGAACTTCACAACTAAACATGATGTTCAGTTTAAAAATAAATAAATAAAATTCACTAAATTTCACTACTAGCTCAAAACTCTACAACCATAAAGGTTATAACAATCAAATTATTGTCCTCTGAATGGTTCAGTCAAGCCCTACAATATTTTTCATTTGTCTACAAAAAAAAAAAAAAAAAAAAAACACTTTCCAAACTCTTCTGCCATTGGTCAGATTTGCATGAAATCTCAAGACCCTCATGACAAGAATTTGATCGTCTAAGTGAAATGTGACACTCACAAAGGTAACACTTTATTTTCAGGTGTCCTTGTTACTATTATAATAACACTTAAATTATGCATAATTACATGCAAGTAACTCTAAGCCAAACCCTAACCATATAGTAAGTACATGTAGTTAATTTATATTACTCAGTACTTAAATATAGAATTATACTGTAACAAGGACACCTTCAAATAAAGTGAAACCATCCTAAATAATCCTATACCAAATCACTCACTGGAATAAATAATCATAAAAAACAAACTTAATTTGTCATTTTTTTATTGAAGTAGTTGAGGACTATTTTTAAACCATCACTGTGGGGTTTCCTTCAATATTTCTTTAAAGTGCAGTGAAGGCCATTCATCACAGCACTCCAAACTGTTAAGCACATTTATTTAATTTTGTTCATAATGTAAAACCTTAAAACTAATAATGCAACTGGTGAAAAACAAACGTCTAGAACCAACATGGTGCCACACTGTGAACAACCAACCCAACAAGGAAAACACACGAACACCACTGATAGATAAATAAAGAACAGATAAAAGGATAGAGCGATGAGACAGGAGGCGTTCATATCTCCTGAGAGTCTGTGACGGCTGGACAGAAGAGAGTCAGACGCCTGCAGTAAATCCTTCTGGCAGCGCACACAGATGTCCTGACTGAACCAGTCGCGCATGGCCAGAGTGTGAACAGATGTGGAGCCGCTCGACACCAGAACCAGAGGAATCAACAAGAGACGTCACTGAAAACTGATACACAAACTGATGCAAACACAGCCAGACATATTATCATTTGACCAGAGATGCAGTGTCGAGACACTGCAGTCAAACGTCTGATATTTCTAGAATAATGGCATATTCATAGAGAGAGAAGTGGAAAACTGGAAGATATATTTCAACTCATGAGATGCACGACAGTATTTTATGATGTTGTGGAGCAGTATTCAGACATGACTTGAAGGCCACACATTGTCCAACACAATATCTGAAGATATTTATGCTGTAATTATGACCATTCTTCTTGGGCCTCATTTATAAAGCATGCATACGCACAAATTTGACCTCAGAGTGTGTGTACGCTTAAAGCCACGAGAACATTCATATTTATAAACAGTCTTTGTGTGGAAAAGTGCTTAGAGCCAGATCAGGGTCTGAGCAGACGTCCGCACTTTTCCTTGTGTCAAAGTGGAGTACTGCAGGTATTTGGAAATATAAGCATCAGCCATGATGTTGATGATAATAATAATAATACTTTTAGGGATGTGCATTTCGGTTCATTTTCTTAACAGATATCAGACGCTGGATAATTGCTTAACTGTTAACAGGCAAGATTAGAATGTTAAATAAAAACTAAATTAGATTACGTGGGAGCCGAGAAACGCAGCCTTCGTAGGATGCAGCCTTCCGTTTGAGAAACACCCTCTGAGTTTAGCGCGTGCACCACGACCAGTGGTGCCAACTAATTTTCAGAGAAAGTTGTTAAAGGAAGGTCGATTTGTTGCTAAAAGTTGCTAAATGATGTTATGATGTCATTGCGCGATGATGTCATTGCGTAATCACGACACAAAATTGTCACAGCATCAAATATCAGCAAAAAACTATATTTTATATAATTTAATTTAGATTTGTTTGTAAAATAATATGCATAATATAACATTAAAATATAAATAACTATATTTTTAAATACAATGAATTATTGAACACGTACACATTTTTGAATGATTACAATTTAAGTTGTTTTTTAATTGCTACTAAACTAGAAACACTACACATTCTCAACAATTATGCTTTAAGCAGTGTATTAGTAGTTAGTTAGTTAGTATGCTACACTCTAAGAAAAGTCTATAAAAATAGGGCACAATCTACTATCTTAATATGAAAGAATTTTTTTTTTTATTTTTTATTTTTTTTTTACCTGCGTTTTAAATTACGTTTAAATTGTGTTTTCAGGGTTATAATGGATAATGGATAACGTCCTGGAAAATTACTAGTATCTTTTCCATTTTTCTTATAGTGTACTAACTGATCAACAATTGCAGGTACAAGCTACTAACAGTGTATAAAAATGAACAATTATTAAATTATTATTATTATTAATTTGAACAATTGCAAATAGCAACAAAAATTTATCAAAAGTTGCTAAAAGTTGCCAAACAAATTTTAAAAATTGCTAAATTTGTTGCTAGGTGCTTTTGGGGAAAAAAAGTTGCTAGGGTAGTCTGAAAAGTTGCAAAATTTAGCAGCAGAATTGATAAGTTGGCAACACTGACCACGACTATGAAAAGTCATGATAAGTGGAGGGCCGAAATTACGATTCACCATGGCAACAGCTCCCGCCAAAAAGACGTCCACATGCGTACTTCTGTCAATGCGTAACTTTAATTCTTAATAACTGTTAATAACTTAATAACTGTTATAATATCAGAGGTGAAAACTGTAAATTATTGAACTAATATTAATTTTAATGGTATCCCAAGGCAAAAAAAAAAAAACAAAAAGAAAAAAAAAACAAAAAAACAAAAAAAAAAAAACCTGGCAGCAAGCAGCTAAAAATGAAGTAGCCTTTAAAAACACAATTTAAAGCTTTAAGCATGAAAGTGTGTAGACTTTATAAACATTTGACATTAAATATCATTCAGTGTCTATTTCAATGCACTGCTGTTTTTTTCCTAACACTCTTTTCACATAATTAAATAATCTCTAATCCAGCCTGTTACATTTCTTAATTAGAGTAATAAAATTAACTTGCACTCAGTTGACAGCTTAAGAAGGCAGAGGCACCCAAAAAGGGGGGAGAACCAGCACTGACAGATGAAGAGGAGATGGTCAAGTATTGGAAGAATTTTAAAATACAAAAGGAAAAAGAATAACTTTTGCTTTTGTATTTGTAGGAAATAAAGATGACCAAATAAATTGTGAATAATTTGTATTTAACAGCTGTTAAATAAACCCATACCACCCTTACATCTGGCATTCTTCCATTCCATACACTCTTAAAAATAAAGGTGCTTCACGATGCCATAGAAGAACCTTTTTTTTGTCTACATACTTCCATAAAGAACATTTAACATCTGAAGAAACTTTCTGTTTCACAAAAGCTTCTTTGTGGCAAAAGAAGGTTCTTCAGATTATAAAAAGGTAAGAAAGAGATGGTTCTTTAAAGAACCTTTGACTGAATGCTTCTTTGTGGAACCAAAAATGGTTCTTCAATGGCATCGCTTGAAGAACCTTTTGAAGCACCTTTATTTTTAAGAGTGTACAGTAATCAGTTTCATTTTCAGAAGGTGCGATGATGGACATGTGCTTGTCATCAATGCATCCAACCACACTGGAAATCCTGAAGGAAATTCTGATTACTTCCAGAGGTCACAGCAAGCCGGAGCATCAGAGTCCGCTCTGCCAGACTGCTCAACAGATTTTTCCCCCAGGCTGTGAGAGCCCTGAACTCAGATCACCCCACCCCTCTCTGAAACCCCATACAAACCCCCTACCTCCTTAAACATGGACCATCTCACCCCCCTCCAAACACCCCCCAACCTTACCGCATCAAAGTAAAAACCGTATGAAAATTTTTTGTGCAATTCGAAGTGTGCTACACACAGGTGAGTGTACAAACCACCTGTAGTAACACACTCTCCTCCTCAATGCGCACTAGACACTTTTCACACACACTGCTGTGTGTACACAATCCCACAAAAGACTCAGTAATATATGTATGTTTACATGCTCATGCACTACAAATCATCCTGCACTGCTCCCCAGCCAGCTGCTTGAACTCACAATGCTTCTCTTTGCACATGTACAGTATTTATCTGAAGCATTCGTATAGTTTGAATAGTTTGTATTTTTTTAGTTTATGTATAGGTAAACATTTATATATAGTATATTTATAGTCAAAATCTATCAGTAGGTTAGTTGTGTATAGGTTTATACTGTTTTACTTCATCGTTGTAAGTCTGTATTTATGTAGCACCGTGGTCCTGTGATGCACGATATTTCGTTCCACTGTATGTCCCCACATGTAGCGGAATGACAATAAAGCTCAACTTGAACTTGACTTGATGTTATCAAGTGAACGTTATTTATCAGATTAGCCTCATTTAAACCGATTGCTACACCAGTGACTGTGAAACTCCTCTTTGACGGATTTGTGCACAGGAAAAAATTCTCAGAAAGAGCGCGAGAGGGATGCACACTTTCATTATAGGTCTGCAAACTCTTACTAATGTGCTCTGCATCTCCGATGTTTTAAAGAAAACTACCATTTAAAATGGTACCGCTCAAATAAATATGCATGTGAATATGGCAAAAAATAAATTAATTAATAAAATAATAAAAATAACATAAGGTAGCCTATTTAGTCTTGGTCCCATGAAGGGGGAAAAAATAAATAAGTGCATTTTTCTTATTTTGCCAATGGCAAATTTATGTGCAGACTTTATCTGCCAATGGGGTAAGAAATAAAAAATATTCTTGTTTCCGTTTGCATTAAGATTATTTTTCTTATGGCGGACAATTTGACATGTTTGCACTTAAAAGTAAAATCCCCCAGGAAGCAAGACTAAATTAGACCGATTTTCATCTATAGAAAATGCATCTTAAGAATTTTTAGATATTTGTACTTGAAATAAAATAAAAATTCTCAGCAAGAAAAGCATTTTTGTAGCGTGCATGAATTAATATGTTATTTAAACATCGCTTACGCTGTAAAACGGGAGAGGAGACTGAGAGAAACTCTGGGTTTACCAAAGAAAACCTGCTCCCGACCAGGTTAGGTTCACAGAGTAAGTTACCTCTCTTTCAGAAACGGGCTTGACTTACCCTGCTTTCTCGAGTTTGACAAACCTCCCATTCTGAAACGGAAAACCCAGACTTTCCCTCATTTCAGGGTTAACATACTCAGAGTTTTCACTTAGCCTCCTTTCTGAAACGGGCCCCAGGACAGCCACATCCCAATTGAACATACCCAATAAATGATGATTTTATAGATATTAAGCTTACTGATATTTTAAATATTATTGTGGGTTTCAATAGATAATAGAATGAGCTTAGTAAACGTCTAAGATTTGAATACTTAAATGCTTTTTAAATGTGTTTTTTGGTTGTGGGACAGCAGTTTGCACCAATTCTGTAGAATGGCCCATACACATTATTGTGGGGAACTGTACATTGAGTTCTGTTAAAACTGAATACTTGTACTTCTACATTTACAAGGTAATTAACACAAGGTAAATAATACTTTTTACTCCATCAAAATTGCATGTGGACTTAGAATTACAAAGTACATATGCCATATGACTTAAATCTTTCAGTTATTCAAAACTAAAAATAGTATTATTCATTTTCCTAATGTGACTTCAAAAGACGAGGGTGAGTAATGACAAAGCACATTTTTGGTGAACTATGCTTAGAAAGGTGAACAGACAGTTTTTATAATAACCAGTGCAGATTATGAACTAAAGTCAAGTGTGAACAGTTCTTGATTTGATTGATAGTAAAGAAACTGTCAAACCACTCTTTGTGGTGATTTTTAGACTAAGTTTCTGCATAAAATGAGAAAATCTCTTCTGTCTCTTGTTTTCCAAAGTCAATTTTAAATCTTAGAAAAGTGTTTAAGTACTAAATAAATAAATAAATAAATAAATTTTATATATATATATATATATATATATATATATATATATCACACACACACACATACACGCGTACAATTAATTTCTTCCTCATTTCAAGTATTTTTGGGTGGGTATGTACTTGGACATAATTTAGTAAAACCATTAACATTATCTGTACTTTAATTTCTCAGTACTTTTTACATCCTTACACCAGTATAAGAATTACAATGAGAACCTGGAACTGTATCTGGGGATATCTTTTATATTTTTATCTTTATATATTTTTTTTATATAAAAAGTGCACTGAGTAATTTTCGTTGGGCCACAAAACATGTACAGGCAACACCACTGACACAACTGCAGTCTTCATTACATACAACATAACAATCAAGACATGAAGTGACGCACCACTTTGAAGAGATCCCTGTTGCTAGAAAAAGATCTGGTCCGGCGCTTTCCTGAGCAGAGTCTGAAGTCTAGGAGAGATTGTGGGTAACACTTTACAATAAGGTGTCATTTGTTAACATTAGTTAAATGTATTAACTAACATGAACAAACAATGAACAATGCATTTATTACAGTATTTATTAATCTTTGTTAATGTTAGTTAATGAAAATAGAGTTGTTCATTGTTTATTCATGTTAGTTCACAGTGCATTAACTAATGTTAACAAACACAACTTGTGATTTTAATAATGCATTAGTAAATGATGAAATTAACATTAAATAAGCTTAATAAATGCTGTAGAATTATTGTTCATTCTTAGTTCATGTTTACTAATGTTGTTAACTAATGTTAACTAATGAACCTTATTGTAAAGTGTTACCAGATTGTGTGACACGACAACATGTTAATATGGGAAGATGAGATATATCCATGTTTTTTGTGGGAAAATCTCCACCACCTTTTAAAAAAACCCTTTTAATTTCAGATCACGTCATCTCAAAAAAAAAAAAAAAAGTATTGACACTTTAAAATTAACCTGTCAATCTCCAAATTCTCACAACTGTATACTAACAGGTATTGTAAGTCAATTGGTTCATGTACTTAATTCTCATTAAAATGCAATTTTTAATCATTTATTTGGAAGTCAATGTAACAGATGTGATCTGGTCAGGATTGCTCATTTACTGTATTCCAAGCAGCAAAAATCAAGATCTGACCTGTAAAGCTGGCATCCTGCGCATCACTTCCTGAACCAACAGCTTCCTGCACAGTCGGGAAAAACAGTTATATAATCTGTGTAATCTGCTACAAATTTGGATTTGTGTAAGTGCTGCAAGCAATCTGAAGAGGACACGTCTGAACGTATCCTGTGAGAAGCTGACTTCAGAAAAGAACGGCCCTCAGCTTCTTCATTAATCGTCAAGCCATCATCTGCTGCTTAAACGAAACAAACTTGTCAGTGATTTACAAAATTCAAAAAAGTTTGTCATGCTATTGCTGAAATAAATTCACAACTCCTTTGTGAACAAAGTAGTAACATTAAAGGCCAGAGCTGTGGACCAAGAGGTTTCTGTACGTTTATAATTGGGCTCTGTGTTGTGTGCAGGTGTTGCAGTGGTCAGTCGAGCGAATCTCCTCCATCAGGCCTATCTTACGCTCGAACGCCTGAGGAAGAGGAAATAAAGAAGAAATCTATGGGAACGGAAGTCAAAACCTGTTATTACACTATTGTTTGTCCTTAGAAATAACGTATACTGATGAACTGGCCATATGGCCACACACTGTCAAGACCTTTAAGTTTTTGTCCTGCCAATTTGGCTTGACTTCCAAATGTAAACTCTCACCGGTCGCAACTTTGGCCGTGAGCGGATGAACTCTAGAAGAGTCTGATGAGGGTCTAGTTTTCTTTGGCCATCTCCTATATCCTATGGACACATGAAAATACATTCAGATAAAAGACAGCAATCCAATAAATCTTCACTGAAATCATAAAAACATAGTATATTGACATCAGGGGTAAAGAACCAAAACATTAAAACAGTCTGACTGTACACTTGGCTGAACTTTGCATAGCGTGTAGCGTCTGCTCTGGATGTCCCGCAGAAGCTGGTTGAACGGAGGGGTCTCTGCAGGCTGTAGGTATATAGGTCTACCATGAAAGCTAGCAAGAAATATCCAGGATACAATCCAATCGATTGTATAGAATGAACAGATTGTAGATATCACTGATGGTGGACTCTCTACAATCTGCTTAAGGCTGGAAAATATTACACCACTTTAAATATTTTACAGAGGAAAGACTGGGCATCATACATTAAACGTCTAAGGATCACACACTACCAGACTTTAAAGTTGTTGCAATCACAACAAAAACACACTAAATATTATTATGATGTAAAATAACATTTTTCTATTTTAATATACTTTAAAATTTAATTTATTCCTGTAATCAAAGCTAAATTTTCAGCATCATTACTCTAGTCTTCAGTGTCACATGATCCTTCAGAAATCATTCTAATATTTCTGATTATCATCAATGTTGGAAACAGATGTGCTGCTTAATATTTTTAGTTTTTTTGGGACCTGCGATACTTTTTTCTTTGATTCTTTGATGAATAAAAAGTTAAAAAGAACAGTGTTTATTCAAAATATTTTTTTCTAAAAATATACACTACCATTCAAAAGTTTGGGGTCAGTAAATATTTATTCTTCCTTTTTTTGAAAGAAATTAATACTTTTATTCAGCAAGGATGTGTTAAATTGATAAGAAGTGATAGCAAAGACGTATATTGTTAGAAAAGTTTTCTATTTTGAATAAATGCTGCTCTTTTCAACTTTTTATTCATCAAAGAAAAAGTATCACAGGTTCCAAAAAAACATTTGGCAGCACAACTGATGCTATCATAGATAATTCTAATAATAAATCAGCATATTAGAATGATTTCTGAAGGATCATATGGCATTGAAGACTGGAATAATGATGCTGAAAATTCAGCGCTGTGTCACAGGAATAAGTTACATTTTAAAGTATATTAAATTATATTGTAATAACATTTGCAATGTTACTGTTTTTTTTCCCCTGTATTTTTGATCATATAAATGCAGCCTTGATGATGAGCAGAAGAGAGAAGAAACAGTAAGAAGTCTAACTGATCCCAAACTTATATATAAGCTGCATTGTGAGATAAAACAATTTAATTCATGTTGGTTTTATAAAAACTAATCATGTTTGGACAGGATGAAATCCATTGCAATAATGAGAACGTTTTCACAACACAAAAACAAAATTTCACATGCTAATTTTGCACTTAATCTCCAAATTTTCCATACCAAAACTGAAATTGTTTTGCATTGTGACAGGTTTCATGACATTAATCTTCAACTTAATATTACTCATGCACCTTAGTAAGAATCCCCAAGGAGCACATCATAAATGTGAAATTCATCATAATTATTTATTTTTGTGTTTTATTGTGATGATTGCGGTGCTGCTTACCCAGTCTGTGGTCACTTGTGCAACCAGTTGGGTCTCTGATTCAAATACATTCTGCAGACTCTGTTGAGTGTTTCTACATAAAAAAAAAAGAAAAGTATAATGCATCTTCAGGTTTTGGTGTAAAAATTACAGTGAGAACAATAAGCAAATTTTTTGGTCCAGAGCAAAAGGACTAAGAACCAAACTAAGTGCTAACATGAATTCACTATCCATTTCACTTCCATACTAAACCTGCACAGAGATCTGTATTAGGATGCACTGATGAATTTTCTCACCTTCCTGGACTGCTGAACGATCTGCAGATACTGACTCAACTCAGCGGTGTGTGAGAACAGACTGGAACACACGCTCCTGTATTGTTTAGCAGCCTGACTTGGATCCACACAGGCGCTCCTTACAAACCTGTCCGGAAAACAGAAGCCAGGATCAGGTCACATCCCGCCTTAAAGCACTCATGATTTAATGCATTCAAACTAAAGGCTGATTCGGCTTCAGTGCACGCAGATGAGTGATTTCAGTACATGGATGACGTCAGTGATGCTGCAGATGGGCTGACAGTGGCTGAGGTTCACTTTGGTCATCTGACACACCAGGATCTCCAAGGTCTCTCTTAATTCACGCTCCACCTGCGTCTCCAGACCCCAGTCCAGACTCAAGTACACTAGACCACCCACAAACTCAACGGCCTACAGACACATCCACATCTCTCAATGGCACATGAATGAATCATTGACATATTTGTGATTATTTACCTGAAGAAAATATAATAGCCTACCTGCTCCTCTGTCTCTATCACACAGGAATTACCTACAGAAAGAGAAGTTTAAAAAAATCATTGTGTTTTTATTGTATTAATAATGTGAAAAAACTAAGACACACTAGTATGTAAAATAAAGAATATTACAGATTGGACTCATTTGGTCAAATTTTTCATCAAAAACAGCAAACTAATTCATCTACACAACAGTGCAGTTTTTACATCCAAATCACATCCATGTTTAAAAAGCATTTAAAAGTATGCTTTTATTTATTTTATTTTTTGTTTTTCATGCAGCCACAGAAAATTATTTTAATCCAGGTCTCTTTTTTAATTAACACACACACACACACACACACACACACACACACACACACACGTTTTGCTATCCTTGTGGGGACATTCATAGGCGTAATGGTTTTTCTATTGTACAGACCGTATATTTTATTGCCGTACACCAACCCTACACCTAAACTTAGCCCTCACAGGAGACTTTCTGCATTTTTAGATTTTCAAAAAAACTTCATTCTGTGTGATTTATAAGCTTCTTTACCCGTGGGGACCTCAATTTAGGTCGCCACCATGACATGAGTCCCCATGAGTCTGTGTGTATTCAGGTTTAAGTCCCCACCTGAATAGAAAAACAAGTACACACACACACACACAAAATAAAAGTCTAAGTGGCAAGGCACTGCACTGGAATAAACATTAATATCACAGGTAAAATAAAGACAATGTGAATAATGACAAAGTATGTCAACACGAAAATGACAAATAAATAAGTAAAGTAAATAATTTCCTGTAATGATCATCATGGACAATACCAGTCAAAAGTTTTTGAACAGTAAGATTTTTAATGTTTTTTTTTTTTAAAGAAGTCTCTTTTGCTCACCAAGCCTGCATTTATTTGATCCAAAGCACAGCAAAACAGTAACATTTTAAAATATTTTTAATATTTAAAATAACCATTTTCTATTTGAATATATTTTAAAATGTAATTTATTTCTGTGATTTCAAAGCTGAATTTTAGCATCATTACTCCAGTCACATGATCCTTCAGAAATCATTCTGATATGCTGATTTGCTGCTCAAAAAACATGTATTATTATTATGTTGAAAACAGCGGAGTAGAATTTTTTCAGGTTTCTTTGATGAATAGAAAGTTCAGAAGAACAGCATTTATCTGAAAAATAATTCTTTTGTAACATTAGAAATGCCTTTATCATCACTTTTGATCAATTTAAAGCAACCTTGCTAAATAAAAGTAACTATAATCTCTCTCCCCCCCCCCATTCTTCCCTTCCCCCCCATTTTTTTTAAATAAAAAATAAAATAAAAAAAAATTATACTGACTTCAAGCTTTTGATTGGTATTAGTGCATAATGTTACAAAAGCTTTTTATTTCAGATAAATGCTGATCTTTGGATCTTTCTATTCATCAAAGAATCCTGAAAAAAATGTACTCACCTGTTTTTAATATTGATAATAATAATAATAATAATAATAATAATAATAATATTTCTTGAACAGCAGATCAGCATATTAGAATGATTCCTGAAGGATCATGTGACACCGAAGACTGGAGTAATAATGCTAAAAATTCAGCTTTGATCACAGGAATAAATTATATTTTAAAATATATTCAAATAGAAAACTTATTTTAAATGGTAAAAATATTTAATATTTTTTTTTACTGTTTTTGCTGTACTTTGGATCAAATAAATGCAGGCTTGCTGTTCAAAAACTTTTGACTATATCAGGTAACTTTTGATTTATTGTCACTGCAAAGATATAAAGAAATATCTATCAATAGAACAAGTAATTACTTAGAATAATGTAAATGCTTTTAAAGAAATATGATTAATTTCAGCTTTAAGACTGTCCATTTTGCCCCAGAGACTTCAACTGTAATAGTCTATGCTGTAAACGTTTTTGTTTACAATGAACGGACAGCACCACAAATACTATGCTTTAACTTATTGAATCCAGCATTTCTTTAAACACATATCAAATATACATGTAAATCCTAAAGACAAGTCTACTGTTAAACAGTTAAGTCTAAATGTACATTTTTGCAGTGCGTTTCACATCACACAGTTGCTAGAGCAACACTGCACCCGCGGCCGCAGACACCACCGTTTTCCGCGTTTGTTCAGAGGACTGCTGTGAGAGTAAAGAGCAGAGCTGAAAACACAGAGCCCAGGCCTGCTCCTCACTCACTGGATGATCCTGAACCTCCAGCATCTCAGCCAGAGACATCTGACCATATGAACACCTCTGACCTGAGCTCATCTCATATAAAGACCACTCCATAATCTCCTCTAATGCATGTGAACTTCAGCTTCTCAACTGATAAAGAGCCAACACTACTAGTATTTAAAACGCTGCTTGAATAAAAGGATTACTTCCACAACGATAAAAGCTCTATATGCTTCACAGTTCCTCTCTATAATCACTGTGATTAACTGCACCTGAGAACTGAGTCAGTCTGCAATTCATTTGTAATGAATCGGTTCGTTCAGACTGTGAATCAACTGGTTCAAAATGTAGTGTCCGCCCACTTTTGCTGCTTTGTTTGCACTGAAAATTTGTAAAGCAATTGTAAGGTTTATTTTATACGACAGCGTTTTAGTGGCATGTTAAAAAATAAAAAAAATCAAAGATTACAAGATTAAAGTTGTAATATTTCGAGAATAAATTCGAAACTATGAGAATAAAGTCGAAATACTACGAGAATAAAGTCGAAATACTATGAGAATAAAATTGAAATATTTTGAGAATAAAGTCGAAATACTACGAGAATAAAATTGAAATATTTTGAGAATAAAGTCGAAATATTACGAGAATAAAGTCGAAATGTTTCGAGAATAAAGTCAAAATACTACGAGAATAAAGTCGAAATATTTTGAGAATAAAGTCGAAATATTACAACAAAGTCTAAATGTTTCGAGAATAAAGTCGAAATATTACGACAATAAAGTTGAAATGTTTCAAGAATAAAGTCGAAATGTTTCAAGAATGAAGTCAAAACTACGAGAATAAAGTTGAAATATAACGAGAATAAAGTCGAAATACTACGAGAATAAAGTTGAAATACTACGAGAATAAAGTCGAAATACTACGAGAATAAAGTCGAAATATTACGAGAATAAAGTCAAAATGTTTCCAGAATAAAGTCGAAATACTACGAGAATAAAGTCGAAATATTACAAGAATAAAGTCGAAATGTTTCGAGAATAAAGTCAAAACTACGAGAATAAAGTCGAAATACTACGAGAATAAAATCGAAATACTACGAAAATAAAATCTAAATATTACAAGAATAAAGTCGAAATGTTTCGAGAATAAAGTCAAAACTACGAGAATAAAGTCGAAATACTACGAGAATAAAATCGAAATACGAGAATAAAATCTAAATATTTCGAGAATAAAGTCGAAATATTACGAGAATAAAGTCAAAATGTTTCGAGAATAAAGTCAAAATACTATGAGAATAAAGTCAAAATACTACGAGAATAAAGTTGAAATCTCGTAATCTTAGATTTTTTTTTTAAAACACGACACTAAAACGCTGTCTTAATTTTATACCTCAAAATACCAGTTTCAAAATCATTTTGATGGTATACAGACTTGTGTTTGCTTCCCACGCTCCCCACAATTTGTAAGTTTTGTAAGAAATTCCTTGAAAACGGCGAAAATTGAGAAAATTACGGAGCAGTGAATTCCACTCACTCCAAAATTGCGAAAATACACAAAACTATATACAGTTGCTTTAAAGTAAGAAGTTGAAACCAGTTGAGATGAATCACAGCATTAAAAGGGATGTCTAATGTTATTTCATGCATTCAGACTTATTTACACTGCTAAACAGTTGAATTCTCATGCTAAACATGGATAAAGTCTCAAAAAAGGAGTTGAACTTACAAAATAGAATGAAAAATAATTCAGTTTTTACTAGTAAGAATTCCATTTAGAGAGCTCTCTAATTCAATTGTTACTAGTAAGAACTGAATTAGAGAGCTCTTTAATTCAATTACAGAGCTCTGCAATTAAACATACCTTTAACATGGTTTTTACTAGTAAAAATTTAATTATAGAGCTCTGTAATTGCATTTTTACTAGTAAGAATTAGCTCTCTAATCAGAATTGTTACTAGTAAATATTTAATTAGAGAGCTCTCTAATTGGAATTAATACTAGTAAGAATTCAATTGTAGAGCTCTGTATTTAAAAATGAATGGAAGTCAATGGAGATAGGACTAGAAAAAATTCATTTGTAGAGCTCTCTAATTGGAATTGTTACTAGTAAGAATTTAAATGCAGAGCTCTCTAATTGAATTATTACTAGTAAAAATGTAATTAGAATGACTAACACTGGGAATTTAAGTTAAGCCTTTTTAAGTTAAAACGGCTTGCATAGTATCTAGTGTCTTTTATGTATCTGATAAAACTAAAGATTCTTCGGAGATATGAAGGACACAATATACTACTGTAGGTACTCAAGATTAACATGAGATTGGCTGAAACTGTGTGTTATGTCCCCTTTAAAAACTTGCGTTTGAAGCAAAATAAAAATAGAAAGTTATTTTAAAAATGTAAAAATATTTCAGTGTTCCTGCTTTTACTTTACTTTTGATCAAATAAATGCAGCCTTCATGAGTAGAAGGGACATTTAAAAAACATCCTAATTGGGCTATGCTAACCATCCAAGCACTATAATTCAAGCAAGGTATTTAATTTCTGTAGTGAAATAAATATTCTCTGCATTCAACATCTATTTCCAGTGTGATGAAATGAATACCAATCAACCAGTGTTTACATACATTTCTGACTATTATCGAATTACACTGTTTGATTAAAAACAAATTAACTACTTTTTGGAAGATACATATTTAAAGCCACTAGCTAATGCACACAAATAAGCACACAATAAGATCATGTGACAATATTCAGTGTATACTGCACAGTATGCAGTAAGTATGCTAGTATTCTATTTAGAACTTTCCAAGTCTAAATCCATTCTAATGTAAGATCATTGATATTTTTTAAGTCTTGTTAAATTAAACTAAGTGTTCTTATTTGCATGCTTAGTGACAAAAACAAAAACAAAAACAAATCAAACGTACACTTGTAAAAATAGTTTAATGCATGTGATCCAGGGGCTAAATGGGTGAACGTAGGTGCTGACAGTATTGAAATGCACAGTTAATACATGATATACGACATGGGGGTGGAAAGTACAAATTCTGATTCTGTCACATTATTATATTGTGATATTACAGACATGATTTTATTCTTAGTCTGCATCACATGATTAATCCAGAATTGATCAATATTAATAATAATAAAAAAAGTTACACCAAAACACTGACATACAAACACATCATACACAATTCTAAACGTGATCTCATCTAGTAACCAGGGACAAATTACAGTATCATGATTAAAAAAAGAAAGAAGAAGAAAAAACCTTTCTGTACATGGTTATCTTGCTTTGAACAAAAGGAAAACCAGCAGATAAAACAAGTTCAGAAAACGACAAAAAATAATGTACAATTTACAGGTTTATTCATGTGTCATGATTACTTTGACTTCCTTCGTTTTGCCTGGGTGGGACTGGCTCCAGTGTTTGATTCTTTAAAGACAAAAGGAAGATTAGTCATCAAAAATATTGATTTCAGCATTTATGGTAAATTGATTTGAGTTGTCTTGAATAAGGTTCATGGTTTATTTTTTTTTACATATATAGTTTCTATATACACTTATATTTCACCGTTCATTTGTTATATACAGTCAAACCAGAAATGATTGACACCAGATATAATTTTTGATATTTTTTTTACAAGTGGGTGCAGGACACTATAGTTCATTTATGTGAGTGAGGGTAGCAAAATAAAGTAAACGGTGACATATTATACCCAAAAATTCTTCATACAGTGGACTACCAGTAAAATTTATAAAAATTTGGGATCAAAAATTTGATTTGACACTTTAACCTGACCATGTTTTTATTTTTTTTTACATACCTTTCTATCAAAGGTATCTGACATTATAAAGATGAATTTGTTCTGACACAGTTTAACTCGAGTTCTTATGTTTTATTACCCTTTTCTAAACTATAGCAAATAAACTGTGATAATGTGAGAAATGTTGAAGGTGTCTGAATAAATTTTGGTTTGACTGCAGTTCATTTAAGATGAATTTGTTCTGACACAGTTTAACTGGAGTTCTTATGGGCCTTGTGGCCTAATGGTTAGGCAGTTGGGCTTGTAACCTGAAGGTTGCCGGTTCGATTCTCGCACCGGCAGGAATTGAAGGTGGGGATTGTGAATGAACAGCACTCTCTCTGCCTTCGAAACCATAACTGAGGTGCCCTTGAGCAAGGCACCGAACCCCCAATTGCTCCCCGGGCGCTGGAGCAATGGCTGCCCACTGTTCCGGGTGTGTGTGCGTTTGTTCACTATTTACTGCTGTGTGTGTGCACTTGGATGGGTTAAAAGCAGAGCACCAATTTTGAGTATGGGTCACCATACTTGACAATACGTCACGACTTTCACTTTTATCTTTTATTACCATTTTATTTCTAAACTACAGAGAATAAACTGTAATAATGTGAGAAATGTTGAAGGTGTCTGAATAAATTTTGGTTTGACTGTAAATATGTATTATATATCACGCATTTGCATCCAGTTAGATGTCTAACCTGTACCTTTTCCTGTGTTCGATGAGGCTGAGCCTGGCCTAGCAGCTCTTTTTCTCTGTCCATTGTCAGATGCTTCCTCCTCAGGTTCCTTGTCTGTTCGTGAGCTTCGTCGACTAGGACCTTTTGCTTTCTCAGTGGTGGCCCTTGTATCCCTGCAGAAGGAAGAAGGGCAATGGGAATAAAGAAAAAAATCAATCAAAATGCTCAGAGTGCAAACAGTTTTTATGCTACATATATTCTCTAGTTTTCTTTGGAAATCAATTGTTGTTCTTAACAATGAAGAACACACACATCTGGCCCCTGTACAACTGAGGAATTCACACTTGCTGTTTTTCCTCATCTACCACAGATAACGTCCGTCCTGTTCATGACCGTTTTGATTAAAATGGCCACGCTGCCCCGTGCACGGATCCGTGCAGGGAATCTACAGGTCTGCTATATACATACCTTGGGGCTAAGTTGACGGGCGTCTTTCTTTTCTTTGCCCATCTGTTATAGAAGTGGAAAAACAGCGGTAAACTGCTTTGATGCTCAACAACATTTTTTCCTCCTTCCCCATATTTGAGTAACGATCAAGAAAAAGAATGATTTCATGAATCATTCCATGATTATTAGTGTTCATGAGGGTGAGTTCATTCAGATTATCCAAGAAAATTAATCTACTTGATTGAAACACAATCAACAAATGTATTCATTTTAAAATTCAGGTAATGAATAAAATTAAAATGATGGCGAAAAAAGACAATCAGAGCCACAGTCAAGAATATTGCCTTACCCTTGTTCTGCTGCAGTGGTAACCCCTTGTCCTGTAAATAGAGACAACTGAAATTAGTTTAGTGTTAAACACTAACTGTGCATAGTATTTTTCCATTTGTCATCTTCAAATGGAAACAAGTGTTGGTTCAGACCAGGAGAAATGGTTTTGGTGAAGGACTGCATCACATAATCTTGAATTAGATTAAACTGAATTAGCTAAAACCCAAAGTATACTTCAGTTTTTCATGTAAACTAGGGTATGCATACAGTGTGTTACAGAAATTATCAGTCTAGTACGCACACTCCCTTAACGACTTTAACAAAACGATTTAAGACAAATTATTAATGAAAACTGTCCTTTTATTATTTCTCAAACAAAATGTTGCACATTTCTTGGTGAAATTGAAATAGATTTTATGTCAAATAAAAATAAATGGTAAAAAAAAAAAAAAACAATAATAAAACTAATCCCAAATCAAATAAATAAATAACTGAATAATACAAATAAAAGCAATCTCTTCAAATAAACAAACTAGGGCTTTGCCTGTGCTCTTTCCTAGCTTGGATTTTTTTTTTCTTTTTCTAATTTTAAAGAAATATCATGTCCACATTTTCCAGAAGAAGATGGACTGGAAGCAAAAACAGAATGATTTAACTTTGTGATTTTGTGAAATTATGCTATATAAAACTACATAAAAGCAGACAGGCTGAATGAGATGCAAATTCACTCTCTGACAGCAGGTGGCACTTATGGAACAGCAGTGATACAGCATTTCCTTAATTGCCGCTTTAAACAAAGCAGCGCCGCTCTTATATACACTACTTCAACATGCATGACACAGAGACAAGATGAAAGAAAACATCATATAAACTTTTCTAAAGACAGTAAGTTCCCCTCAGAGATACACGCATATAAACCCCCACCCCTAACTGTACCATGATTCGTTTAACATCTCGACAAACTTAAAGTGATAGTTCACCCAAAAATGAAAATTCTGTCATTAATTACTCACCCTCATGTCGTTCCACACCCTTAAGACCTTCGTTCATCTTCAGAACACAAAATAAGATATTTTTGATGAAATCCAAGAGCTCTCTAATCCTCTATAGACAGCAAAGGTACTACCACGTTCAAGGCCCAGAAATGTAGTAAGGGCATCGTTAAAATGGTCCATGTGACATCAGTGGTTCAACCATAATTTCCCAAAGCTACAAGAATAATTTTTGTGCGCAAAGAACACAAAAATAAGGACTTTATTCAACAATTCGTCTCCACCACATCACCCTGGCGCCATTTTGGAGAGTATCACGATGCATGTGCGCATGCTTTGATCTGAATGTAAACAACGCAAGTTTGCGTTTTGATCTGAACATAAACAAGGCGCAGCGCATACGTGTTCTGTGTCAGCAGCACCACACGCATACGTTGTTTATGTTTAGATCATAGCACGCGTGTGCGTCGTGATACTCTCCAAAGTGGTGCCAGGGTGATGTGGTGGAGACGAATTGTTGAATAAAGTCCTTATTTTTGTTTTCTTTATTTGTGTTCCAAAGGTCTTAGGGTTTGGAATGACATGAACGTGAGTAATTAATGACAGAATTTTAATTTTTGAGTGAACTATCCCTTTAAAGTGATTTTTAATTGATTTTCAACCAGCTCAGGGTGCATCTTTACATTCCTAGCTGAGAGATACCTGTAATTCTAGTTGAAAGAGCACAAAGACATTTTTCAGTCATAACTTCATAACAGAGAGAAATAGCACAGACACTGGACAAAGAAAGAACTTTTTTTAGCATGCACCTGTGTTCATGCACTCTATGAAATGGAGTGTACTTCGAAACGCTATACGTCATATATGCATAAGTATACTTTAGGCTCAAGGTAATTCACATATGACCAGGGGCACCTTAATGACAATTCCAAAGGCCCTGATCATAATGCACTTGTTCAGGGGGCCCCGAAACCATAGCAGCACCCCTGCATATGACTACCATTTGCATGGGTAAAAATAGATTTTATTAAAAAGGCGTTTACCAGCTTGGTCACATGAAGCTTGGTCTTCTTGTGGAGCTTCAGGATGAGCTGTATAGTTAAAAAAGAATAACCAAGAATTAAATATTATTAATGTTTGACTAGACAACAAATGAAATTGCCTTGATACCATCAAGTAGTTACCCGAGATGCCAGGAGTATCAACAATTGCTTTTGTTTCAGCAGAGTCAGGTACACTAGTCTCCACCAATGAAGAAGGCTGCTGTTCCCCAGAGAGCTGTGCAGGTGTTGCTGTGGAGGGGCCAGAGGTTGTAGTGGGAGGTTCTGGAGCAGCAGTGGGTGCAGAAACTGAAACTGCAGGCAAACTAGAGGGTGATGAAGAAGTAGCAACAGGACTAGACAGGTGAACCATTGCAGGGGTAGAGGCTGGGGGTGGCATATTAGACGACAGTGTAGACGTAGGAGCTGGAGAAGGAGTGGGCACAGGTTCGGGAGAAGACACTTTTGGAGGAAGTGCAGATTGCTGAGACGCTATTTGAGCAGCTGGAAGCGTCACTGGAGCAGTAGGCTGGATCGTTTCAGATGTAACTGCACAAGAAGCTTGAGTTGTGGCAACATCCAGAGTCTTTCCTATCTGAGGGATAGGCGTTCGCTCTTTTTGATCATCAGCACTGCTTGAAGAGATGCTGGGTGCAGTATTTTTGCTTACAACAGTCTGGACTGGACTGCTTTTGGCTAACATTGTTGTTGGAGACAGGGGACTCCTGCGAGCAACAGCCGTAGCCCCTGGACTAGAGCAAGCAGGTAGAGAAGCCAATAGCTGCTGAAAGGGTGAGGACACGCCAGAAAGTAAGGCCGACTGCCCAACAGGACTAGATTTCGGGCCACTAGCTTCAGAGACAGTCTCCTGTTTGGGAATTCCAAGGTTTGGCTGTTGAGATGGTGGTACTATGTTTACAGGGGAAGCCTGACTTGCAGGTACTTGAACTTGAAGCTGCCCAATGACAGTGCGGCTCTGCTGAGTAGCAGCTATGCTGACAGCAGGCGAGTTTGTCGGCATAGATGTTGACGCTGGTGCAGAGGGTGGTGATGTAGTTGACAACGGAGTAGGAGTAAGCTGGATATTTGCAGAGACTATGGGACCAACCATAGTGACAGGTTGAGACATGACGTTAGCACTTGATGATACCGGTGTAGCTTGAAATATTGAATAAACCGGTCCTGCGATGAACTGTGGACGTGTTTGGGTAGGATTTTGTTGACGGACATCAGGCGGTCTTATGTTTTTATTGGGAACTGCCAGGACCTTGGATACAACAGCAGGAGGAACCACAGAAGCCGTGTTGGTGGCAGAGCTAATGGGATTAGAGGTTACAAAGACCGTGATCTGATTTTGTGGAGTTGCTGCTGATGAGATAGGCCTTTGCAAGACTGTTTGAGATGCATTTGAGATGGGTATAAGATTGTGATTTGAACTTACTGAAGGGTTGGGAATTGAAGTGAGACTTAAGAGCACAGTTTGGTTTGAACTAACACTTGATACAGCACTGACAGACTGCAGGTTTGCACTGCTACTGGCTATGAGATTTGGACTTGATACTGAAGCAGCTTTAGGTTTCTGATCAGTTTCATTTGTAGATAAAGAGGTGCCAATATTTGTGCTCTGCGAGACAACGGGATTGGGTTGATTCTCCTGAGCTGGTGGAGCATGAGGGCTCTCTTTCTGCACAGGTTCTCCACCCACTTGAGGAATATTTTGAGTTTTCACTGACAAAGATGGGGTGCCTGTGTTGTCCAGTAGCTGATTCAGAGATGTTGGAGCATCTCTAAATGCTGGTGATACAGCAGAGCCAAGGTCATGTTGTTGTGTTGTCTGAGGTTGTTGTTTATCTTCAGCACGCTGTTCAACCAAATTGCTAGGCTCTTGCCGTTTGGGTCCCTGAGAAGGCACCCGAGGGCTTGCCATTTTAGGAGCAGACTGCTCTCTAAACTGAACTGCCTGATGCTGCTCTGCTTGTGTAGTCACTATCTGACCATCTCTGATTGCATCAGCGCTACCAGGTAGGGTTTGCAAAGAATTTAAACTCTGCTGTGGTTCTCCAGGTCCTGCTGATGGCAAAGATGCAGAGGTAGTTGGGAGCATTGAGCTGGTACTAACCATCACGTTCTGTGGACTAACCATCATTTGCTGCGGATGCGAAGGTGATGTCAATGACGCTTTGGCACCCTTCTGTCTTCCTGGGCTTGGAGTGGCAGCTTTTCTACTTGAGGCAGGACTGGATCGACGACTATTACTGGGACTAGCTCTTTTAACTTGCCCAACACCGGTCTGTTTGTCTTGTTTTCCTCCGGAGCTTACCATGCCACCACCTGATGGATAAGTCTGTGGGCCATTATTGTTGCCACTGGTATTATTGTTGACAGGAAGAGTTGCTAGGTTGGGTGGAGCCTGGCCAATTGCTTTAAGTGTGGTTGGGTTAAGACCTTGTTGATCGAAGCCTCGATTAAGATTTGGCTGCCGCGGTGGCAGAGGAATGTTAATTTTTGGAGGGAAAAGACCAGCGATAGAGGCATTGAGTCTCTCAGGGGACAGATTTATTTCAGAGGGTTCAGTACTAGGTGGACGGTTGGTTGGAGTTAAAGGGTGGTGATATGGCCGAGGACTGGCTCGGTTAGGGGTTTTAGGGCGAGAACTCTGGGAAGTTGAAGGAGCACTGGAAAAATGAATATTATGTGAGCCAGCCATTGCTGCCACTTGCTGGGGCTGCTGTTGGGGACTTGCTCCTGGTTGGTGGGGCACTGATAAAGGCGCAGATTTCATTAAATGAGTATTAGGACCTTGATTGGGAATCATTGGTTGATTTCCATTTCCTGATTGCTGACCAATTTCAAGGGGCCCCCGGTCCTGCATGCTATGGTTTCCAGGGGTTTCCTCTGGTGGTGTTGGTTGTCCAACCTCTGAATGGGGTGTCCTTCTTGCTGGTCCAGTCAGAGGTGGATTTACCATGAGTGGCATTCCTCTGGCTTTATCAGGGGAAGGTGGAACACCTCCATGCCCTTGAAGATCGATCATTACAGGCATGTTGCCTGGCTGTGATACAGGCATTCTTTGAGATGGATCATTAGGATTGACTAAACCCTTTTGCACATGCCCACCTTGCTGTAGTGGCATTCGATTCTTAGCTTCTTGTTGCATTTTAAGCATCATCATCATTTGCTGTTGTTGTTGTTGCTGCTGCTGCTGTTGTTGCTGCTGCTGTGCCTGTTGTTGTTGTTGTTGTTGTTGTTGTTGCTGTTGTGGCTGTGACTGTAGTTGTTGTTGGAGGTGTTGTGATGGTGGTGGTTGTTGTTGTTGTTGTTGTTGCATCTGCATTGACTGTTGTGAATTAATCTGGGTCTGGACATGATGGGGTCCTTGCGATGTTCCAGCTTGACCTTGAGGACCCTGCATATTCTGCATCTGCATTTGCTGCTGTTGCATTTGCTGCTGCTGGATCTGTTGATGCTGTTGTTGCATCTGTTGCTGCTGCATTTGTTGCTGCTGCTGCTGTTGTAACTGTTGCTGCTGCTGTAACTGTTGCTGCTGCATTTGCTGCATCTGTTGCTGCTGTTGTGGGGGCATAAACTGCATTGGCATTTGCTGTAATACCCTTTGATCTCCAGATTGACCAGGCAGACCTGAAAACAAAATGGTACGTAAATAAAAATACTCTGAAGTAAAAGTTATGCAAAAATCATAAATGATCAATGTAAAGACATAAAATTGTTTACCTGGTCGATTAGCAAATTCAGAAAGTTTAGAGTTAGAGTCAGTGCCAGACCCTTGATCACCTCCCAGTCCTTGCATCTCTACTTCCTCCATTCCATGAGGCAGTGAATCCAGACCACTAAGACAGACAGAAACTTTGTAGTTCTATTCAACAGTGCAAGAGAGTCATTTACTCAGCTTCAAATGTAAAACATGAAAGAACATAAAGCACTTACCACAGACTGTCAGTAGACTGTTGTCCTTCCTCTACTTTTGGCTTCTTCTTACGAGGAGGTTTCTTCTTTTTAGGCTTAACCTGGTTAGCAGCAACCGCACCTGTTCCTTGCTTCCCACCAGGACCAAACTGGCTGGCAGAAATATCACTTTGGAGAAGATTTACTAACAAGGGACTGGTTAGTGTCACATCCTTGTTCACTGGAAATCCACCCGCTTGCCCACATGGTCCTCCTATTGGCATCTGACCAGCAAACTGAGGATTGAAGGACATGCCATGACCAGGAAAATGGCCATTGCCAACCTGCATATGTTGAGAACCTCCCAACACACCCTGCTGTTGTTGCTGATTCTGCAAGTCTGGAACCATCTGTTGGCTGATATCAGCATTTCCACTACTATCTCCCAACTGGTGCTGATGCTGCTGACCAGCCTGTTGCTGCTGCAGGATCACCTGCTGTTGTTTTTGCTGAAGCTGTTGTTGTACTAAATGATGATTTCCTGGAAGTCGCATTTGAGGCCCATGCATCCCTAATGTTTTGTTGGGGTTGCCATTCATTGGAATTTGTTGAGACTGTTGTTGTACCATTTGCTGATGGGGTTGCTGTAGCTGTTGTTGTTGCATTTGTACTTGTTGTGGCTGCTGGTGTTGCAGCTGTAGTTGTTGCTGTTGTAACTGCTGTTGCTGTAGTTGCTGTTGCTGTAATTGCTGCTGTTGTTGCAAATGAGCCATTTGTTGTTGCTGTTGCGGAGTCATCTGTTGCTGACCCATCTGAGATTGAAACTGCGGCATATTACCTTGAATATTAGGTGAAGGACCTCTCATCATCTGGCCTTGCATTACTTGACCTTTTGGGCCAAAGGCCTGCTTGTTACCCTGTATCTGACTAGCTACAATGTGTTCCATCATAGCATTTTGCTGTTGCTGCTGTTGTTGTTGTTGCTGTTGTTGTTGCTGCTGCTGCTGTTGTTGCTGCTGCTGCTGTTGTTGTTGCTGCTGCTGAAGCAATAATGCCTGATGTCCCTGTCCTCCACCAAGCTGGTTTTGGTTCTGCATGATCCCTTGACCTTGTGGTGGCATCATTTGCTTGGGAGGGGTCATTCCTCGCTGCCCGGTATTCACTGGCCTGGACAAAACAGTCTGGCCCCCTGTTTGGCTTTGTGCCATTTGACTTTGGGTGGAAGCTACAACCTGTGTTTGATGTTGTGACTGTGGTACACCCATTATTTGAGTCTGAATACCTTGCTGAGGTTGCCCCATACTACCTCCTGCGGTGGTGCCTGGGGGTTGAGCTGGCATGCCACTGTGGTGGGTCATTGCAGCACCTTGAAGGGGATTTGATTGCATGTGGTTTGGCGCTGGGGCTGATGACTGGACACCTGTAATGAGATTTTCAGACGTGTTGAAAATTAATTAAAGTGTATCTACTATGCAAAATTCACTTTTACATGTTGTTTGAACATAAATGTGTGTTGGCAGTGCGTGTACACGACCACCCTATAATGATTAAAAAAAAAAAAAAAAACCCACTCGCTCTATAGAATCTATTAAATGTGACATCACATTTGACAAGCCTCATCCACGACTGATGACGGACACTGCTGTATTAGCAGAGACCCCGCCCTGAGTGAACCGCACACAATCTGCCATGTTTACCTTCACGCTAGAGCATTTAAAAGCAGCATTCAAATAAGAAATGTCTTGTTATTAAAGCTGTAGACGTTATTCAGTCCAGATCAGTGAGTGATTTTCTGTTTTTATTTCATTATTTGGGTCAGTGCAGACAGCAGTAGATACTGTATATTGCGCTGCTGTCACTTAATACACAGATAATATAAACATGCCATGTCTTTCCCAGCTGTTTATCTTCACATACATAATGGCAGTGTTTTTGTAATTTGTGCGTGTTTTTAACATAAACCTGTGTGTATTTGACAGTTTAAGAGCAATAAGACATGAAACAGTTTAGTACTAACGTGGCGTGTGACAAGCCGCTTTCTGTACGCATACTTCGGATGTGTGCGTTCTAGGGATGCACTGATGCGAAAATTTTGGCCGATACCGATAACCGATAATTCTTTATATTTGAAAGCCAATAACCGATATGTTGTCCAATAAATCTATATCCAAATTTTTATATACTTTTTGAGAGCCTGATTACAAAAAAGGTCATTAAAATCATTAAAAAGCCACATCCCAAACACCTCAACATAAGCAGCCTAGTTTGAACAGTGTACGTTTTAAAAATAATTTTACTCTCCCATTACCAAATTTCACAATAAAAAGTCTTACAAATAAATAAAATCATGCATAAATAATGCAAGCAAGTCATTGGACATCATTACACGTGTAAATAATCAAAATGCATGCGCCACAGATCAATAAAACAGAATAGCCTCTGCACGGACAATAATGAAATGATTTTAATTACTAAACCATATTGTTGATGAAAAAAATAATAAGAAGAAAAATAAAAGTGGTGATAATTATTAATAATGCATCAATGATTTTGAAAGTAATGAAAGTAATACCACTGTTTTAAATAGCAGCATTGCTGTTTGAGCTGCGTGCGCTGTATGTAGCAGAAGAGCTGAATGAACACCGGCAAACTGAAGCGCTTGTTACAGCGGGTTAATTAGGCTATATGAGCATCAGATATTTGTAGAACATAAACATAATATTACAACATATATATGCACAAAAAGACGGAAATGCACAAGTTATCTTGAACTAAATTATGCGCTAGTCAGATGTGTAACTCGTCGACGCGCTCTTAGCTCTTCTCATAACAATGTGCTGAAACACGGCAAATAAACCCCAAAGAATTCACAACTTTTTATTACGGTGGTTTTCTCTTTATAATGTTATGTATACGACAGTCCCAATCATAGTTATTAATATTGTGCACTGCCGTTCGAGCTGCGTGCACTGAAGCTGCAGAGCTGAATGAACACGGTAAACTGAAGTGCTTTCCTGGTAGCTTATTTAACTCAAGGAAATCCATCCTGTGAGATTAATCATATATTAATACAACATAAACATAATATTACAACTTATGTACAAAATGATGAAGTTATTGCATGCTATAGTCAGAATGTGTAACTCCTGTTGTGGAAGTGCTCTTCCCATAACAACCCGCTGAAACACGGCAAATAAACCCAAAGAATTCACAGCGTTTTATTATAATAATGTTCTCATCAGAATGTTATATACACTACATTCCCAATCATAGTTATTAATGAATTGTGCTGTTTGAGCTGTTTAATGTTCTGCTGTTTGAGCTGCATGCGCGGAGCTATAGATGATCACCGGTAAACTGAAGCACTCTATTAACGTTCTATTAACTTAACCAAATGCATTCTATAAGAGATAAATCAGATATACATAAAATAAACACAATATTACAACATACAATTGCACAAAAGGCTGCAAATGCACAAGCAAACTTAACTGTCATGGAGGTTGTGATAAAGTCACATTAGCTGCCACCGCTGGGGAAGCAGCACTGACACACATGCACACACACACACACACACACACACACATACATACTCGCCTACTTACCTCATTCATCCTCCGTACCGTTCCTCCCTGCCGCCGCCGCTATCGGAGTAGCGGGTGCACATGCGATCCTGATAGCACATGGACATTTTCCCATTGCAGCACTCTCCCCTGTCCATATCCAATTCCCGGTCATTTCATACACTTACACTGCACTTGTTGTGTCGTTTCATCTCTGTAATGTTTGTCTGTGTGGGCGTAGTCAGTCTTCCGGCAGGAAACACCGCGCCGGCCAAACCGAACGAACAAGCGGCAGTCGATTATAACATCACGGGCTTAGTCGCGCCACACAGCGCAACCGGAAGCTGGCGAAACCATTGTCTAGTATGAATAGGTGTTTCTGTGTGCATTTAAGTGTGGAAATTATGTGTTAAATGTATTATGTGTTAATGGATTATGTTTATTTGTGTATATATATATATATATATATATAGATCGGAAGTGATTATTGTTAAGTATTACAGATGACCAATAGATGTGGTATTTGTGTGTGTGTTAAATGTTATTTTTACCTGTGAATGGTATAGCCCAAAAAAGGGGCGGGGTTTGGCCTATATAAGCCGAGGCCAAACAGAAAGACGTTACTTGTTTACCAAGTCGATGCAAGAGTGCTACTGCGGTGCCTCAAGCAAAAACTCCTTCGTATATTGTGGATACCTGTTTGCTACCTGATTATATCATTGTTGGATTATTTTCTGGTTTATTTTTCCCTTTTGTTGTTTATTTGGTACTTTGGATTTTTGTCATTTTTAGGTGCACTTGTAGATATTCTTCACTGTGGACAATCTTTCTGGCACTGTAAATAAATTCCACCTTGCACAAAAGTGCTTTTGCGAGTGAGCCATCGTTTTTACATCCCTTCACGGACTCACATTTTTCCCCGAAGGCGAGCTGGTGGGCTCGTCTTCATCACATTTGGTGGCAGCGGTGGGATGGCTACTCGCAAGACAGCGCCGAAAGGTAGAAAACCCAGGCCGGGTTTACGATCCCAAGTGAAGGTGACGTCAGAGGAGGAGGCAGCCTGGAATTCGGTTGAGACTACGGAGGAGGAGGAGGAGGGAGCCACGAGTTTTCCCAAAGTCTCCCCAAAGTCCAGTCAACCACTGACCAAGCCCGTCAATCCTGACGCTACAGCTGGCGAGGGAATGATTTCCCTGATGCGCAGATTTCTCGAAACTCAAGAGCAGAGAGAGGATCGATATCTGCGGGAGCTCCGAGGTCTTCATGAGTCCATCTTGCAGTCAATTCGTCCTGCTGAGACCTCGCTCGACGCGGAGAGTGTTCGAATGGAGCTACCGACGCCAGCACCAAAGTTATCCACAAGACACAGACCCGCCTACGTCCAAGACTCCCCGAATGTCACAGCGCCAAGAGAGCCAATGCAGTGGGCTGATCCGAAGATGCCGAGCTTCCAGCAGGGGGAAGACATCGAGAATTATCTTCGGCGGTTCGAGCGTCTGGCCAGGACCTGGAGGTGGCCTGAGGAGGAGTGGAGCTATCGTCTGGTTCCGTTGCTGACAGGGCAGGCATTGGAGGCGTACCTGGCAATGGACGAGGAGCAGGCTGAGGTCTACGCTGACCTGAAGGAAGCACTGCTGGAGAAATTCAACATCTCTCCAGAGACCTACCGTCAGCGCTTCCGATCGACTACAGTCCCAGCTGGAGAGTCGCCAACAGAGACTTACCACCGGCTAAAGAATCTGTACAAGCGTTGGGTGCGACCGGAGGAGCACTCTAAAGAGGAGATCGGCGAGGCCATCATCCTGGAACAGCTTCTTCGGGTGTTACCCTACGACGCACGCACCTGGGTGAGAGAGCACGAGCCGAGGTCAGGACTGGCGGCAGGGAAGTTGGCACAGCAGTACCTGAATGCTCATCGTGGCAGTCCTCGTACTCAACCACTCAAAGGTACTGTACGTGGCATTTCTCATAACTCTGGGTCTGAAAGGGGTCGTGTTGAACTATCTGACAATGTACAAGGTCCAAAGTCAATGGCCAAAGACTTGCTTTGCTTTTACTGCCAGCAGCCAGGCCACAAAGCAGCTGTGTGTCCCGCTCGCAAAGCAAAGCTTACGGGGTTTTGTTATGTGCCTAGAGAAGGGGACTGTGATTTTGACTCTGTAGGGGAGAGTCAGAATCTATATGATGTGACTGTTAATGGACATGAACTGAAAGCACTCTTGGACACTGGAAGTTCTCTGTCAATGTTGAAATCATGCTTTGCAAATAATGTCAATTATGTAAATACTACCTCTGTTCAATGCGTGCATGGGGACGTAAAGCAGTATCCCCGAGCTGAGGTAATGGTGGAGGTACAGGAACAAATGTACTTACTGAATGTTGCCGTGGTTGACAATTTACCAGCTGATATGATTCTAGGAAGAGACTTGCCAGTATTACATGAACTCTTGCAACCCACCATCAAGGACTCTGAACATTCTGTTGCCACTGCAATGTCATGTCCTGCTCTTACTAGAGCTCAAGCCAGGGCAGGTCTGCAGCCGCTGCCAGACTTGGATGGTAGTCTGCTGCAGGGCGGGACTAAAGGCCCTAAAAAGTCACGACGCCAACGGCGGCTTGAGAAGTACCTGGGTACCCCAGCCTCTGAGGCCTCAGTGGAGGGTCTTGAAGTCAATGGCTGGAAGGTCCCAGGAAACATAGCACAACTTCAAAGGGGAGACGAAACTCTGAAACCTTTATTTGTCAAAGCTGAGTGTGACAAACCATCAAATCTGTGCAATGAAGAATATGTAGTGATGAATGATGTGTTGTATGTGCGAACCAATGATGTCATGCGTCTAATTGTACCATCTTGTTGTCGTCCTCTTGTTCTGCACCTTGCACACACTGTTCCATGGGCTGGCCACCTGGGCCAGCAGAAAACATATGCACGCATTAGCTCACGATTTTACTGGCCCACACTATACACTGATGTACAAACACACTGTAACACATGTGCCATCTGCCAAAAGACAAGTGCTGTGTCCCAGCGGGGCAGAGCACCCCTGCAACCTCTCCCTGTCATTTCTGCACCTTTTAGGCGGATCGCCATGGACATTGTGGGGCCGTTGGAAAAGAGCAGTGCTGGACATCGCTACATCCTGGTAGTCAGCGACTACGCCACAAGGTATCCTGAGGCCTTCCCACTCCGTTCCATCACCACACCTAAGATCATTCATGCCCTGGTTCAGCTTTTCTCCAGAGTCGGCATACCTGAGGAGATACTCACGGACCAGGGAACGAACTTCACGTCACGGCTGATGGGGCAGCTGAATAAACAGTTGGGCATTACCGCCCTCCGAACAACTCCCTACCACCCGCAGACGGACGGTCTGGTGGAGAGATTCAACCAAACTCTCAAGAATATGTTGCGGAAGTTCGTTGCAGACACAGGACGAGACGGGGACAAGTGGCTACCATTTGTTCTCTTCGCTTACCGAGAGGTACCCCAAGCGTCAACGGGATTCTCACCGTTCGAGCTCCTCTATGGATGGCAGGTACAAGGACCCCTGGACCTGCTGAAGAAAGGCTGGGAGGAGGAACCTGCATCCAAGAAGGAGGAGAAAGGCGTCGTGCAGTACGTGCTAGAGATGCGAGATCGACTGGAGCAGTACAGAGAACAAGCTAAAGAGAACCTACAAGAGAAACAACAAGCGCAGAAAAGATGGTATGACGAACACGCCAGGCTACGACAGTTTCAACCTGGGCAGAAGGTATTACTCCTGTTGCCAACTTCAACGAGCAAGCTACTGGCTAAATGGCAAGGGCCGTACACCGTGGTCCGCAAGATGGGGCCAGTCACTTATGAAGTTCATCACCCGGACAAGGGCAAGGCCAGGCAGACCTACCACGTGAACCTGCTAAAGGAATGGAAGGTGCCACCCGGTAAGGGACCAGAAACATCACTGCTGGTAAGGAAGGTGGAGGTGGAAGAGGAAGAGGAATCGGAGGATGCAAAGCGACAGCCGTCTGTGGTGAGTCTAACTCACATAGAAGACTCCAAAAGGAAAGAACTGCAGCACCTCCTGAACCAGTTTCCTGCTTTGTTCTGTCAGAGGCCTGGACGGACTGAGCTGTCCCAACACACCATCCACCTTTCCAATCCATCACCATCACGTCAACGTCCTTACCGGGTGCCTGAAAGGCTGGTGGAACCCTTGAAGGAGGAGATCAAGATGATGAAGGAGCTAGGAGTGATCGAACCTTCAATGAGCGAGTGGAGCAGCCCAATGGTGATCGTGCCCAAGAAAGACGGTTCCCTGCGTGTCTGCATCGACTTTCGCAAGCTCAACGCCCAATCTAAGTTTGATGCATACCCCATGCCAAGAGTGGATGATCTGCTGGAGAAGATTGGAAGAGCCCAGTACATCACCACGTTAGACCTGTGTAAGGGGTACTGGCAGGTACCCCTCAACCCTGAGTCCAGACCCTATACCGCGTTCCGAACACCTCTAGGATTGTTCCAATTCACGGTCCTTCCTTTTGGCCTTCACGGGGCACCAGCCACATTCCAGAGGCTGATGGACCGAGTACTCCAAGGCTGTGAAGACTGGTCTGCAGCGTACCTGGATGACGTGGTAATCCACAGCAACTCTTGGGCAGAGCATCTACAACATCTTCAGCAAACTCTAAAGAGGATAGAGGAAGCAGGATTGACATTAAACATTTCAAAGTGTGAGTGGGCAAAGCAAGAGGCGAACTACCTGGGGTATCACCTGGGCAACGGACAGCTGAGACCACAGGTGGACAAATTGGAGGCAATTCGAAGGAGCCCACAACCAAAGACCAAGAAGGAAGTGAGGTCGTTCCTAGGACTGGTGGGCTGGTACAGGAGGTTTGTGCCAAATTTCGCCTCCATCGCGGCTCCTCTGACCAACCTGCTGTCCAAGACGGTGAAAAACCCTATTCCCTGGACCGATGACTGTGAGACAGCTTTTAAGACCCTAAAAGAAAAGATGTGCTCCAGCCCAGTCCTGCAGAGTCCAGACTTCTCTCAGAGATTCCTGGTGCAAGCAGATGCGTCCGCAACAGGGATTGGAGCGGTCCTTGCCCAGGGAAGTGCAGGTGAAGAGAGGCCAATTGTCTACCTCAGCCGCAAGCTACTCCCCAGGGAGACAAGATATTCGACGGTCGAGAAGGAAGGTCTCGCCATCAAGTGGTCCCTGGACAGCTTGCGCTATTACCTCCTTGGTCGAGAGTTCGATCTAGAAACTGACCACCGGGCTCTAACCTGGATCCAGTCCATGAAGGACCACAATGCCAGAGTCACACGGTGGTACCTCGCCCTGCAGCCGTACCACTTCAAGATACGGCATCGACCTGGCAGACTCAATGTCGTAGCCGACTACCTGTCCAGGTTTCCGGCCAGTACGCGGCTTGGAGAGGGGGAAGGTGATGTGATAAAGTCACATTAGCTGCCACCGCTGGGGAAGCAGCACTGACACACATGCACACACACACACACACACACACACACATACATACTCGCCTACTTACCTCATTCATCCTCCGTACCGTTCCTCCCTGCCGCCGCCGCTATCGGAGTAGCGGGTGCACATGCGATCCTGATAGCACATGGACATTTTCCCATTGCAGCACTCTCCCCTGTCCATATCCAATTCCCGGTCATTTCATACACTTACACTGCACTTGTTGTGTCGTTTCATCTCTGTAATGTTTGTCTGTGTGGGCGTAGTCAGTCTTCCGGCAGGAAACACCGCGCCGGCCAAACCGAACGAACAAGCGGCAGTCGATTATAACATCACGGGCTTAGTCGCGCCACACAGCGCAACCGGAAGCTGGCGAAACCATTGTCTAGTATGAATAGGTGTTTCTGTGTGCATTTAAGTGTGGAAATTATGTGTTAAATGTATTATGTGTTAATGGATTATGTTTATTTGTGTATATATATATATATATATATATAGATCGGAAGTGATTATTGTTAAGTATTACAGATGACCAATAGATGTGGTATTTGTGTGTGTGTTAAATGTTATTTTTACCTGTGAATGGTATAGCCCAAAAAAGGGGCGGGGTTTGGCCTATATAAGCCGAGGCCAAACAGAAAGACGTTACTTGTTTACCAAGTCGATGCAAGAGTGCTACTGCGGTGCCTCAAGCAAAAACTCCTTCGTATATTGTGGATACCTGTTTGCTACCTGATTATATCATTGTTGGATTATTTTCTGGTTTATTTTTCCCTTTTGTTGTTTATTTGGTACTTTGGATTTTTGTCATTTTTAGGTGCACTTGTAGATATTCTTCACTGTGGACAATCTTTCTGGCACTGTAAATAAATTCCACCTTGCACAAAAGTGCTTTTGCGAGTGAGCCATCGTTTTTACATCCCTTCACGGACTCACATTTTTCCCCGAAGGCGAGCTGGTGGGCTCGTCTTCATCACAGAGGTGTAGCTCTGTTGTGGACGCGCTCAACGCACACACAAAACACGAGTGCACAAAGTTAACAACAACATTTTTTACAGTAATGCTCATATTATAATTTTATTTAGCCTTTATGACAGAGTTGCCCTGCACATGCTGCACTTAGTTGTAGTTTCCTTTTCGAAGTGATTCCAATTACATTTCAAGCATTTCAAAACTATCATGGCGAACAGCGCGCATCTGAAGGGTCTCTGAAGGAAATAATGCATTATTTATCAGCTTTAAGATATTGGCCGATACCGATAATAGAAAAAATTAACATTTATCGGCCGATACTGATACGGTGGCCCATATATTGTGCATCCCTAGTGCGATGTTTAAACTGATATGCCTTTAAAACTCATGATTTCAACACGACAGACATGATAATCAAAACCAAACAGATGCGTTTTAGCAGAGTATCTGAGGAACGAGCTGTAAAGGTACAGCCCTATTCTGGAAAAGGGGGCGGGGAGCAGCACCTCATTTGCATTTAAAGAGACAAGCACAAAAACAGCATGTTTCTGCTTCCACTCAAAATAGGCATTTTCAAAATGATTTCATAAAATTATCTGTGGGGTATTTTGAGCTGAAACTTCACAGACACATTCTGGAGACACCTGAGATTTATATTACATCTTGTAAAAATGGGCATAATAGGTACCCTTTAAAATGCTATATATTGAAAGTGGACAAAAGTTCATTTTAGAACAAAAAATTCCAAACAGCATTAAAACAATCCACACATCTTACCAGTGTTTGCCATGCTCTGACTATTTTGTAGTTGGGGTGTACTACCTGCTCCAGTGGTAGTAACCTGTCCTTGTCCGAAGTTCTGATTAACAGGAGCATTTGGGAACCCCATTGGCATTCGTTTGGGCATACCTGCAATATATATACATACTCAATTACAAGTAACCAAATTAATAACAATACAATATCACTTCTACACTGAATATCTGAAAACATACCTCCCATTCCACCTTGGGAAACCTGTCCATGTTGTGGGATGCCCATAAATCCGGGCTGAATGTTTCCTTGCTGGCCCATCACAGCTCTTCCTGGAGATCCAACAGCCTGTGGGAAACCCTGGGGCGTTGTGGGACGTGGACCAAGTTGCCCCTGTCCCATCATTGGAGGTGTTCCAGGTGAGCCCTGTTGGAAAGGAGATGAGGACGAACCAGGGGACTTAGCTGCGAGACTTCCTTGCGGGGCAGAGGAGGGAGGCAGAGGAGGAGGCGCTCTTGAGACAACAACACCTGGTGCTCCCTGAGGGACTTTGGGCTGAGGGGTTGCAAACTGGTTTGGCCCTGTCTGCTGCTGCTGTTGTTGCAACTGATGCTGCGACATTGTATTGAAAACCTGTCCGGTCTGCTGGCTTCCAAATGGATACGGTGGTGGTGGATGATTGGGTGTCTGAACAGATGCCAATGAGGGTTGACGCTGCCCCATTTGTAGCTGTGGTGGGGCTTTCCTCCAACCTGGTCCCATTGGACCCTGGACAGGTGGAGGTTGGAGAACACCAGAGGGCAACTGGTTCCAGCCAGGCGGCACAGGCATCTGGTTGGAGGGGTTGAAAGGACCTCGTGCACCACCTAGTTGAGCCATCTGAACCTGCTGTTGTTGGTGCTGCTGTTGTTGTTGCTGAAGTTGTTGTAGTGCTGCTGGATTTAGCTGCCGATTTGCTTGCATGGCTTGCATGTGGAGTCCCTGTGGGCCCAAGTTGCTGAGTGGACCATGTCCCACTTGAGGATGTTGGAGTTGTTGTTGCTGTTGCTGTAAGGCCAGCCCTGAAAGCATGGGATCCATTGTGTCTGGGGAAAAAAATAAATAAATAAATAAATAATAATAAAAAAAAAGTGAACAAATGTGAAAACGTCTGAAAGATGAAATGAGAACTACATCCTTGTTAATCATATCAACACGAGGTGCTTTGCATAGCACCTTTTTACCTACAAATCCCCTCAAGTTTTACTTTTGACAAATTTGATTAAAGGGGACATAACACACACAGTTTCACCCAATCTCATGTTGATCTTGAGTACCTATAGAATAGTATAGCATCGTTCATAGCTCCAAAGAGTCTTTAGTTTTATCATATTTATAAAAGAAAGATACAGCTTTCCGATTCTCTCCGAAAACAGCCGAGCTCCTGGAGGCGCGCCGTGGGCGGAGTTAAAGAGTGACGAGCACTTGCACTGACTGCCAACAAAACACAGACATTTGATGCTGTTTCACTTACCGTCTGTAGTTCTGAATCACGACCGGGATCTTTTATCACTGGGACCGCTCCATCTTTCAGTATCAAACGATGTGCAAATCCAGCATCGAACTGGGCCTTGTTTATAAAACGTTCGTCAATAAACGCTTGCAAAACTCCACTGCTGCCCCGGAAAAACAAACTGCATCCACTGTTCACGTAACGTTGGGTTCTTTGGGAAGCTGAACAAGGGTATCTTTCCCTTACAACCAAAAAAACACTTCTTTGGAGACATTCCTGTTCAGTGCTGCCGAATGAAGTGCGGTGATGGGCGCGCTCTTGCTCTCGCTCTGGTCAATGTGTGCGTGGGCGCACTCTTCCTGGAGAAATGCCCATACAAGGAGTTCCACCCTTCATTACGTCACAAAGAGCCAACCTCGAAAAAAACTCTCCGAAACTTGTACAAAACCGGAAGGAGTATATTTGATACAGAAATACTCCGTTCTACATTCATATCATTTTTTTGTAACTTTGTTAAATGTGAGCTAAAATCATCACAATTAAAAGAACCAAAGACTTGAACTAATTCAGTCTGTGTGCACTGAATTTATTTAATACACGAGTTTCACAATTTGAGTTGAATTACTGAAATAAATGAACTTTTCCACGACATTCTAATTTATTGAGATGCACCTGTAGTAACACACTTGCGTAGTGACTGATGTATGTAGTCATGAAATCAGCAAACGCACTGAAATCTATGGTCATAGGTGACATTTGAAACGCATGTAACTACCAGCTATGAATCTCTGATGAGTCCTGCCTGACGGATATGTCTCCAACAAGAATCTTAATATAAGGTGTAAACAAGGTCTATAATTCTGTCATGTGAGAGAGGTTTGGCTCTGATTCAGAGAAAACAGAGTGTGAAAATACATTTCAAAACAAAGTATTACCATCACCTGTCTGTGAGGGTGGCCTTGGTGCTCTTGGCTGCATTGGTCCACCACTATTCGGTACCATTCCCTGTGCTGCCATATTAGCCCCAGGAGGCATCATGGACACTGAAGGGTTATTCATACGCATTCCAGCTGAAAAACAAGTATTTCTTCAGCATACATTTCCCTAATTAAAATTTTAAGTCATCCTGAAGACCATGATTAGTTTGTACAGGTGTGTTTGATTAGGGTTAGAGATAAACTCTACAGGAGCAGAGCTGAAGAATGCTGTATTAAGTTTAGCACTTGTGCATAGTTACCCTGGCCCTGCTGCATAGGGAACCCAACATCCATTCTCATCTGACCAGGTGCAGCAAGGGGTCCATTTACCCTTACTTCTTGACTCCGGCCCTGTCCAACCGCAACGTTAATGGCTCCCTCACCTGTATGAACCCATCAGGCCAATCAACACATTTGCTGATTGTAGAATAAAAGCTAAAATGTAACTTTTATGTAATTAAAATACAATGTGCCAATGAGGTCAAGCAGGAAACGAGGTCGCTGGCAGTCCCTTGCATTGCGAGTGGTTTGGCTGAGCAGAATTCAACACATCAGTACCTTCAATCTGCACAGACAGGATGCCTAGGTCCCGCAGCTGCTGCTGGTTGTTTTGAGCCAGGAGGCGCAGTCGCTCGGCTGCCTCTCGAGGGATGTTGAAAGTGACACGTATGCTGTTCCACGGCTCCACGCGCTCGGGTTCGAGCTTCTTAGTACCTTTATTAAAAAAAAAGTGGAGTGCAGGAGCAATATGAGCCAACTGAGATGGGGAAAAAGCATTTAAAGACACCATAAAAATAAAATTAGGGCTTTTAGTCAATGTCCGTTAGGTCTGAAATACAACAATGCAAGAAAAAAACTGGACTACTAGCTCATATACTAGACACTGAGCAAAGACAGTATGACTCTCTATATTTTTAAAATGAACAGGGTTTTCATTTAATATACACTACCAGTCAAAAGTTTTTGAACAGTAAGATTTTTAATGTTTTTTAAAGAAGTCTCTTTTGCTCACCAAGCCTGCATTTATTTGATCCAAAGTACAGCAAAAACAGTACAATTTTGAAATAGTTTTACTATTTAAAATAACTGTTTTCTATTGGAATATATTTTAAAATGTAATTTATTTCTGTGATTTCAAAGCTGAATTTTTAGCATCATTACTCCAGTCTTCAGTGTCACATGATCCTTCAGAAATCATTATAATATTCTGATTTGCTGCTCAAAAAACATTTATTATTATTATGTTGAAAACAGCAGAGTAGAATTTTTTCAGGTTTCTTTGGTGAAAAGAAAGTTCAGAAGAACAGCATTTATCTGAAATAGAAATCTTTTGTAACATTAGAAATGTCTTTATCATCAGTTTTGATCAATGTAAAGCATCCTTGCTAAATAAAAGTATTAATTTCTATCATTTCTCCCCTCACCAAAAAAAATAAAATAAAATAAATAAAAAAAAAAAAAAAAAAAAAAGAGATACTGCCTCCAAGCTTTTGAATGGTATAGTGTATAATGTTACAAAAGCTTTTTATTTCAGATAAATGCTGATCTTTGGCTCTTTCTATTCATCAAAAAATCCTGAAAAAAATGTACTCAACTGTTTTAAATGCTGATAATAAAAAAAAAAAAAAATGTTTCTTGAGCAGTAAATCAGCATATTAGAATGATTTCTGAAGGATCATGTGACACTGAAGACTAGAGTAATGATGCTGAAATAAATTACATTTTAAAATATATTCAAATAGAAATCAGTTATTTTAAATAGTAAAAATATTTAAAAATGTTACTGTTTTTGCTGTACTTTAGATCAAATAAATGCAGGCTTGGTGAGCAGAAGAGACTTCCTTAAAAAACATTGATAATCTTTGTGTATAAATGGTAGTGTATAAATGTCAACGAATCTTTGCAAAAATATAATTTTCCAGCAGCAATGAATCATTTTTCACGCATATGATTATTAATCATAGTTTCAAGCCAAATCCTGACCTAGTAAGAGCACATCTGGAATCCCGTTTAAGATGGTATCCAGCTTCTCCTGAAAGTCCTCATCATTCATGTTCCCTTTGAAGGCAACATAGATCGTGGAGGTTGTGGTAGGGCTGCTGGAGCCATTGTCTCCATCTTCCACTCTGGAGTCGTGATCCGAGAGCGGGACGGCTCGAGGGGATTGTGCATCCAGGGACAGCTGATGCGCCATAGCCCTTCACCAAAAGAGCTGCGTAGCCTCTGGAGACGGTGACACTGCTTAAAGAGAAATAACAAGATTTGTCACCATTGATGAGAAACTCATGTCTGCATATCCTGAATATTAACTTCAGAATTATATGCAATATATGCTGCCGTGCAAACAAGACATAGCCAGAAAATAAATAAATAAATAAACACACACACACACACACACACACACACACACACACACACACACACACACACAGGTGCATCTCAATAAATTAGAATGTCGTGGAAAAGTTCATTTCAGTAATTCAACTCAAACTGTGAAACTCGAGTATTAAATAAATTCAATGCACACAGACTGAAGTAGTTTAAGTCTTTGGTTCTTTTAATTGTGATGATTTTGGCTCACATTTAACAAAAACCCACCAATTCACTATCTCAACAAATTAGAATATGGTGACATGCCAATCAGCTAATCAACTCAAAACACCTGCAAAGGTTTCCTGAGCCTTCAAAATGGTCTCTCAGTTTGGTTCACTAGGCTACACAATCATGGGGAAGACTGCTGATCTGACAGTTAAAGATGCTGATTTCATTTTCCAGCAGGATTTGGCACCTGCCCACACTGCCAAAAGCACCAAAAGTTGGTTAAATGACCATGGTGTTGGTGTGCTTGACTGGCCAGCAGACTCACCAGACCTGAACCCCATAGAGAATCTATGGGGTATTGTCAAGAGGAAAATGAGAAACAAGAGACCTGATTTTAGTAAAGTTAGTACACAGTCATAGCCATAAATGCAATGGTACTAATAATTGGCATAATTTCTTTCGGTGTTTCGGTTTTCAGCCTTGGTTTCCTCTTTTTCGGTTTCGGCCAAGAATTTTCATTTCGGTGCATCCCTATTTAAGCATATAATGATATTCTAGGGAATTGTATGCTTCTTGCGATTATAAGCGCGAATTGAGTAGCTTGTCAGAGAACTATGGCTCTGTGTATTAAATGCTGCTCCACTTGAAAACAGATGATGGAGATTTATTACTAATCACAGAACCGGCTTTACTGATGAGATGCGCATGACTATCGCATGCAATATATCATGCAGCCCTATATATGATATATATATATATATATATATAAAATTTCCATTTGCATCATTCCAGGTATATTTTGCTTATATTCTGCATTGATCTAAGGCTCAAGAGTGTCCATGATAAATAAAAGAAAATCTAGTTTAAAACACGTGCCAAGTTATTAGAAATGTACTCTTTGTATTCATTTGTAACATATTCAAGAATTATTTAAATTTAATGACACCAAATGTGTCATGTGGTATAATCATCAAATAAAAAGTAATAACATAGTTTCCTGAAACCTTGAACACTCTAATGTTCAAAAGTTAATTTAATTTTTTATTTTAATTTTTTTAAGAAATTCAGGGTTTTATTCAGAAAAAAAAACATGCACTAAATTGATCAAAAGTGACAGTAAAGACTTTAACACTGATAAAAACAATTAATTTGAAAGTTTATTGAAAAATTCTATTCCAAATAAATGTTGTTTCTATTCAGCACTACTGAAAAATATTGGGCAGCACAACTATTTTCAACACTGATATAAATCAGAAATGTTTCTTGAGCAGTAATTCAGCATATTAGAATGATTTCTGAAGGATCATGTGACACTGAAGACTGCAGTAATGATGCTGAAAATTCAGATTTGATCACAGGAATAAATTACATTTACAATATATTCACATAGAAAACAACTATTTCAAACTGTAATAATATTTCACAATATTACTGTATGTAGTGTATTTTTGATTTTACAAAAATGTAGTCTTAGTGAGAATAAAAGACTTCCTTCAAAAACAAAACATTAGTGTACATGTGAGTGGACACCCCTTTAATCACTTTATATGTATATTTATGTGTGTGTGTATATATATATATATATATATATATATATATATATATATATTTTTTTTTTTTTTTTTTTTTTTTTTTAACATCTTCAGGTTTTTACAAATTATTAATTATGAATTCATAAACATATGTTTTGAAGAGTGACCTTGCTATGTCATTAAATGGTCAAAATCTCTGATTTTACAAATTATTAATTATGAATTCATAAACATATGTTTTGAAGAGTGACCTTGCTATGTCATTAAATGGTCAAAATTTCTGATGATTAAATGGTCAAAATCAAGGTCAATAAGTCTATAAAGGACTTATTGACCTTGACCCGCACATAAGGATCTGTAGGGATGTCATAAGGATCTGTAGGGGCCCTTTATATGACATCATTTCCTGTTAGTTTCCCCCCTGTGTGTTTGTTACATTTGCTGGACAAAGATATTTCAAACATTAATAAGCAGCGAAGCAGTTTTGAAATAATAAATGATTATGCAAGGCTGCCAGGTTGAATTATTTTAATGAGGCTTTTTTAATAGCAACGTCTTTATTATTTTTATATCACAATAAATTTTTTACTTAATTAAAATGAAATTAAAACCATGCTTATCATGGAAGATTCAAATTTGCATACACGAACTGCACTATTAATAGACGCCGGTCATGTCACTGACCCCACAGTATTTAATAACACAAAATCATGCAATACAAAAGGAAACAGTGACTGAACATTAGTTACTTTATGAGAAAAACTATTATGTAGTTTAATGCTTTATGAAAAGTCCTGTGGCAGTATAGAGAGGGTATCAAATGGTAATATCACAACACTTTGATACACACCATGGTATTTGTAAGGTACTTCAAAAATACCATGATTTTTAGTACATCTTTGTCAGTGCACCCAAGTTTATTTATCAAATATGATATCAACACGGTGAAACAACAATGATTTAACGCAATATCAGTCAACTCATGTGGTAAATACTGCTATGAGGTGCCTTTAGTAATACAGAAAAGAGTTTCACTGCGTTGTAACCTGTAAACATCTAATACATAACATTTAATAACACATTATTATCCTTGCAATTACTGTTGACTTAACTGAAGAGCTTCATATGGGTTCATTTCTCTAGCATTAGCATTAGCAATATCAAAACAAAGACAAACCGCATCATTTAAGCTAAAGACAAACAACACAGCATTATAATAACTTTAAAGCTCATGTCTGCTGCACGCAGTCCTAATAATAGCACCGCAATGAATAAGTGAGTTATTAAAACGAGTTTACTTCAGTCAGGCTAATGTATTAGCTACACAAACACAGTCAGCCTCACTGGTCACTGCCTCACTAATATTAGCCTCTTCCCTTCTGCACTGCACGCATTTACATGTTAATTTCATCGTAATGTTTCTGTGAGGTAATGAGGTGGTAAAATCTCACCGTTGTCAGTCCATCAGGAGAGGTTTTACTGTAGTAAACAGGTCTATGCTAGCAGACGCTAACGGCGCGTTCGCGAGGCGGCCGTGCACGCCGGTTCAACGCTGTGCGCGCGCTGGAGCTGCACGGGACCGCGCGTTATGACCACAGAAATATTGCGACAGAAAAAATAAAATAAAATAAAAATACTGCGACAGAAAGATCACTAGCACAAAACACGGATGACCAAAGGGGCGGGGCGTAGTGACCGGAAGTGAAAGCGTTTCAGAGCGTCGCAGGTTCCGCTTCACTTGTTTAGGTTCCTTGAAATCATTTAAACATATTTACACTTTTTTATTTTTAGAGTAATGACCGAGCTGCTGAATATAATAAGAGCTTCATTTTGATTTGTTAACTTTATTTTCTATTTTATACATAAATATATTCATTCTTCAATTTAGTTTCTTTATTTTTAATTTCTTAAAGGAAGAAATGTTTTCTCAACAGTTAATTATCAATAGTTTTACTGTATACTTAATCTTTTTTTTTCTAAATTTGTAATAATAATGCAATTCATGTATCGGTTGTTAGGTTTATTGCAGTTTTTTCAGTTTATTCACTTTCGTGAGACTTTGACTTTTTATTATTATTATGCTTACAGACCGTTTGAGATTATAAATAATTTTATTCAATTTTAATCCAAATCTTCTCTCATATGAAATATCTATAGTCCTTCCAATGTTTGTAAGGCTACATGAGCATTTTTAGCACATGCAAAGCATAGACTAGGAACAGGTGCACCAAAATAACTAACTAAATAAATAAAAATAAAGTACATCTGACTGCATGCCGAAATGAATGAGTTTGGAAATAATGCAAAGAAACTACAGTACATATAAATATTTATTCTTCATCGCAATCACTGTCATTGTAAAGCTACTAAGCGCAACAGTAATGCTGTTACAGTGCAATAATATTCAATTGTGGCAGAAAATACCAAATGTGCCCATTAACAGCAAGCTCACTTCACTTAAATAATCAACTGATTGTCTCTCAGAAATATGTGCGTAAACTAAAACATGTTTCCACACAGAAGAGAAAATGCATTACAATTATATACAAGAAATTGACATCCACAACTCAAAATAAAATTGTAAAGGAAATAACAATTATGTCATATATTAAACTGCATCTGAAAGCATATTACTGTAGGAAAATCCATCTTATTTAACTCATATTTTACAACTGACATTCTCTCGGCTTCATTTATTTCAGACCATTTCCTTAATGATTCCAGGATGTTTTGATCGGCTAATAAAACAAGGCCATATTTTGTAACCCTCAAACATTATTATATAATATGTGCAATCATTCATTCGTAAACGGGTGCATTTATTCATGTAACATTATCTTCAAGTAACATTTACTCACATTTGTGAAGATACTTCTTCATGAAGACTTCAAGAGACCTTGCCAGATATGAAAAACCCTTTCATTTGCCTATATCTGTCCATAGAGTAATTCACATAAGGCATAATCCTACACAATCCTCAAATAACTACTAATTATGATAATAAAAAGACATACTAAAATATACAGTGCTAGTTAAAAGTTTGGACACACTTGACTGGATTTGTTCCTTATGATCTTATGAGTGAAGGAAAAGCAGCCAGCAGGCATGCAGCACACACAAAACACCTTCAATACTGTTTATTTTACTTAAGCATCCCAAGATGCTCCTCATGAGGCTTTTTGAGTGAAGTGTGCACTCTACATAAAGGCTGGCGACTGAATAAGCACAAATATTTTGATTTGACATCTTCTGGTCACTAGTACATATTTCGCACACTTTCTTTTGTTATTTCACCGTTTCAATGTCTTTACTATAATTCCACGATGTGGAAAATATCAATCATAAATAATGAGTAGGCATGTCCAAATATTTTGACACATACTTAATTTGAATTTATTGAAAGGATAGCCCCTTGAGATGTGACATCTCATTTTCAAGGAGGTCCATAGTGTATGTGTTGGAGCAGTTAACCAGGAATAGTGCACCCAAAAATAAAAAAATAAAAAAATGCTGAAAATGTACTCAGATCAACCAAGATGTAGATGAGTTTATTTCTTCATTAGAACAGATTTGGATATATTAAGCATTACAAAACATCATCCATCAAAAAAATTGTGTGTGGATTACTTGTGATGTTTTTATCAGCTGTTTGGACTCTCATTCTGACGGCACCCATTCACTGCAGAGGATACAAGTGATACAATGCTACATTTCTATAAATCTGATGAAAAAACAAACTCATCTACATCTTGGATGGCCTGGGGGTGAGTTCATTATCATTTTTGGGTCAACTACTCCTTAAACTTCTCCAGTCAGGTGTGATAACAGTGTCATGAAGTGTACTTCTTGAAATCTTTAGGTAAAATCTTCCATTTTGTCCTCATGCGTGTGCGTTTTTCTCAGTGTTTGTGATGGGGTAGCAGGGAGCGGCTCATTTCCATCTATTTTGGTTATGAACTCTGAAACCTCATGACAGCCTAACAGTAGAGCAGCACAGAGTGTGTGTGAATCTAGGGCATGGACATGGACAGAGCTGAGGCGTCAGTGCTGCGTGGGTCCTTCACACCGATTATCAGGTCATTGGTCCTCCGGGTCCCTTCTACTAGTGAGATGATGTCCACCTTACGCACATCATGACCCTTCAGCATCAGAGACTTCACATCCGCCTCCTGAAATTTAGCTGGACAGAGAACAACAGAATTAAAGCGGACCTCCCCCCTCAAAATCACACATCTACTGTCAAAAAATCACATATCTGCAGTCGTGTGATCATCATAAAACAAATAAGTGCTGCAGGGGTTTTGCTCTGAATGGTCATTTAAAGAGTCACATATGACACTTTCCACATAAAGGATACAAAACAGGGCTTTAAACCCTAGGAATGCAGTTTTTTAAGAAATTGCACTTAACATTTACTGAATTTTCAATGTTGAACCCAGCTTGTCAAATTTAACATTGTATTAGCATTGGTTTTATTCTCTATTATTATGGGGTTTGCAGGTTTGTAGTTGTTGATTAATTCCTATTTATTATTTTATATATTTCTGATCTGTTTTTTATTAGAATTACTTTGCTAACAGGGTTGAATGGTTAAGATTGATGACATCACAAATTTTGCATTAATAATAATAAAAAAGATAAAAAAAAGATTATTTAGGATTTTCCTTTTCTAGAAAGGGTCTGAAATTCCTTGTCTCTAAATGTTCAGATTTTAACATATACAGCAACATTTTTTTAATGAATACTTTTATTCAGAAAGGATGCACTAAATTAATTAAAAGACATTAAAGAATGACAATGTTAAAAATCTATTTCAAATGAATGTTTTTTGTTTGTTTGTTTACTTTCTATTTATCAAAGAATCCAATAAAAAGATGCATCATGCACACCTGGTTTGAACATTGAAAATAATCAGAAATGAAGACTGAAGACTTTGAAAATTCAGCTTTGATCACAGGAATAAATTACATTTTACAATATATTATAACAGAAAACAGTTACTTTAAATTGTAATAATATTGTATAATAAATTTATTTGCTGTATTTTTGACCAAAAAAATGCAGCCTTGGTGAGCAGAAGAGACTTCTTTCAGATACATAAAAAATGTTAACACATTTGAGCATTATAAAAAAAATGACAGTATACACTATCCACTATTTTAGAGAAATCTTTTAAATGAAATCCAGAGGAAACTACAGTAAACGTTGGAGAACTTACAGTCCACCAGCAGGGTGTTGTTTTGGATGAGAGGATGCAGTCTGCCGAAGGACACGCTGTCACTCATGTTATTACGTGATGACAAAACATTGATCAAAACCTGCAAAAACACACCAGAGTATGAGCTAATATACACTGATGCTAGTATCTGAATGAAATGTGCTAGTGTAATCCACACAGCACAGCACAGCACAGTAATGACAGCTGACCTGTGTGATGCCGCTCAGCGCCCGCTCGCCGTTAGAGGAGCCCAGAGCCACATATGTGCCGCACAGCCCTATGGACGGCCTCACCGTGATCGGCGTCAGGAAAGAGGCCGGCCTCTTGCCTGGCTCAATGCTGTTACGCTGATGACAACAGACAACACGTTACAATCCTGACACATTCAGCGGTGGCTGAAATGATAGAACACTAGTATTTTCAGCAGCTAAAAATGGTTTTAATACAGCTATTTCTATCTTTTGCTGTAGTGTGTCAGTAGGAAATATCAGTTTACGTTTCCATTTTTGCCATTAATTGTAATAATCCAGTGAGGTTTTTGTTTGCTCCACACAGAGATCTGATCATCATCCAGTCTGTCTGGAATGACATGAAGAAACTGAGACAGACTAAATCCAGAAGAAACCTACCTGCAAAGCTCCTGAAAAACTATGCGCAAGTGCACCTAGAGCAAAAGCTGCTTTAAACACAAAGGATGCTCACACCAAATGTTGATTTAATTTAGTTAATAGAAGTGAATTGATAAAGACTACTTGATTTTTGACAGCATCCTCATTTTACAGCATTTTTCCTGCAGAGTTTAGCTCCAACACACTTGCCTAGAAGTTTCCAGTAAAGCCACTGGAGGGCAAACCTGCAAACCAGCTAACACTAACGCTGTGGCTTCGGCGGTACACAAGGAAGGAGACAAGAGGCCTTTTTTAATGGATGTCAATGGAAGAGAGGCTTCACTATACTGAATAAACAGCTTTTGTGAGGAAATATTAATAACTGAGTCAACAGTGTAAATGTAATTACAAAAAAAATTATGTTATTACATGCAGGTATTTTTAAAAATATAAGTACAATGTAAAAACACACATGCACATAAACAGTGCATTGTATCAAATGATTAATTTAAATGTAAGTACATAGTAGTTAAGGCCACCTAATATAAAGTGGGACCCTGTGAAACGTAAACTGTGAATGACTGTCGTAACCTGTGAAAGCCGATCACTCAGGGCTGGAACTAAACTCTGCTGGACAGTGGCCCTCTAGGAGCCCTGCTATATATAATAGATCTAATGAGACATTTCACAAAGTCATCCTATAATTTACAGAGAAAAACAGTACAATTACACTCCAAGAATTCTCTGTGACACTTCACAACGATAGTTTCTCATGGAAATAACGGTTTCTTCATTTTGCACATTGGGGTTTGCTGACATGCCTTTGGGGGAGAAGAGTTTTGAAGAGAGGGAATGGCTTTTGGCAAAAGTTATCAAAATCGCTTAGAGCACCTTTTAAACCAAAAGGAAAAAGAGAAAGAGAGACAGAATGACTATTTATTTAAAAAAATAAGTTAAAAATAATTCAAATAGCAAGTTTTGGTAAGAGTGTGCCTGTTTTTGTCATGCGTAGGCATCTAGGCGTACCTGATTGAAAACTGCAGAGCTGTGGGTTTTGTTGGGCCAAGAGAAGTCCAGCATCTGACTGTTCAGGAGAATCCCAGACGGCGTCACAAAGCGGCTTCCAAACGGCCGGTTCAGAGAGCTAAGAACAGAGTAAACATAAATTAAATCATTCATTAAACAAATTAAACATTTATTTATGGCGTGTCCAGTCCTGCTCCTAGATGGCCACTTTCCTGCAGAGTTTAGTTCAACACACCAGCCTGGATGTTTCTAGTGAGTCTGAAGACCTTGATTAGCCAGTTCAGTTGTGTTTGATTGGGGCTGGAGCTAAACTCTGCAGGACAGTGGCCCTCCAGGAGCAGGACTGGACAACACTGGTATTGAGCTTACACACACACACACACACACACACACACTACCAGTCAAACGTTTATGAACAGTATGATTTTTAATGTTTTTTAAAGAAGTCTCTATTGCTCACCAAGCCTGCATTTATTTGATCCAAAGTACAGCAAAAACAGTAACATTTTGAAATATTTTTACTATTTAAAATAACTTGTTTTCTATTTGAATATATTGTAAAGTGTAATTTATTCCTGTGATCAAAGCTGAATTTTTAGCATCATTACTCCAGTCTTCAGTGTCACATGATCCTTCAGAAATCATTCTGATATGCTGATTTGCCGATCAAAACACATTTATTATTATGTTGAAAACAGCTGAGTAGATTTTTTTCAGGTTTCTTTGATGAATAGAAAGTTCAGAAGAACAGCATTTACCTGAAATAAAAATCTTTTGTAACATTATAAATCACTTTATCATCACTTTTGATCAATTTAAAGCATCCTTGCTAAATAAAAGTAATAATTTCTATAATCCACCCCCCCCCCAAAAAAATTATATATATATATATACACACACACACACACACACACACACACACACACACACACACACACACATACATACATACACTGACTCCAAGCTTTTGAATGGTATAGTGTATAATGTTCTATTCAAAGAATCCTGGAAAAAAAAAAAAAAAAAATTACTCAATTGTTTTAAACATTAATGATGATAAAATAATAATAATAATAATCAGAAATTCTTCTAGAGCAGCAAATCGGCATATTAGAATGATTTCTGAAGAATCATGTGACACTGAAGACTGGAGAAATGATGCTGAAAATTCAGCTTTTATCACAGGAATAAATTACATTTTAAAATATATTCACATAGAAAACAGTTATTTTAAATAGTAAAACTATTTCAAAATGTTACTGTTTTTGCTGTACTTTGGATCAAATAAATGCAGGCTTGGTGAGCAGAAGAGACTTCTTTAAAAAAACATTAAAAATCGTACTGTTCAAAAGCTTTTGACTGGTAGTGTACAAACACTCTATCAAAGCCTGGTAAAGTAACGCACCTCATAACAGACACGATCAAGTCATCAGTGCCCATGATCATGAGCTGGCTGGCCACAGCGCCCTCCTGCAGCTCGTATGACGGTGTGTAGTGCTCAGCCGCTGACGCCTGTGAATCACTGATCTTCTGCCGAAACGCAGCAGCCTGGTCTTTACTGCCAGAGCCAGCCAATGTTATGGAAGTAGTTCAGAAAAACACTATGAACAATCTGACCACTGCTGTTGAAATAAACATGTTAGTTGAGTTTTGATTCAATCTTCACCTGAGCATCTGCGTCACCAGCTCAGAAACCGATGAATCGAACATGGAGTCTCCCAGTCCACTGGCTTGAGACAAAGCAATCTTCAGAGACTACATGTGGAGGAAATTACACAGACAGAAATACTTAAACAATAGTGCATGAGCAGAAGTGCTGTTGTGCCCCAGGGTTATTAAAAAAAAAAAAAAAAAAAATCATGACTTGAAATAAAACAATGTTAACTGAAAAAAAATAAAATAAAATATAAAAACTTTTTATTAACATTTATTTTAGCTAGTTACCAATGCAACAATTCATTTAGTTTAACTTGATGTACTAAAATAATTAGTTTAAATTGGTGCACTAAAATAATTATAACTGACATGAATTTAAAACCATATGGGCATTAAAAAAACTAACAAAATCCCTTAATCACAAAACAAAATCACTAAAACTTTAAAGTGCCCCTATTATGGGTAATGAAATGTTCATATTTTGGTTTTGGGAGTCCCCAACAACAGGTTGATATGCATGCAAGGTCAAAAAAACACTTTCATTTTCTTATAATATGCATTTATTTTGACCTTATTTGCTCAACGACTCCCAAACGATTCGCTCAACTATTCATTTTTCTAAAGCCCTCCTTTGATTGGTCGATTTCATTTAAAGCAGTGTTTGTGAGCTTTTACCGCTCCAAAAGCGGCACCTAGTGGAGAAGAATGAATTTGCATTTTCATTCAGACCAACGAGAGAAGACCAACAAGTGGGCAAGCAATATGCTAATGTTTCATGTTGATGTCAACATGAAACGGTTTGAGATTCATTTTAAAAACGACTCGTTTCAGTGATTCAGAGTCGACTCTTTCTTTTGAGAGACAATAACTTTATACACGGTGCACTTTCAGATTTAAAACTTTGCAGGAAGTTTTCATTCAATTAGAGCTGTGTTACACACTGCATGAAAGGTCATTTTCAAAAATCCATAATAGGGGCATTTTAACTAAAATTAAAATGAAAATAAAAATATAAAAAACTAATTTAAAAAATATGAATAAAATCTATAATAGTATTAGAATTTGAATATAATAATAGAATTTGAATTTTTGGGTAAATTCTCCCTTTAAGACAGAGTGGACTACATATTTTTAAATTTTGAATGGATTTTATGTTGAATGATGTTTGTAAAAAAGATTACGACCAAAAAAGATTACGACCAATGCGGTGTCCAAAGAAATTCAGTGCACTTGTTACATTTTAATAAAACTCTAAATTGTAGTTTTACTCCTTAAACAATCAGTTCACTCTGGTGGCTTTAACAAGGATTTAAATAAAGATTTTAACCCAGGGTAAAGCGTATTGTGAAAAGCCATATAAAATATGAAATATAGCCAAAATTGAATCTATTGGAAGGAGTTCAAGGCATCTAATAAAAGCAGAAGACTCTGTAGAAAGCACAAAATACATGATAGAAAGTGAAACCAAAAACAATCTGATTATTAGACACAAATACATCACTACTGCACTTAATTAGCCATAAATCAATTGAAATGTGAAGTGAGTAATGCTGGTAACAGCGCTGCAGTACCTCAGCGATCCAGTGGTAAATGTTGCTCCTGGGCACCTGGTTTGTGATGTTAAAGCCCTCCAGGATGTTGAGAGCGGACAGCAGGGCGGCTCCCGCGTGAGGCGGAGGAGGAACAAACACCTGGTAGCCTGTCAGAGGAACACAAGCCAAAGTACTGCTGAACCTTTCAATTAAGATATTGCTGAGGTGCTCAAGACAACAGGAGACGTTGAACTTAACGGAAAACCGAACGATTAAAGGCTGGAAGAAAAGATTTTTCAAAACAGGCAACAGGAAAATCCTAAGTGTTATGTTAACCCATGCAGCAGTCTAGTCTATATTTATCTAATGATGTTTCCATAAAGTGATAAGCCACGAGAGACCATTACAGTGATTGTACCACAGAGAAAAAGTGTTCTTAAACCACTTAATAAATTAAAATAATATAATAAACCATTTAAACAAAAAATAAAATAAAATGAAATGAAATGAAATAAAATAAACTGCAGTTTGTTTAGGGTTGCCAGGCAGGACAGGAGCTTGGCATATTAATATATATTGCGTGGTCACAGGTGTGCATTTTTAAAATGGCTTCAAATACAGATCATCCAATCAGAAGTCAGAAACAGAACTACCCACTTTATGATGCTCATTTTACTATCTGCTTTTCATACAACACCCCTTATAATTTACAAGGGAAACAACAGAGCTTTATCATAATTCATACTAAGTTACTGTACAGAAGTAAATGTTTATGCTGACTTATAATATTAGAAGAAAATTACATTTCTATCGACCCACAGAAAAGGACACACCTGTACAGATGGATCTGTGGGCCATTATTTAGCATTCCCTGGTACTTTTGGTACTTGAGTACATGAAATATCAGTTACTTTAATACATTAGTATTTTTTATGGACTACTTTAACTTTTCCAAACAAACATCTTTAGCTAAGCATGACGATTGTGTACTTTATTAAATTCTGCTGAATTGCAGCGTTGTCAAATTTCCACCTGCAAGTCCTGTCTACCCAGTTTTGCCAAGTCAAATAACAACAGTAATTATGCGCTATTATGAAACTGATATAGGGTAAAGCAAAAGTGTTTTTATTGCTCTACTGTCTGGACTTTATGTGTCACAGCTTTGAAGGTCATTAGAATAATAGACACCTAAACTACTGCAATTTTTATTTTATTTTTCACTTTTAGAGCTGACTGGTAAAAACTGATGTGTGTTTACCCTGGTAAAGGCTTTGCAGTGGCTTCTGTATGACAGTGGTGTAGTTTTTGAAGTCATCCTCTGTCAGCACACCTCCTTTACCTTGAACCTGGCCACAAAAACACATAATAATATTAACATTTTAATATGTTCTGTTATTATTAAACTGTTAGTTATCAGCAGCACAAAGAAAATAGCTACAAACAGTTTAAAAAGATTTTTAAAGATTTTAATTATTTGATAGGTCAGACCAGTGATGTTTAAAAAAAAAAAAAACTATTTAAAAAATGTATTAATTGAAATAGTTAATAAAAGCTTAAGTTGAAGTACTAAAATCACCAAACTGAAATAAAAACAAAGCCAACTTGAAATGTTTAAAAAAATAAAAATACAAAAAAGAACACAAAATTACTCAAAATGAAAATTGAAAACAGCAAATTAAAAATATTGATAAACACTCTAATAATAAATCAATAACAATGGAGACGTGCCACTGATGTCATTTCCTGAGTCAGGTTCCCATCGTAGAACTCTGAGATTCCATTGGCTGCAATCCTGTCCAAAACGGCTGCTAAATCCAGGCGTTTAGTGAAGAGTCCCGCGAGTGGAGCCTGACTGTTAGGCAGGAACAGAGCTCTGAATGCATCCGACACATTCTGCTCCTTCACTTCAGACAATGCATCAGCTGTGAAAGAGTTATACCAAACTGATTAAAAGGCAACATAAAAGAATAATTACACAAATATTACATTTACAGTCTTACTGTGCACAATTCATCAGTGTACGTGATTCCAAAGATAAGAAATGCATTGATAATAAAAAAACGTAGAAACCTCTAAAACAGAATTTCCGAACTCACCAGGCATCTTATTTTTCCAGACATTTCCTGTAGACTGTAAGAAACTGTAAATGACATGCGTGATGAATGCTCACCCAGCTCATGCGTCATATTGAATCCATTCCTTGCCACATCTGCAGCCATAGTGATGACGTCTTTCCACGGCAGTCTAGAGGAGAGACAAAACACTATAATGTGAAGCTGCTTTTCCATCAGCCATCATTAACCCTTGTGCTGTGTTGAAAATCCTAATTTGGTGTTCCTCGTTAAAAATGGCCAGCCTTTTAAACTGCTTGTAAATCTCTCATTATGCTATATTATAAAGAAATATTGCATTCAAACTTTTTATCAATTGTTTTCTTTCAGTTAGCACTGGTTTTGTATTTTTTTTGGAACTGATTGATTGTAGGCCTCACTGATCTGAGCTCATGCACCTCAGTGTGAAAAAAGTTCACTCAAGTTTATTCATCTCAAAAACTGAGCATAAGCTCAGAACAGTGAGGCCTACAATCAATCAGTTCTAAAAACTGTTCTAACTGAAATAAAACAAGTTAATAAAAATACTGAATCCAATATTTGGAAATAATATAGAATATCAAATAATTTATAAGCAATTTTTTATTACACCACAAGTGTAACAAGGTGGGGAAAAAAACTTGCAAAGCCAAAAATATTCCTTCCTTGGAGGGGGAAGTTGTCATATCCTCTGTAAGCAAAGTCAGTAAGGTTTTGTCCAATGCAAGAACATTAACTTGTATTTTCAGAGGAAAAAAATCCTATCTATCTATCCTAGAACTGATAAAAATATGAAAAAAGGCTCTCTATTATTTATTTGTGCGTAACTTTGAGTGGGCACACAGTAGGATTAATAAAACCTTAAAATTGAACAAATCCACAAGTAGAAGTTTCATCTCCAGATGTGTTTTTTCACACAAACATCTGTGCCATTATAACACTACATCACACATGGGTGCATTACTGCACATGGGTGCAGCAGTGTAGTGATGTATGAAACACAGCTCACACAGAAATCACTTTGTAACCAAGCAGTTTTCTGTTGGTCAATTTGGCAAGTCCCTGTGACCAACTTGAACCCGTTGTAAAATCTGTGCGGTGAAGTCATGGATTCCAATGGAAATGACTGGATTCCACCCTTTATAATTTGTCCTAAAAAGGTGAAACTAGAGTCTGTCAATGCTTGGTTTCTATTTCCTAATTAAACATCAACATGAATGAGGAGGTTTGAGTAAGTAAATTAAGCAACATATAACAAATTCATCAGGTCCACAAGGACAACTTAAAAAGGTTTTTTTTTTTTTTTTTTTTGCTTTTTTTCCCCCTCATTTCTCACTTTAAGACAAATTTTACACTCTTCAGCTGTGAAACAGACCCACTCGGTGTCCCACTGGTCCTGTAACCTGGTTGTTGTTTGAGAGAAAGTAACCTGTGATTGGTGGATTAGTTTCTTCCAGCCTAATTGTGTGGTTCTGAATGTGAACCAGACTTCAGGCCAAGAGTCAAATCTGTACATGCTGTGCGTGACTACACAGCTGTAGCTTGAACTGTACCTTCCATAGAGCTGATGAGCTTGATGTAGTCCACTGATCATGCCAGGAACAGCCACTAACAGACCTGACTAACAGACAGAAAGAAACACCACATCACTGCAGAGCAGGCACAGTGCAGATACTGTGCTTGTGAAAACACTTGCATTATTAATTTGATTCAGATTTTTTAACAGCATCATATGATGCACTTAACGGCAAGATGAAAGCAGATGAAAATAAACCTTTACCCTTTGACTAGCATGCAGCATCAAGTCCTCGTGAATCCCGGAGGGGGCCGTCTCACGGAAGTCAATGACCCGGCTCTCATTCCTGCGGATGTCATGGACGAGCATCACGCCACCCCTGAGAAGAGCGCCAGATACAGTCACTCACTGTTTCTGATTCATCAGCCACAAAATCAATTTCTCCAGCCCTGCACATGTGCCTTCTTACAAAACTTTCGAGAAGATTCCTGGAATTTTTCACCAGTGAATTTCCATGACTGTTCCAGTTATAAGTGATATGCTGGAAAAGGATGTTTTAGAAAACACTTCAACAGAGATTTCTGGCCAGACTTTGATTATAACATATTTAAACAATTACACCAAAAAATGGACATTGTACACTGTTACACATTAATTTGTGAGCAAGTCTTACTCTAGACAAACACTCACAAAAGATTTTTGAAATATTTTAAGAGGTGCTGCAGCAATGTACAGAATGAGAAAAATCTTGTTTTTTTTTATTTAAATCATGTCAACGTATTCTAACAGACCTTAAAATAAAAGTTATAATAAGCAAAATATGGGCATCATAAATAGACAGTTTTTTAAAATAAAATATTTTAAAATAAAAAAAAATATATATTTTTTTTTAAATAAAATATTTGAAAATATACCTAAAGGAGTAGGCTACACAAACACTCCCAATGAGATATTTCAAATAAATACACATTTTGTACAAAAACATACAATCCCTACAAAAATTTCCAGAACTTTTGCTTATTTCTATTACTTTTCCAGCTCAAATCACAATTTATTGTGATTTCAAATTCACAAATCCTTAATATTTTCTTTTTTTCCATTAGAGTGCAAGCACTGTTTCTGCCATTCCTTGTCCATAATATTTAAAGGGAAAGTTCTCCCAAAAATTATGTCTTTACTTCCATTTACCAATTTAATTTTTTGGGTGAACCATCCTTTTAAAGTTTCCCTTATTTAACAACAAGGTCTCTGAATGAGCGATGCCTTGTTTTCTCTCAACAAGCCCATAAAATCACTCGCCAGAACCTTCACCCTCTCTGTTCCCCTCTGGTGAAACGAGCTGCCAACCTCCACTTGAACTACTGAGACCATCACATCTTTCAAGAAACAGCTGAAAACACACCTTTTCTGCAAGCACCGAACCACCACACACTCTTAACCAATGAACTCACACACACACACACTGAATTTTTCTTTTTTCTAGCTTGCTTCCTAATACTAAACCTGGCATTGTGCAAATATTGTTGGCTCGATGATGAATTGCTTTGTTCCTCTTTTTGTAAGTGGCTTCGGATAAAAGCATCTGCTAAATACATAAATGTAAACAAAGACTCCCGTTAACCACTGAACTAGCGCTCGTACCCGCCGATGCCGGAGGTGTGGGGATGGATGATGCCCAGGCAGAGGGAAGCGGCTATGGCAGCATCAACGCTGGACCCATGTTTGCCCAGAACGTCAAAGCCCAGAGACGTGCAGCGGGCCACATCCGTCACCACTGCAGCTTGATTATACACCTGAGGACAGAAGAGACTGAAATAAGGAAAAGTTCTGTTCTATTGGGAAAAAATATCTATTGGAATTATTTCTTATTTTCACCTATTTTTTCTTTCACCATCCAAAACTCATAAGTAGTACTCAATAGCCGGGTTTCCATCCAAAGTTGTAAACTTACGCACAAAATTGGAATATTGCAATAAAACATATGCGAATAAGCACAGTTTCCATCGAAAGGGTCAAAGATAACAAAATCGTCACTTCCTGATAAACTGGCACTAAATATCACTAAGAAAAGTAGAAGAAGCCACTGAATATAATAATAAAGTCACATGACATTTTTGATGAGCATGGAGGAATTTATTCACCAAATTGCATTTTCATCTCCCATTATTCGCATTAACCCTTTTTACGCACAAGTCAAAAACCACCTCAAGCGAGCATAAAATCGTTTTGCGAATTAAGGGATTTTTTCCCAAATTTGGCATTTCCATCACTCGTTTCTGATGTGATACTTCAAAATGCGCATAAAAACAGGGTGATGGAAACAGTTACTAAATAGTGCTGTCAATCAATTAAAAAAAATTAGTACATTACACATTTTTCTTTAATTAACTGCAATTATCTACATATTAATAAAATATATTTATATTGTCAATTTCACATTGAATCTCCAAATAATGTAGAAACAACAAAGATGGTGTATTTTAGTGTTTAATGGCATCCTTTTACTATGTAGCCTATTATTAATAAAGGCAAGTACCATTGATATCAACTGCTACTGATTTCTCTATTAAATCCCTCAATTTTAGACATTAATTATAGCCATTCAACATTGCAGTATAACTGAAAGCTGTTATTTTTAACATTTAATTTGAAAATGATAACTAATTTAAGTGAACTTAAAACAATCTTCACTTAAATTATGAATTGTATATGCATAAACTATAAACTGATTATATATTATAATTGATATATAAAGTTAATCAGTGAAGAGCAGCGAGTGATTTTGCTTTTTCTTTTGTTCTTTGATTTACATCAATGACAGACTTCAGCAGGTTTCACTTTAAAAGCAACACTGTCTTTTAAAACCTGATGCACATGACAGATCTGACACACATCCAATTTTCTTTCTGGTTATTTAGGACTTTTCAACTCATTTAAGATTGTGTTTACAAGGTCACAAGGAATTTTGACAATTTTGTACGTTTTAGTCCACGAAAGACAGCTCAGTGCTTGACTGGTGTGCTCATCTGAGATGCCTGTGTTCACAGAGAGCTGCTTCACAGACACAGCGAGGCAATACTGAATTAAGCTCTCTTTTGTGTCTTATCATGCTTGATAGCGTGTTCATATAGGCTACCGTAACACTAGCCAAAGGATGCCAGGAACAAATGGATGCTTTGTTAATTGTTTTTAACACGTTAAATGGAAAAAAATTAATCGCGCAATTGACATGTTAATTTTGACAGCCCTAGTAATTACACACATTTCTTCAATGAGCAAAGCAATCTGCGGTATATTGTTCACTGAAAACTGAAAACCAACCAAAATGGTGGTAGTACTTCACAGCACCTGTGGGTCTCCAAAGTAGATCTGCATTATGAGGGCCACAGTGACCCCTGTGGCGAAGGTCAGGCATGCGGTGATGATGACGGTCAACCCATCACGCGTGCAGGCGCAGTCCTGTGCCAGCGGGTCTCTGCTGGTCTCTCTCAGGGGAGAGACGTCCCGACTGGCCAGGTCAGAGGCAGAGGAGGGCAGCCGCTGCAGTCGGGCCGACTTCAGAAACAGATCAGGGTCTACACACAGAGACAGAACAGAATTTAGGCCACTACATGGAGACTATATCAGACAAAACCATGATCAAATGCATTACCTGTGTCCTGCTCACTGAGGAAGTTATCGTCGTCTTTGCGTGATTTGAGCGTGTTGTCGGCTGAAACATCATCTTCTGGTAGTCTAGGGAAGCTGGTGATGCTCATGTAGTCCACAGGTGAGTACGCACTGCTCAGAGCCGCATCCTTCTCCACCACCGTCACTCCCGTATCGGCTGCCGGAGTGTACATGATTTACCTGAAATCAGCACAATTCTGCATTCATTATGCTGGAAATTCGTATCACAGTTATTCAATGTAACATACAGAGTGCTGCATTTTTGTAGGCCAAAATCAGTAAACGAGTTGCATTTTAGCACTTCCGGTTCCATTGTCCTTAAACCTATTATGCCCCTTTTTACAAGATGTAATATAAGTCTCAGGTGTCCCCATAATGTGTCTGTGAAGTTATAACTCAGAATACCCCACATATCATTTACACATGCCTATTTTGAGTGGAAGCAGAAACATGCTATTTTCGTGCATGTCTCTTTAAATGCAAATGAGCTGCTGCTCCCTTTTCCTGAATAGTTCTGTGCCTTTTCAGCTCGTTCCTCAGATAATCTGCTAAAAAAACATCTGTTAGGTTTTGATTATCATGTCTATCACGCTAAAATCATCCGTTTTAAAGCCATATCAGTTTAAAGTTCTTATATACGGTTTTCTGAGCACACACATCCGAAGCAAGCGCACAGAAAGCGGCTGTCACACGGCATGTGAGTACTAAACTAAGCTCTCTTTCATGTCTTATTGCGCTTAAACTGTCAAATACACACAAGTTTATGTGAAAAACACACAAGTTACAAAAACAGTCGGTTATGTCTGTGAAGATAACTAGCTGGTAAAGAAATTGCATGTTTATATTGGATCTGTGTATTAAGTGACAGCAGAGTAATATAAAGTATATACTCTGATAATATGACTCAAACTATGAAATAAAAGCAGAAAATCACTCACTGCTTTGGACTGAATAATGTCTACAGCTTTAATAAGAAGACATTTCTTATTTGAATGCTGCTTTTAAATGCTCGAGCGTGAAGACAAACATGGCGGATTGTGTGCGGCTCACTCAGGGCGGGGTCTCTGTAAAATGTGACGTCATATTTTACAGATTCTGCAAACGGCTTGTTCTGAGACACTGCTTATGATTTATGAGGATTAAAAAAATGAAGCAGGTGGATTTTTATCATTATAGGGTGGTTGTGTACACAAATGCTTGAAATAAGGTCTGTGGTAAACACGTTGAAGATATTTTCACATTTCATTCTACAACATAAAATGCATCAGTAATACCCCCTTATGGTATTTTTAAAAGCTTTTACATGTCTTGAAAGAGGTGGCTTCTAACAAGTGGCTAAATGGGACTACAGAAGTTGTCAGAGACATTAAACATCACAGTGAAACGCTAAACTCATCTACTCACTAGTTGCTGTCACAGTTTTATTTTCTTTAATTATGCTCTTGCAAACTATTCTAGCTCAAACCTTCAGGGAAAATGTTTTTTAAATAAAGACTGAAAGAGTTGCCGGAAGCTTAATGTGGTGTTTTTAAAGTCTTCTGACCGTGGTGTAGTTCATTTATAACATACGTTTAATTTTTTGCTTCTGGCAGTTGTATTTAGATTTCAATATTCACAAAATCTAATTATCTTTAACAAAACATGTAGCCTAAGAATCACAGATTTTTTTTGGTCACAGAGCTCAATTTTCTACAATAATCCAAAAACCAAATGGAAAAATCTTTTTGTCAAGGGACCCAGGGTGATTTGAAGTTTTGGGTTGGCCTACAAAAATATGCTATAATCGGAGAACTCTATTGAAGAAAATTACAGGGTAAAAGCCTGTCTCATGCTACAGAACAGGGATCTCCAACCCTGCTCCTGAAAAGCTAAGGTCCTGCAGAGTTAATTTCCAACACACCTGTCTGTAATTATCAAGTAACACCTTGATCAGCTGCTTCATGTGTTTTTGATTGGGGTTGGAGCTGAAATCTGCAGGACAGCAGCTCTCCAGGAGCATGGCTGAAGACCCCTGCTATCCAACTTTTTCCTACCCCGGATAATGCTTTGTGCAAATTAAAGGAGTAACTTCCGTTTACACTGTAAACAATCAGCAAAAGGTTCGCTCTATGAACGCAATAATAAGCATTTTCAAAAACTGGGTACAACGAGGTGACATTTTACGCACCCTTCAACCATTAAAAGGAAGTTTAAAAGTGTAAAAGCTTTAACAAATTATTTTCAACATACCACGAATAACTCCTAAAGATCCTCCTTCTATCCGCAGCAATATTACGGATGTGTTAAATATCACTATAGCAATATATGTCTATATTTTGTAACAATTACATTTTACAGCATCTGTGTGAAAACAAACCTGGAAAGACACATGAGGATTTGGGGAGAAAAATTAAAGATTCTTAGTGCATTCCAGGGAATTATTCAAGGTTTATATTGTAAACTAAATCGGGAGAGCAGAGCACAAATGCACACAGTATGTGTTGTATTTTTTCATTTACTTCCAGCGGAATACAAAGGAAACATGAAGCTATTCATATAAAGAGCTATTCTATAGATACTGTTGTTATATCACGTCACATTAATATACCAAACACAACATTATTCTCCTAACTTCTGAAAATAGAAAATGAATGAAAATTTACAACCCATTCAGTTAAAATGACGGATAAGGATTATTTATAGTTTAATCTTATGATTTGAAATGATTTGTTGCAGTCTTTTTGAGTGGAACTTCCCCAAACCAGAAGTGCCTCCCATAATTTAAAATGTAGTAGGCTCGTTCGGAAAAAGGTGGATAAAACATGGTTACATTTCTCATCTCCATCTGGAATCACCCAGTTCAGCAGATTATGAATGTCTCCTTTCTCTCATGCATCCATTTCAGGTCTTGGAGTCTCTACTAATGATCTGATGACCTGAATCAGGTGTGTTTGATTGGGGAGACATACAAAATGTGCAGTGTTGAGAACAGCTGCTCCAGATCAGGAGTGCTCAGTCCTGCAGAGTTTGGCTCTGGCCTGTCTCAACACACCTTCCCGAAAGTAACCCTGAAGACCTTGATTAGCTGGTTCAGGTGTGTTTGACTGGACATAACTTTTGCTGAACTATGCCACTATTGGCTTGCAGCTAAATTAGTTTCATAATTGATGAATATTGATACTGTTAGTGAACTGAATCAGTGGTTAACTAAACTGAGCTTAATTATGAACAAGTTCTGAAACTGCCATTTCATAACTGATTAATTTAGCAACATTAACACTATTTTCCTGTTTATTACTGTGAAGCACCTTTGAAAACAATCTGTATGTGACTAGATCTCTAGGAGAAGGATCAAAGTGTTTCATCTGGGATATACAGGATTTTATCTGCCGTGCCGTGAGTTTAACTGCATGTTTAAATGCATATTTATGAATAGCTGACACAATTCTCCACCAAAAAAAAAAAAAAAAACTCAGCGTTTTGCTTCTCCTTTTGCAACCACAGGCATGCAGTTATGACGGTATTTATTTACAGACTATACTGCATCTTCAAAAATGTCACACCACAAATCCATTTCAAACAACATAGTGATGTAAGACCTAATTTTTTTTCAACAAATGCATTATTTAAACCTAAAATCTTAATGTTTATCAAAATAAATAAATAGACTAAACATGTTTTTGCATTTCTTTCCTCTTTTAGTACAACTATAATGACTACTGATATTGTACACCGAACTGAATCAGCAGTTCAGCACCAATCTCTAATACAAAACTCATCTGAAATCACAATTCATCACTTGCAGTGTAACCCTATAAATCAGGCCTCCATATCTTTTATTCACTGCAGGCCTGCTGGATGTTCGTGTATAGCTGATATCGAAAGCATCGTCGGCCTTTAGGCGATATAGAGATAAAACAACAACAATCTGTCATGTAAAGCAGTCGATACCATATAAAGCAGGATGCGCTTGTGAGGAGCCGCTTCCCGGATCAGTTCTTCTTCAAAGTATCACTGTAAATTAGTGCTACAAATCACCAAAGAATCCGTGTCGACTGCAGCGGCTATTTGTGAAGCGCACAATTAAAATAAATCAGAGATGCGCGTTATACAGCACGCTTAACGCGACACCGATTAATTTCCATCCATCTGCATTTCCATCCGTGATCCTCAGACGCTGTACAGCAGCTGTTTTTACACCGAAACAGAGCAGAAACATGAAGGATCAGCTGACATCCTCAACGCAGGTGTGCGGGCGTCCGTGACGCGCTTTAAAACAGCAAGACGGCGCAAACAAGATAGAAGGGTCTTGAGATATTTGTATTTAATTTTTTAACTCTATAGTATTTTTTATTTATTTTTTTTAGCTTACACGCCGTTTTAAAACGCAAAGACCAAAGACGCCCGTCTGATGATTTGTTTACACCAGCACTTAAACAATAGCAATAATGTTTTAAATCCAGCGTTTTCATCATACTTACAGGTGAAATACGCTGTCCGGTTCTTTTGTCACATATTACTCCAGGTGAGTTTCTGCATTCATTGAAATGAATCAAACACTGCGCATGCGCAGGAAGAGAAGCAGATCCTGCAGAGCAGGTTCCTCAACCCTCTGGAGAAGCTGTTTGTGTGTAATTAAAGCAGTCAAACACACTCACTGTTTCTCAGGAATATAGAGAATGTAGGGGTAATTATTAAGCTTACATTGTAGCTAACTCTTATTTTATGTAGCAGCACAAACAAAACAGTAGTCTACCAGGTTTTTTAAATGACATATCTAGTAGTTTTACACAGTAGTAGCCTACTAATGCATTCCTTCTATAAGAAACATGTTGTCAGGTATATGTATATATATTTTACCACATTTATTCATTGTTATATAGGTTATTTTCAGTGTTGGGAAGGTTAGGTTACAGATTACAAGTTACCCTATTTAAAATGTAATAAGTAGTGTAACTATTTCAGTTACTTTATTAATGTAACTGATTACTTTTCTAAGTTTCTAATGTTTTTAACTGTTAATCTTTTTCAAAGCAGGCAGGGTTGTAGTACTCAACACTGATTACTGTCAGACTTTCAAAGGCCTTCATCACTGAATTAAGATTATAATAACTGGCACAGCTACCACAAAATCAGATTTTAGCACCTTCTTTTACTTTGAGATCATTCTGAGGTTAAAAAATATACAGGTTTAAAATCATAAAAAGAAATAGTTTTATAGCTATACTGTTTGAAATCAAATATTTGCATAGGAAACACTGGCATCTAACAATGCTTTGGGAAAAACAGTTCATTTAAATAAACAGAGCATATGCAGTACATCAAACCAAATAGGAAATAAAACGGTTATCGAATAAGCATGTGTCCTGTATCCTAAACTAGTGCAAGAGCGGTGTCTCATATTTTAGAGCAGTCAATGCAATTTATAAAAGAAATCAGTTAAATCTGTGTGTATGTGTGAAAAAATTCAGATGTAACCCCTTTTTGTTAACATTTTCATAAGTAACTGTGATTTAATCACACATTTTTTTTCTGATTACAATTACATTTATTTTGTAATTAAATTAGGTAATTCCGTTACATGTAACTAGTTACTCCCCAACACTGACTTTATGTTTTACAGTCATATTTACTTTTACCATTCATTGTAGACATTTTCAAGTTATGTGCATGAAATAATGAGTCCAGATTGCAGTTGCATCCTGAGTGTTTATTGTTATTGTCTGGTACCTGCATTTCTGCATGGATGCTGGAAACCCATCATAGTATTTTGCATAGGTCTCTGATGCCCATGTCAGTCGGCACATCATGAAAACCATGCAGAACAGCGAAAGGCACAATCACCATAGATATCATGTTCACCAATCATTTTTAATACTCTATTTGTACTTTGTTACTATGGTGAACATCTCTTCTAATAACAATATGAGGGAAAAAAAAAACAAAAAAACAAGCATATTTATTTTTGTCATTTTTTCTCATTTCATGTTTTCAGTCAACCCTCCCTTAAATCACAAATAACTATCGCTTCCACCAGCCTCTCGTGAGGCTTAACAGACATCATTCTAGTCCCACAAATTAAATGAATCATATTGAACACGCACACGCACACAGAAAAATAACACAGAGTATTCATTGCCCAGCTGTTACACTGAACAGCAGCGGTGGATCTGTTCAGAGGGCAGAGATCACTGAATGTACGTTCATTACGTGATATTGCCTTGTCCACTTCATCTAACATGTAGAAACAATGCAAATAGAAGACGACTGTGGACGATGTTAAGGACCCTTGTAAGGCTACAGGGCATAGGATTTTCCTAGATACACCACTGACATTCGTACTGCACTCTCTGTGGAGTCAATATGATGTAGAAACAGTATGTTTCAAATGAAAACAAAGAAATAAAAGCATATTTAGATTTACATTATACTTACATTATTTTGTTAATAGATAGCTTTAGATCGCCTACTACAATAATTACAGATTTTGGCAGGTGATAGGAAAGACTACAAGAAGAACTCTTAAAATGATTCAACATTAAACTGATAGAAGAAATAAAAGAAAATTGCATGTAAAATCAAATCCCCTTAATGCAAAACAGCTCAATGATGGTACTGACAACATAGCAAACGTTGGTTCCTATCATAAAATACCCAGTAGAAGAACGTGTACTCAAGTTTTTGGAGCAACATACGGTTAAACGATAACATGAAAATAGGAAGTTGATGTTTCAAAACGAAAATAACGCAAACACTAAACTGCAAAATTTTATACATTTGAATGCAACTAATTGTTTACCTCTCAAGGTAGCTTTTTTCCCCAACTCATGCATGTTGGCATCTCATTCACCATTGCAAACGAAAACAGCATACTGCTAAATACCATGATTCTCCATAAAACGCAAGACAGTGCAAACTTCTCAAAAAATTTACAAACAGTCATATAATTATATACTTTCAGCACCATTGTTAGTCTATTCATTACTGAATACACATATAAGATAGATCACAACGTGGTGGATGCATTTCCTGAAAATGTGCCGAGAGCAATCGCTGACTATCAAGGAAGAGCACATTTTAGGATTCAACGTATGTGTTAGTGTGAGTGCATGTGTGCTGGGTTCGTCATAAGAGACAAACATCAGAATACAATGAAGATGTAAAGCACAATCGTATGATTAATATTTAAGAGGCATGATGAAATGCAAATAATGACATCGTCTGAAACGGATGTTTTGAGAAACAGAGAAATGGTCATGGGAAACATTTTCATTTTTTGTCTCTGTGGTCACAGTGATTTCTCACAAATGCATTAAATGTTGGACTGGGGAACTTTCGAGCTACACTGAAAGCTTTGCAATGGACAAGCACATGATTTTATGTGGAGCATCAGGTCAATCTCACAAAAACAGTGAGACAAACTGCATCCCAAAATCAAAAGTAACTGTATTTTGCAGAATATGCAGCCATCTTGACAATTTTTGTGAGATTCACCCAACAGTAATCCTCCATGAGGCAAATAAAGAGTCACAATCCTGCACATTCTATAAGCAATTTTAACTATAGCCTTCGGCAACCTCTCCTCAGCTCTATAAGTTGATCTGTAAAGACATTGCCCCAATACTCCTGCGATTGCTTCCTATTAGATCAGATGTTGACAGGGAGCTATCATGTCAGCTTTAGCTTCATGGGAAATGCTAAACAGCGATATCACTGAAAAATAATAATAAATCTTCTTAGTTATGTGTTGTTGGTATAGTATGAGTACTATCCATGATGGACCCTACTTCAGTTTATCTGAAAGCTGTTTCTAAATCTAGTGACCTAGATTCCTTAATAAGCTGCCTCAAGAGATATGAATTAAAATATATTTCAGTGGAATTTGATGGTAACATGTTGCTAAGCTGTTTTCTATACTTTTTGGTACTGAATGAGTTACAAATACACGAGTTTTGATGCTTACAGTTGATGTCATTAGTTTGATGTTAGCATGTTGCTAAGCTAACGCAAGGCAACTCAAATTCATAGCACACATAAATAATGGGTGGAAATATCCATTTTTAAAGACACTAGGGTATTTTTTCCCCATTCAGACTATGTATAGAATTGACAGTGCCTGCTTTCTCCACCATCTTGAATTTATGTTTCTTGATGTTTTCTTTACTAAAACTGCCTTCTCTTGGAAGGATACTGCCGGTTATGGAAGCACACCTATAAAAAGTGTTTCCTAAATGCTGTCTAGATAGGCAACTCACTAGGTTTAGGAACAGAGGTCATATAATAGCAAGCAATTACATGAAATTGTTTGGGGGTTGATTACTTTTGAAAGTTAGCACCGGTATGAAAATTAGGCAGCAACATCTTCTTTGAAATGAGCTCTTTACAAACATATCTCACTAGATTTATCTTGAACTGCAAAAGCTCAGCTGTATGTATCGGTTTACTATTCTTGCTCACACTTGCACACATCATACATACTTTTCATTTTTCTTGTTTTTAAGTGACCCTTCCATTGCTGTAGTAGTTTTTTGTGACAATACAGGGTACAAATCTTACGGTCATATTTCTATGAAGCGTTCAATAGTTGACTCTTTCTTTTGACAGTTTACCCTGATTATATTTCAATGAACAGCGCCAATGTACCTGAAGTGTCATTGTTATACATTTAGAGGGATGTATGTAAAGATACAGAGTTTACACGTGTCTCCTTTTCAGCTATACTCCCAGAAAGGGAAACTGATTTAGGTGTTACCGGAGGTACATGGGCATTTAAGCAAATATATGGATCGTCTTGGAGTAATTGTGCTTGGTAGTGGGTTTCCAGATAAGAGTGAAAAGAGGATAAACTGGCTTGTGTTCAAAGACAAACCTGATTAATATGAAACTGAATAACATTATGGACATAAAACCAATAAAATCAAAAGGAGAACTTGAGAAGGTAGGGGATACATTGGGAGGTGTGGGTTTCTTGGGGTGTGTAATAATGCCCTCAATGTAAACTTTGATGCCTCAGTGGCAGAAGTTGCGCTGGCACGGTTGGTGCAGGAAGGAGTTGCGGGTCGTGCGTCGTTGCACCGGTTCACGCACACGGTTTTGGCGCTGCATGCGGTTGCGTGCCAGGTGGCGACGCTCAGTGCGGGCTTTGGCCCTCTGGACCCTGGAGACCTGGGTGACTTTAGCTAGAGCACCTGCCTGTGCGGCTGCTCCTCGGGTCACCCGTGTGGGCATGCTGCTCCTGGTCATTACGGGCGCTGCTGATTCAGCCATCCTGCTGGAACAGTGCAGTAAGGAGGAGGAATGGGAAACGTTTGAGTGACAGAATAGAGTGAAAATGAAATGAGAAGAGAAGATGGAAGACAAAATTAAGAAAGTGTCCTCAAAACTCTCAAAAGTTTTTGATAATCAGCATGATTTTATTTGGAGTCAGGGGTGTCCAATCCTGCTCCTAGAGAGCCAAAGTCCTGCAGAGTTTATCTCCAATTTGCCCCCAACACACCCTGATTAGCTGGTTCAGGTGCATTTAACTGAGGACGGAGATGAACTCTGCAGGAGGCCTTTGATTACCAGGATTCAACACCCGTGTATAAGTACTGAAATAACCTACAACAGCGGTGTCCAAACCTGTTCCTGGAAGTCCAATGTCCTGCAAAGTTTAGTTCTTAACAACATCAACACACTTGCCTGGAAGTTTCTAGTGAGTCTGAAGATCTTGATTACCTGGTTCAGGTGTGTTTAATTGGGGTTGGAGCTAAACTCTGCAGGACAGTAGCTCTTCAGGAACCGGTTTGGACACTCCTCACCCCTGTCTTACAATATTAATTATATACAGATGTTGAATGCATTGGTTTATAGATGAACAACAATGGTCATCAACAGCCAATTTAGGAGGCCAGTTTTTTCAATTAGGAATGTCTGATCTTCATGATATTGAGAATATTATTGCAGGGTACAATTAAGAGGTAGTGTACCAAATTTTGTAAAAAATTATCCTCCAGGGCAGTGGTTCCCAACCATGTTCCTGGAGGCCCCCCAACACTGCATATTTTGTATCTCTCCTTTGTCTGACACACCAATTTCAGGTCTTGGAGTCTTTTCTAAAGAGCTGATGATCTGAATCAGGTGTGTTTAATTAAGGAGACATGGAAAACATGCAGTGTTGGGGGGCCTCCAGGAACGTGCTTGGGAACCATTGATTTAGATCCAGGCGAACGAATTGCCTTTGATTACAAACATGATATTGCCAGTGAACTACGGCTCTGTGTAGTAAATGCCTCTCCATCTGAAAACAGGTGATGGCGATTTACTACTAATCATGGAACTGGCTTTACTTACGAGATACGCATGATAATCGAATTCGATTAATTGCACAGCCCTACACCACACAATAGAGGATTTTTGGACACAATCGTTTGCGACAAGCCTCGAATCGGGCCACACCCCTCGATCGTTCGGGGGTGCAAATCGGGCTTAAAATCGGCCTTAAAATAGTCTAGTGTGCGGCCAGCCTAAGACCTTGATTAGCTAGTTCAGGTGTGTTTAATTGGGATTGGAGCTAAACTTTGCAGGACATCGGCCCTCCAGGAACAAGATTGCACACCCCTGCATTAGTCCTTCCACATTTTTGTCTTAACCAACTGTGAAAAGACATTTTGTCAGTCACCTGGTTTTCATTTGTTTTGCGCAACAAACAGAAACCAAGTGAAATCTCACTGCAGAAAAGAATGCAAACAGCAGAAGTGAAATGTACCTGACACTGCCAGCCAGGCTGGAGGTGCTCTCTTCCACCACAGGCAGAGGCCCAGGTGAGACGTACACGGACATGCTGGGGTGCTCGATGAGGAGGTCCTCCATGGGGCTGGCCTCAGCTGTGGCTCCCTCTGCAGTAAAACAGGGGGGAGGGGTGACAAACCAGCTCTCATCCATGCTGCAGGAGCACGAGCCCCGCTCGCTTAACAACACATTCACTTCTACTGAGTGGAGGTGATCAGGAGGAGAGTAGATGGAGGGGGAGGAAGGATGTGCTGCCTGTATCCTGCCTGCTCTAGTCCTGCGGTTTCTGCAGGTAAGAGGAGAGGGGCCGCATATCTGAGATGCATGACACTCACTGCGGGGACGGGCGCATGCTACTGAAGCTGCCTCTGGCCCATCCTCACCTTCAGTGAAGTAGGAAGTGATAGAAGACAGAACAGGGTGTATTTCCAGAATATGAAAGGTTTGGTTAAAGCCATGCGAGTGGGGGATGCCAGTACAATGAGCACACATACCAATAAAAGGAATTCATTCAAATATGGACAAATGAGAAGGGATACAGAAACAACAGAAAAACACAGAAAATACTACCATTAGTTTTTTTAGATATCATGATCTACTCACTATGTACTACTAAGTCCCAACAACTTTGATCCAAAACCTAGTGAGATGCCTACTTGTGCAGCATTTCAAATGGGAAGTGTGTCATTTCTAGTAATAGTCTGAACAGCCCAATTGGACACAGTATAGCTACACTTACTCAACAACTGGCGACAGTTGGGAGGGACCATACAGAATAATGACTAAAAGGGGGGGATTGGCGCAGAAATTACACACTTCACCAAACCTCAGAGCCCAGATAGAGTTACCTGAATGTCTGTTCATTCAAACCAGATTATTATTTCAGGTAGATATGCTGACAGTTTTACTAACTTGCTTAGAGATACAGTATTTGCTCTATTTGAATATGTCTACAACCTTGCTATATAGTTTATGAAAACAGCACGCCAAAGGAGTAGTATGCAGTTTATATATATATATATATAAAAAGGTACACTGCAAAAAAAGGCTTATCTTACTTAGTATTTTTTGTCTTGTTTCTAGTCAAAATATCTAACAATTCTTAAATTAAGAAGCATTTACTAGATAAGCAAAATCACGTAAGATATTTAGTCTTGTTTCCAGGGGGAAAAAAAAAAACTAAATTAAGTGAATATAAGAAAAAATGATCTGCCAGTGGGGTAAGTAAAATACTCTTGTTTTATGAATATTTTACTTATCCCTCTGGCAGATAATTTTACTTATTTTAAGCAAAATGCACTTAATTTTTTTTTTTTTTTTTTTTATTCCCTGGAAACAAGACTAAATATCTTGCGTCATTTTGCTTATCTAGTAAATGCTTCTTAATTTAAGAATTGTTAGATAATTTTGATAAGAAATAAGACAAAAATACTAAGTAAGATAAGCCTTTTTTTGCAATGTAGGTGAGAAGTACCTGGATGACCTGTTACTTCTGCCGAGGTTCTGGAGTGCATCTCGATGATCAGTTTACTATGCAGAGTTGCAAAAGGCACCCAACTGACGCTGGGTCACGTGACACTGACAACATGGTGGATGTAGTATTTCTGAATTTTATTCATACTAATCATATTTATCTGATATAGAACATAATGCTTTCGACTCAAATGTAGTAGCTGCTAGACGGTATGCGATTTCGGACTATGATGGTAGTTGATCTGGAATAGAAAACTATGCTAATTTTGTTGATGTTGCTATTTGAGCTAATGTACATTATTAGCACCATTTACATTCTTTATGTTATTATATGCTGTATGGCACATTTTTAACTCCATGACACACAAAATTGAGTTCTGTAGCTACAAGTATTTATATTAGTGCTGTCAAATGACTAATCGCGATTAATCCCATTCATACTAAAAGTTTGTTTACATAATGTGTGTACAGCGTGTATTTATGTATATTTAAATGCACATATGTATATATTTGAAAAATATTTACGTGTTTTTATTTATATATATATATATATATATATATATATATATATATATATATATATATATATATATATATATACACACACACACAAAAAGAGTATGTTTTGGGCTTTAGAGCTATTGTTAGCATTGGATGATTCCTGTGCACTTTGCCTGAGGATTGCTATTTGAATGTTGTGCATGCATGACTGCTAAAACAGTTGCTGGCAATGAAAATGTTTCAGACTGGGTTCTATGGTGGTTGTGATGATGCCTCACAAGCTGCCTTAAATAGTGAGGCAGTTCACTAGGTTTTGGAACCAAGCTAATGTTTTTCAAATTCATTAAGATTAATCCATTACATAGAGTAGATTTGTTGCCTTAACTTGAAACTAACTTAAATATAATTTGTTCTTTGCCTTTATTTTGTAAACTGTATAAATTTAGGTCCCATTAAAGACAGAGTTTTTCGTTGTTTGTGTTGGACACTCACCGTGCAGATTGACCAGGAGCCATCCCTCTTCATCAGCCTCAGTCACACAGGGCTTTGGTCCCTTCAGATCTGGAGTAACTTCTTCCTCGCTTCCAAAGAACAAACTGGTGAGCCGCTGGAACATGGCTGCCTCGGAGGTCAAAGGTCACAGTTTTTTGTTTCCTGAGGGATAGCTGCCTTAGATTATTTTTTTAAATCGCTGTTTAATTAACTGTAATCACAAATTTTTGTTGTTTTTTTTTTCAGTGATGTAACAGACGGCAGGTTGATCACAGGTGTATTGGCCTTTTTTGAGTCTCAGAAGGCGCAGTATAATATAAGGTCTCACTTGGTGCAAAGATCTACATTTGACAAAGACAGAAAAAAAAGAACAGAATTGGTTAAGAAAACCAAATCATAAACTAACATTTCATAAAAATAACATTTTGCAATCTTTAGAACAACAGATTTAGTGACACTGAGTATTTGGTGACATTTTGTAATGTAATAATGTGGTTTATAAAGAATTTACATAATTATGTAAATGTACTTTCTTTCTTTTTTTTTTTTTTTTTTTTTTGCATTACAGAATTGGTTTTTAGGGTGTAAATATACTTTATATAATTGTCATGAAAATGATGTCACAGTGAAAAAAAAAATAAAAAATCATAATGGTCCTAAAGATGCTACTTCTTTTTAATGTAATCTTTTTTTTTTTTTTTTTTTTTTTATCTTGTAATTTTAGGTTGAAATATGACCGGTACTTGTTAATTATGACTGGAATATGAAATATAACCAGTATCTATCTCTCTGTCCCTGTTCATCCACATCATTAATTAAATTTAAATGATTTTAATAATATTTTAAGTGATTTTATTATAGTTATATAACTGATTCATGAACTATATGTTCACATATACATGTATTATTTAATGTAAGAACCTTACAATCTGATTTTTTGCATCTCAGTCACTCAACTAGAAAAAAAAAGAAAAAAGCCCCAATGGCTCCCCTGCAGGCGGGCTGTATGAAACTCTTGGTCAGTGGGCGGGGCTTCAAATGACTAACAAAGCGCAACCCTGCGTGCCGGTGACGTCACAGGCGCAACTGACCCCGCCCTCGTGAGACTAGCGGACAGAGTATGAAATAACAGAGCGGAAGCAGGGTCATTTTGGTAGAAACCAGCAAAAACAACCCAGTTAATAACCATGGCTTTAGAAACAATATATAAAACAGCTTTTTCTTTCAGATAAACTGAATGCATTCACCAAGAACGAAAAAGAGGTGAATAAAAATGAATTTATCGTACGCCTAACAGATGCTGCTAGAAAAACAACACCGAATGCTGTGTTTACCGATGAATCTAAGGCGACCGTGTCCATATATTTGAAAAACAGTAAAGCTAAAAGTAAACATGAATGCAAAACGCTTAACAGCAGTGAACATGAGCATATAATGCGAAGAGAGAGAGAGACTGAGCGCAAAGGGTCACAGCAATGACAGCTCGGATCAAGGGTATTACCAGCTCTCTCAAATCACTCCTATAACCACAGCCTGAACACATCAACCCTGAACATCACATTACATTCAAGAACATAGCTGTTTAATCAAAATCCGACGGCTGATAAACGAGCTGCTGCAGATACAGGCTTGATCCTAACCTAAAATATCAGAAATCATATCCACTGCTTCTAAACATCGACTTGAAAACACAATATTGTAATGAATGCTATTTTTAAGCGACTTCTGTATGAAAAGATCAGAAAACCATCGACTGGCTTTGGTCTACTGCTATGAATCCTGATCTACAACGAGAGCAAAATAATGATGAAGCCGTATGATAACCGAGTAATAACTGACAACAGAATAAAATAGAGTTCATACAGATCCATTTATGGACAGTTTAAGGTTTGTGGACAGCTGTTATTAGATCTAGACGGAGTAAATCTGATACAGAAACAGAAGACATTCAGCAGCTTACCTGCAAAATTATTCAAGTTGTAAACGCGACGACCACACAATAAAAACAACAAAAATCTTAAAGCATAGCTTTAGGTATTCTTTTTATATGAGGTAGTAAATTCACAAAAAAATAAAAAAAAGGAAAAAGTCTTTCTTCTTAGAAGAAATCTGCGTGTAATTTGTGATTTACACGTCGTTTCAATCGTAGCATCTGCAGCTTGTGTGGTGTTTTGTTTCAGTTTTTTCAGCAGATATAGTTTGTAATGTTATTGCTTCGCCCAGCTGATCCGCAGATCAGAATATAGGACGCACAAAACAGCTGATTGTGACGTCACGGCGCTCGTAGCAGCGGCCTGACTCCGCCCACTCCAGCAGCTGGACCAATCAGAGGCTTACACCAGCTCCAGCGCTGTAAGTGAAGCGGTGGGGTTCTCAGCGATTCCTTGCGTCGTTTTAGTTTAAATAATCGCGTATGAAATGCATGAGGAGGGCATTTAGTATAGTTTGTGTTGATTTATTTTGTATAGAGTAATGGTGAAAAAGAATAAGGTTATATAGATGTTTACACTGTTAATAAAATTAATTTTATCTGGCAAAGTTGAAAATTATTCAAACTGTAGAGTCAGAGTTGTGTAACCGTGAAAGATTTGGACATAAAGGCCAAGGTGGTTAAAGATATGAAGTGATTTCACAGACTTGCATCATTCGTTTGATTATATCGTCATTGCCTTTGGTGATTGAAATATAATGTCACTGGTCTGGCTTGGGCTGGTAAGGTGCATTTCTGGTACTGCAGGTAATATGATCGCTGTTATGTGAGCTCTGTCTCTTTAAACAGTGTTTGTAAATATTGCCTGTCCCTCCCTCTCCACATTCCTCAATTCTCTCACACTATGGGGGCGGGACTTCGACTGCCACGTGTCACGAGTAACCAATCACAACTCCTGATCTGAAAACTGACATGTCAGCAACCAATGGAAAACAACTGGTATTTGGAAAGCCCTTGATGTTTGACTGGTGTTTTTAAGATTTAAGAGCTTTAGATAGTAACTCGGATTATTTTTATTTGCATGGTTGTTCTAACACTAGCAGACATGTATTAATTTTGTACGGTGATTAGACATTAAGAGACAATATTGACAATAACAGCATTTTGATTGCATGCATTTCAGGATTATGAGAGAGACAAATTTATAGATCAGAATATTATGAAGAATTTTAAAGTGTTTTTATTATTATTATTATTATTATTATTATTATTATTATTATTATTATTATTTTATTTGGGTCGGTTATCTAACAGCAGAGCTGGGTAGATTACTTACAATTTGTCATCCATTACTGATTCCAAATTACATGACACAAATTACTTTACACATTTTAGATAATATAATCAGACTACTTTTTGATTATTTAGATTACTTTTGATCTAACTCGTTTATCAAATTGATTTTAAGTAGGACAACCGTATGTATATGTACCATACTGATATAAAAATAGAAAGAATAAGAAAATATATTACATTTGTTGTAATTAACAACATGAAGTGCATTAAACATCATATTACATCAAGTTTTCCAAGGTTCATAAAACTGCTGGGGATTTGTGAATTTAATGAAAAGCTAATAATTAATTAAATCATTTAAAAAATGTAAAATTAAAATTAATCATTTAAAAATAACAATCAAAATAAACATTTACTAAAAGATTAAATATTTTATGTTTACCTGCATGTCATGTGACCATTAACCAATGTCAGAGAACCATGAACATGCAAATATGATATATATATATATATATATATATATATATATATATATAAATTCATTTTTTATTTTTTACAAATTAATAATACTAGGCTATACTTTGTGTTTTCAAATTGGCATTAAATTACAGAAACTAGTTAATGCTGCTGCATGAGTGTTTCTAAAAAGGCTCTTTGGACAAATGCAATCAATCTTTTGATATATTTCTCCTCTTTTGGAAAGTAAAACACTACCATGGATTTTTTTCTTTTCTTTTCCTAGTTTCTGTTCACTAGAAGTTTACACAACTATGGCAACATTCGCTTCTTAGAACCCTGAAAAAATGAAAAGGGTCCTAACATCTGGCATTTAGGCTACAAATGATCTGTTACACAGACTTTGATGTTTACAACATCAATCACTATTTGTAGACTAGCCTTTTCTTTAAAATATGAACATAGTGTGTATTAACGCCACCAGACAAGTTGCTGCCAGTCATTCCACACCTTCCAGTGATCTCAAATAAATGCATATAAGAAATATTATAACATGTTAATTGGTGGAATGTGATTTAGCCATTTCCACATTCCCACAGTCCATAGAGATGATGTTATTACATATATCAAAACAATGACATGTTTCCCATAATTCCTCCCTTTCTCTGAGTCACCTGGTGATTGGTCTTCTACACCCTGCATGTGGTTGTCATTACTATTGAAATAAAAACAATAAACTTGGACATGATCCTATGTTAAACTGCTAGAACAATAATTAAGATGAAAACTGAATAAACACAGACAAAAGCCTCCAGCCTGTACTTTTATCTCACACCTGCCCTACAGAATCAAACAGGCACGGCACAACATGCCCCGTTTGGTACAGACGTAGTGTTTGGCACGTAATATTACTTATTGAGCAAGCAAAGTGTTCTGTTATTAACCAGGATGTTTCACAAGCATAAATGTTTACACACACACACACACACAAACAAGGACTCTCCATAAACATATTGATTTTTATATGGTGTGACTTTTATATTTTATCTTCTTCCAAAAAGAGTCAAACAACATGAAGCAGGTTTACAAGACAGAAACCTTTAACAGAAGACCTACATTTCCTGTTCTTGCCCATTTTGCATTGAACTGTCAGTCCAGTCACATTCTAATTCAGTGTCTTGAGGGCTGTGGTCAGTTAACTTGAAATCTGAAATTTGAAATGCACTCTTGAATCTAAAAGGAGCTAATTCTTAAATTGGAAATTGCGCCCAACCCTTGTGAAAACACAGTAGTTCCTTGGTTTTTTCACAACATTGCTCTGTTTCTTTAAGCAACGTCAACTTGTGACTCAACCAATAGCGAGTCTTTGGGGTTGGGTGGAAGAAATGTTTGGAAAACCTGTTTGGAAACCACTATTGCTGCAGAAACTTCATACAGCAGCTTTAAAAGGATCTTGAACTGCCTTTGTTTTTTATTTTGTACTGTTCTCTGAGGTCCACTTATGTTATCAAGATTTTTACATAAAAAAAACATAATAATTTAGAAGTAATAAGCTATTTTCTGTCCTGTGTTTAACTCCCTTCATCAGAACGCTCTGTTTGAATAGGTATGGAGGATTGTAGACTCAGAAATAAACGCCCACTGCTATGATTGGCTAATAGTTGTGTATGTTTGACAGGTAGATTCCTCATAGATAAACACTGTTGTGATTTAGGTCAAAAATGCATAAATACCATAGACTGTATAAAAACATGGACGTAGTGTCCGTGACGTCACCCGTAGGTTTATGAAGAGCGTTTTTGAAGCTCAAAGTGGGCGGAGTTGGCCATCGCCATCTTGGCAGCACGTCACCGCGCATCACTCCCGGATAATCGAAAATGGGCAAAGAGGCGGGAGTTGGTTGCTGAAACCACGCCCATTTAGCTCAACGGTGGTGACAGCAGCGGCAATCCACCTGTCACTCAAGTGGCCACGCCCTCAATTATGCAGAACTTTAAGGGTTAATATAATTTCAACGGATGACTTATAAAAAAAATCACCCCCCTCACAGTTGTCATGAAGGGCAAAATTAGTTATATAGACCAAAACCACTTTTTGTACCAGGCTGTAAACACTTTTTTTTTCTTCTGTAAAGTTGAGCATTTTAACATGGGGAGTCTATGGGACTGACTCCCTTTTGGAGCCAGCCTCTAGCGGCCAGTCGATGAATTGCAGTTTTAGTCACTTCCGTCTTGGTTTCACGAGAGAGAGCGGGAGGTTGTCACTTGATAAATACTCAGTGCATATCAAACGATCTGTTCAACAGACAAAGCAATAGTGACCACATAATGAAAACAGTTACTCACACTTGAGTTGCGACATTAATGTCAGATTCAATATAGTCTGCACAGCATCGTCTTTAGTTTCAATCTTTCTGAATATACCGCATCAAACTCGTTATTTACACTACATGCGTGAATCGGTGGGCGGGGCTAAACAGGCAGTGATGTAGAATCGGTGGGCGGGGTTAAATAGGCAGTGATGTAGAATAGTGATGTAGTATCGGTGGGCGGGGCTAAACAGGCAGTGATGTAGAAGCAGGCGTTGATCATCTTCTGCGGAGGCGGTGCTTATCCACACTATTACATCATAGAGTAGAACATTCCACAAGCTGTAATTTTTAAACTAAGAAAGTTTTGAGTTCTGAAACTTACAGGATGTTTTTATAGTCCAATGACCTCTTATGTGTCAAAAGATCAAGGGAATTTTGGTTTCTAAGTTCATGACCCCTTTAAAACTGCTAACTACATTCCTAGAAACATCAGATTCTTGAAATGTCTCTGTCTGTGTTTCCACTACTGCATACTGTATGTACTTGTTTCCCAGCTATTTCTTCTCTTAGAGCTCGAGTAATGTAGGCTTGTTTGGCAGGTGTCTTTCCTCAGGAATTCACCTTAACTTAAGGGTGGAAAAGTGGGTGAAAGTTCACTGTGCGGTGGTGTTATATTGTTAACTTCAGCAGTCTGTACGTAACACTTGACTGGAGTGACACTCCTCGCTATTTATGAGCATCGCAGAAACCAAAGCCTCTTAAAATGGTGGAAACTGCACATTTAGTTTAAGTTTGCTTAGTAACTAGCTTAGAGAGAGTTCAAGGATTTGCAAATAGGATCCTAAGTGGCTGTGAAAGACTTTCCCTGATGGAAAATTGCGTGTGCGGAAGATGGCAGATAGCAGAGAGATAGATGTCTGTTTTGAGAACAAACACCACAACGGCTGATTTTACTGTAGCTCTCTACCCTTGACGCTGTCACGCTGTGAAGTTACCTTCATGGCCCTCTTAACCTTTCCAGCTTCCTCACTAAAAACAGACGTGCTAGCGGTGGCCACGGTGAACCGGCTGAAGTGCTTTCTATCTTGGACCTTACGATGAGCTGGAGGAGGAGCCAGATGAAAGCTTCAGTACAAACACTCAGATTCTATGGAAACATATCAACACAAATGCAAGTGAGCATTAGTGAGCGAGAGGACAATCCTATCTCTTTTTATTCAGTCACACCTAAACTCCATTCAATAGAGGATCTTTCTTATTCAACTATGTTAGGAATCCAGATGATGACTGCATATTTTGTAATTTGCCCAAACTTGTTGGTACACTCAATGCTTTTTATAACTTACCTTTTATGGTTAATTATTCCTGTCGAGGCATTTTAAAATAGCTCAGTTACAAACCCTTGAGACACTTTTCTGTCTTCTTAGGCAGGGGGTTTTGAACTTTAAGCCCAGTGCAATACATTTTGGGATTGCCTTTGTGAATTTGGCCAAAATAAGGCATTTTAGACGGCAGCATAATTTATCTGCTGTTTGAATCAGCAGTCATGTTTTGGATCAGAGCTAATGTGTATCTCTTTGTTAAATAGTGCTATTATTCTCAACTGACTGTCACCTGTGTCTTTTGTATCTAAAGAACAGACATGTTTGCAGACAAAGAAAGTCCATTACGAGCTGTACTTCATGCCCTCACACACTTGCTCTCTTTAATTCATGATAAGGCTGAGGTCATTTCTGGGGTCTGCTGACTGTCTCTGCTCTCGCTCTTTATCTTTAGAGTTCACATGGAGCGTTTTCGGGTCAGAGTGGGATATGATAACATGCAGTAATCTACTGTAGCTGCAAGTCTTCAACCACTTTCTGGTGTTCTTTATAACACTGTTAAAATACAATAGCAGATAGTTTTTTTTTTTTTTTTTTTAAACTAAAGAAACTTCTTTGAACTAGAAAGGGATAGCTCTTTGAGAAATTACAATATGATTTACTCACCTTTATGTTGTTCCAAACATGTATAACTTTTCTTTCTTCAGTAGAACATAAAAGAAAATATTTTGAAAAATGTCTCCGTGTTTAATTTTGTCAAAAAAGAAAAAGACACACCCCTATTTGACTTTTTTTTCATATGTTTTTATATAAGCATATTTAAAAAAAAAAAAAAAAAAAATCCAAATAGTACACTCTTAAAAATAAAGGTCCAAAAGGTTTTTTTTTTAAATTTTTAAATTTTTTAATTTATTTTTTTATAGCAATGCTCATGTCAACATTCAACATTTCAGTGAACAGTTCTCCCATATGACCAACAAAATAAATAAATAAAATAAAATAAATAAAATAAATAAAAAATAATTAATAAATATATATATATATATATATATATATATATATATATATATATATATATATATATATATATATATGCTGCAAGCACTGAAGCTGAATGAAATATTTTTGAAACAGAAAATATATATAGTTTCAAACTTCATATACTTCATATGCATTTCCAGTCCAGTAGCCTACATTTAAGCTAAATACAAATGTGGATGGCCTACTAGAGATCAAAAGTAGATTTATAATTATTAATCATGTTTAATATTTTTATGTATTGTAATATATTATTTTTTGGAGCATTTTAAATTATGTTCCTTGCTGAAGTTTATTCAGATGTGGTATATGTTTGCATACGTTATAGACAACAAATCATGTTTTTCTTTAAATGTGACATGCATTTTCTTGGACTGAAATATATAGAGGGCAAAATATATTTTTAAATGCTTTTTATTCGTACATTTTAAAATCTGTTTTCAAAAACAGAGAAAAAATGGTCAAAAAATATATTGGTAGAATATACATTTAAGTAAATATATTTTCAAACCTATTTTAGCAAAAATATTTTTTACATTTTTTTTCTATATTTTTGAAAATATACATTTTAATGTATAAATATATTTTCAAAAACATACAAAAATGGCCAAAAATGTATATTTGTAGAAAATATATAAAATATATTTAGAAACATTTTTTAGCAAATGTGTGTGTGTGTGTGTGTATATATATATATATATATATATATACACTCTAAAAAATGCTGGGTTGTTTTAACCCAATTTTGGGTCAAATATGGACTAACCCAACTTTTGGGTTAAAAATTTAATGTAAAAATTTAACCCAACAGCTGGGTTAGTCCATATTTGACCCAAAGTTGGATTGAAACAACCCGGCATTTTTTAGAGTGTATATATATGGCTATTTTTGTATGTGTGTGTATATATATATATATATATATATATATATATATATATATATTCACGTAAAGATATTTTTAATACATTTTAGTTTAGTTGTTTTTTTTTCTCTCTCAGTTCAGTGCTGTTTACAACATATATTTGGCATAAGTATATTTCAGACAGAAAAACAAATGCAGTATGTAAGTGAAGTCCAATTTTGTTTGGACCCCAACATTCATCAGTTTAACATTATAAAAAAGACAACAATAAAAATCTCTTTGACTTACACTGGATCATATCTAGTTACTGGAATATCACAGAAGCTTTGAGGATGGACTTTTCAACTTTTTCCTGTAGTAACACCCAAGCCATCACCCACAACACTACAACAAACATATAGGCTACATGAATGTCATGACATCAGCCTACAACAACCAGCACCATAGTGCTTTGCATAGACTAACACCACTCACATTTACATCAGAAAATGCAAAAGTCTAGCTAAGAGCTCAAGTAGGTAAAAAATCCAGAAAGGGAAGCAAACAGGGTAGACTACAGAGGAAGAGTGAAGCCAAATTTTATTATCTACTACAGCATTTGCATAGAATTCCAGTTCCGTTTGCAGCTGAGTGCTGAGACTCAAGTAAACAGAGATGAAAAGGCTCACTTGTGCGGGAACATGGAGCTACTTCCTGCTGCACTGTTGTCTCTGCTCGTTCAGAAGAGGCCTCCTCTGCTCGTCTGATGTGTCTCTACACGACTGGAACAAACAGTCCCAGAGGAATGCCTTTGGCAGCACACAGAGTCACTGGGGATCAGACTCCACCAGAGAATAGGACAGCTTTAACCTCTCACTGGACATCATAGACTTTCTTAAAACACATCTTCCTGCTCTTATCATGCATGATTCATCAGAAAGAAGAAAAAGTTTGTCTTCCTAATCTTTCAGCAAAATGTAATACCTGTATACTGTTCCTTTGCTATTGACATCAGCAACTATTTTTCTTCTCCTCCCGTCCAAACACCTGTCATATGGAGAACACTTTTCACCATACATTAGATTCGAGTAATGAAACTGGCTTATTTGGCCTGTTTCATCAGTGTTCAGTGTGTTTTTTTTCTGCAGATCATGTACATACAGACTCAGCATACTGGCCAGGTTGATGGATAGTATGTAGGGGTGAGTTCAAACCTCAGATTACATAACTTTTCTCTGTCCCGTCCTAAAATATCCTGCCTGGGCCTGTGTCTCCTCTTACCCTTAGCCTTTGCCTGATAACATAAACCTGCGCTGGGAGCAGAGGTTGCAAGAAAAGAGACGTGACAGTCCAGCAGATGGCACAATGATATACAGGTTATAGAGCGTGTGAGTGTGTACAGAACTTGCAGGTCAAGTTGTTTTTAAGACCTCTATATTTCTAGCATGACTAAAACTTTGCTGAAAAACCTGTTGTACACAATGTACTATGTCTTCTGTCATCTAATTGACTTTTTTTTTTTTTTTTTAGCAAGTAAAAGGTCTTTTGGTGTAATTGTAAAAATGTCCACCTTCAGCTTGTGTTTCATGTGAAAAGCTAAAAATTCAGCTTTGAAATCACAGGAATAAATTACATTTTAAAATACATTCAAATAGAAAACAGTTATTTTAAATAGTAAAAATATTTCAAAATTGCATTGTCTTTGCTGTACTTTGGATCAAATAAATGTAGGCTTGGTGAGCAGAAGAGACTTCTTTAAAAAACTTCTGTTTAAAACCTTTGACTGGTAGTGTATAAAGCTTTAAAGAGTTAAAAAAAAAAAACAGTACACAGTGCACAGTTCACACAAATATATTATTATTTTTGTCAGTTCTACAGGGTGTGTTAATGGCCTGAGACCTAGTTAAGTATGATTAAAAAATACATAAAATTCAAAATGAAGAGAAGTATTGTGACACTTTATTGATTGATCGAATAGGAATCAAACAATAAAAACAGAACCAGCCAACTGCAGTATTAACAATACTAAAGGCAATGAAAGAAGACAACATGTGTCAGTACTCATCACCTCTAGTGCTGCGAAAGGGAAACTGCAGGTTGGGATGTTAGACTTGAAACCATGTGACAAACCCTGAAACTAAACCTAAAGTTTAACTCTTTGGCCTGAAAGGAAAGCGCTATGTTTGGCACAAACCATATACAGCAGCTTCCAGGTAACACCATCCCTGTCATTCATGCTATGGGCTCGCATTTAGACAGGAAGAACCACAAGCTTGTTTGCATTAAAGGCTGCTTTGCATATTTTGTCATAAAATCCTAAATGCAATATGCCTTGTTGGCTGACTAAGTCGATCAGCAAAGCTTGTTTGCTGTCCTCTTTTTTTGTGTGTGATGTAACGGAGAAATGTATCATAGTAAAATGTATCAGTCCCTTTTTAACATAGTGAATGAAAAGTAAACAACAAAAGCAGAAAAAATGTCAACCAAATTATTTATTCAATTACAGTTGACATTTCCAAAAACTGAGAACATTCATCAGAGCATGCGACAGACCAATATCGTCCATGCATCTCTGAAATAGTGGAGCTTGTTTGTTTGTTTGTTTGTTTGTTTATTCATCCATCTGTTCATTCATTCATTGCCAAAACATATCCAGACTTATTAAAGCCTTTCAAATATCTGTTCTTCAAAATGATTTGTTTTTAGGCTTTTTGGCAGATCTTGAGTAGTTAGCTGGCATCTGTCAGTTTAACAGTTCAAAAGCCACTAGGTATATCAGTAGGCTAAGTCTAACCACATGATCTACTCATAATACATACACTGCCATTCAAAAGTTTGGGATCAGTAAGATTTGTGATTTTTTTTGTAAGATTTTTTTTTTTTAATGGAGTCATTTATGCTTAATATTTTTTTTGGAACCTGTGATGCTTTTTTCTTTGATTCTTTGATGAATAAAAAGTTTAAAAGAACAGCATTTATTCAAAAAAGAAATCTTTTCTTACAATATAAGTCTTTACTATCACTTTTTATCCATTTAACACATCCTTGCCAAATAAGAGTATTATTTCAAAGAATCCTGAAAAAAGTATCACAGGTTCCAAAAAATATTAAGCAGCACAACTGGTTCCAGCATTGATGATAAATCGTCATATTAGAATGATTTCTGAAGGATCATGTGACACTGAAGACTGGAGTAATGATGCTGAAAATTTAGCATTACTTTACATGAATAAAATATATTTTACAGTATATTAAAATAGAAAATTGTTATTTTAACTTGCAATAATATTTCACAAAATTCGTTTTTTAATAATAAATAAATAAATAAATAAATTTAGCTTTGATGAGCATAAGAAACTTCTGTAAAAAACATTAAAAATCTTACTGATCCCAAACCTTTAAATGGCAGTTTAGCTGTTCTCTGTGTGTCATACTTCTGTTCACGTGTCTTGTGTTTTTCTCCCCACTTGCTCCCTGTGTCCCCGGTGTCCCTGTGTTTATGTCCTTATTTGGTTCTTCCTGTTTCCTGTTCTTGTTTAGTTTGATTATGATTCCTCCCAGCTGTGTTTAATTGAATTCCTAGTGTTTATAAGCCCTGTGTTTCCCTGCCTTAGTGTCCGGTATTATACGTCAACCCCTCATCCTACGCGCGTTCGATGTGCTCCTGGATTTGTAAGAATAAAGACTATTTGTTTAAATTACCTTCATCTCCGCGCTCACAGTAGGTGAAACGTGACACTGTGCACCTAGCCATGCCCATCACATTGTCCAATCACATCAGGCAGAGGTTGTGGATTTTTAAAACATCATTCAGTTTGAATGGAGCTTACCAAAGTGTCTCCAACAGATAGACACAGTAATGTTTGCGTATAGCGCCTCTAAGTGGTGGTGGAGCCAAATTCTCCAGTGCCAGTTTTGGTCGGGGGTCTAACAAGAGAGTTAGATTAAGATCGAAGTGCAGAGCTATAGAAAACATAGAATCTGGAATCTAAAGCCTTAAAATCAAGGCAAACCTTAAAATCTTTCCAGGGATTTAAAAACTCAGTTCCTTTATACACTTAAAGACTACAATCAGAAAATGATAAACACTTGTCTAACAATGAATTAATTATTTTGGCATGTGTGACCTCTAGTGGTTAGGTGTGTGATCTACAGTCACAAAAAACTGCAAGTCTGAAAGTCATTTAATTTTATGTAATCGATAAAAAAATTTCCAAAGGGGGGAAAAATCCCCAAAACAAGTTACAGTGACTTAAGAAGCAAACTGCATGAGGTACTAAAGGTTGATTTTAGAAAATTACTTGGCTTGTCAATTGATTTCCAATCATGTTAATTAAAGAACACATGCAAGAACATCTTAATAAATAATATAAATACAAAGAAACATAGATCCATGATTTTTTTTTAAACCCATATTTCCAGTAGTGTACCATCACTGCTTTTTTACCTGACATAGACTACAGTTTAAGGATAAGATTTCTAAACAGATAAAGGCCCTATTTCAATATATTTGGGACACAAAACTACTTATTGCTACTTGTTTTGATTGTGCACTTTGGGAAAATTGCTTATTTCATTCACTCAGTATTTAAATAAGCTGTCTGTATTCAAAAGGAAGTGTCTGAAGTGTTTTAAAATTACATTTGAATTAACCAGCAATTAGTCTGATTAACTGGTAAAGGCCAAATAGCCTTTTAGTAAACGACCCTGTTTTAGGTCTCAATCAATTTATTTGATGGGCTGTTATTTGCACAACAATTAAAACAATATAATGTGACAAAGGAGATAAATGCCCAAACGGTAATGATCATCCGACAGCAGTTAGCTGTTCTCCTGTAGATGGCAGTGAAAGAAAGAGGCAGAAAGACTCAGGGACATTAAGGATGTCCAATCAAAGAGGCAAGGATCGGCTGGTTAGCATGATAACATACATAACATAACATAATTTTCTTTGTCATTTGATGGACATTCAGTAGTCACATATTCTGAAACAGTGGTGGCCAAAATGATTAGAACACTAGTAGTTTCAGCAACTAAAAAAATGGTTTTAAGTCAGTTATTTCTATCTTTTGCTGTAGTGTGTCAGTAGGAAATATCAGTTTACTACCTGCAAAGCTCCTGAAAAACTATGTGCAAGTGCACCGAGGGCAAAAGCTGCTTTAAATGCAAAGGATGCTCACACCAAATGTTGATTTAATTTAGTTAATAGAAGTTAATTGATAAAGAAAATCAATTTATGACATTATTTTTGACAGCATCCTCATTTTACAGCATTTTTACACAAGTGCCTAAAACTTTGAACAGTCCTGTAGCTTTGCAGGTAGCTTTCTTGAAGAGTCTTGGAGATGTTGTTCTCCACAGTTCTTCTGGATTTAGTCTGTCTGAGTTTGTTCTGTTTCTTCATGTCATTCCAGACAGACTGGATGATAATCAGATCAGATCTCTGTGTGGAGCAAACAAAAACCTCACTGGATTATTACAATTAATGGCAAAATGAATGTTTGAAATGTAAACCGATATTTCCAACTAACACACTACAGCAAAAGATAGAAATAACTGACTTAAAACCATTTTTTAGCTGCTGAAAATACTAGTGTTCTAATCATTTTGGCCAAAACTGTATATATTTTACATCAGTGCTGGGCAGTAACTAGTTACTAGTAAATGCCTTAAATGCCTGACTTCAAAATTGCTAGTAACTAGTTACAGTAATAATATTAATTTTTGCAGTAACAAGCAGTCTAACTAATTACTAATAAGATTTCAGTAATAATATTACAGTTACTACTAATTTTGTCAGGAGAAAATCTGAAAAATGATCTGAACACTGATTTGTAAGTTGTGGTGTTATGGAAGTTGTGGCATTACTTTACTCTTGCATTACATCTCTCTGATCCCGAGATAAATTGTATCTTTTTAGAGAACGAAACATTTTCTTATGAATTTATATGATTTCTTTTGATAAAATACATCATGGAATAAAATTGCATATGTGTAACAGATAAATTAGAGCTACAAGCTTCAAGCTACACATGACAATTAATGAGACTAATACAGCACTTTTACTTAAATGTTACTGTTAATCACCGCTGAGTGAGTGTTTGTAATAACTTCTGACTGCGATCCAGTGTGGATTTTGATTAAATGATGAGGCAGAAATATATTGCTAGTGACATTTCAGAAGAATTTTATGGGGAAGATATGCAATTACTACTTCTGTGGGGCGCGAAAGAAAAGTCATGTAACTAGTAGTGTAACTAATTACTGTTGCCAGAGAGTAATAAGTAAAGTAATAATATTACTTTGAAAGGTGTAACAAATGAATAATATATTACATTTTTTGAGTAACTAGCCCAACGCTGTTTTATATACACCATATACATTGCAATTATTTTCATTTTTCTGAGCATGAAATGCATATATATTTTCCCCTGTCCTCTGTCTTTGACGTCACAGCTCGTGATAGTCACTAGTGAGTGTATTTTGGGACTGTGTGTGTTCCTTTTGTGCTGTTAATCACGGTCATGTGACCCATTACTGCAGCTCTTACAACTGCACTGATTTGTCATCTTTAATCTACCTCTCAGGTGTTTGGCTCGAAAGATTCTGTCCCATAAGCAAAGACTTTCAAATTGTGTACTTTTGTCCAGTATGTCCCGTATGAGCCAGGAAAGTGTCACTGTGATGAATGGGAATGTGAACAGACAGCCCTCTTTGTGTAAAACACCCTTAAGGTGTGAACCTGTGTCTTCAACTCACACACAGATATCTGAGGTGTTGATATCAAAACCTCAAAAATGGATGCTGATGACAAACAACCTACAGCACACTATTTGAACTTATTATATCATATTATTCAAGTATATATATATATATATATATATATATATATATATATATATATATATATATATATATATATTTGAATGAAATGCAGATACTTTGCATGTAATATGGACATTTTGATGTTCCCATACTGAAAAGTAAATTAGATTTAATTTCTGAGAAGAAAACATCCATAACATAGCACCAGTGATATTTGACTTCAAAATTAAAAAAAGCTCCATATTGTCATGTCTATGTACAAATCTTTAAACTTACAAATAACAAAAAGAGTGGCAAATTTTTGATGCATTGACAACTTTTCTAAAAATATGTAATTTTATTTTTGTGCTTTTCTTTCTTTTGTATGGATAATATCATAATTTGAAGTACGCAAATCCATATTATTAGTTTTCTGTCCTTGTTTTTATGATTATTCTTTGTAGGAATCCATGTCTCATTTCCCTGTTCTTGTACATTTTTTACAAGTCCTGCAATACATAAATAATAAAAAAGTACTATGGGGACATAAATGAGAAAAGGCATCATCTAACTTACTAATCAAATGTTAACCCCCCCCCCCCCCCCCCCCTAAAACACTCATGAATTTTTTTTTTCATAATTATTCTTGTCAAGGCAAAGTGTTTCATCCAACATCTGTGGTTATTTTCACACACTACGTGCCAGAAGCACATGGTGAGCGTCACCCAGGGTCCAGCCTCAGCCGGTCATCTGAGGACGCTGGTTTGTTTGCTTTAGAGTCGCTGGTGTTTTGATTGAGGTCGAGTCCAGAGGAGCAGCAGAGTCTTAACAGACAGGTCATCAAGGTAGACAAAGGTTGTTAAGTAAAATTCCTGTTTCACCATATGTTTCAGCTTAAATTCCAGAGGGGGTCTTCATGCAGAGCCTCTACAGTGCCTTATCTTGCTCATGCTGTGTCAGGCAGGGGATCTGAAGACCAGCAGCTCCTCTTTAACACCCCACACACCCTTCCCCCGTTACACCAGCCGGTCAGTGACTTTCAGTGATTTTCCTTTTCTTATGAGGCTTGTCCCAATAACATACTATCAGCTTCTATAAAATCAAGCAGAAGCCATAACTTCCTTACTATAATGACGCTTTCACAAATTATAACACTAAGAGGGGTAAAACAGGTTTTGAAACTCTTAATGAGTATTTAAATAGAATTATATTTTTTGTTAATTAAATTATAATTTTAACAGAAAAAAAGCCTGTATAAATATAGTAAAAATACTGGTTTAATTTAACAGTTATTTTAAAAAATAATGTTAGATTCAGGAAGACATGGCATTTCATTGTACTGTAAGCATGCTTTCTGGAAGTAAAAAAATTAATCTTATAATTTTTAACTCTGGGTAGGTTTTTGTTTTAAGAAATTAATTTTTTTGCTCAGCAAGGATGCATTAAATTGATAAAAATTGACAGTAAAGTTTTTTTTTATAAAGTTACAAAAGATTTATATTAAAAAAATGCTGTTAGATGCTTTTGAACTCTCAAAATTGAGTAATGATGCTGAAAATCACAGGAATAAATTACATTTTAAAATATATTACAATATTTCATAACATTACAGTTGTTGCTGTATTTTTGATCAAATAAATGCAGCCTTTGTGAGCCTTCTTTTAAAAACATTTAAAAAATATCAACAATTTTTTTAAATTTTAAACTCAAATATTAATATAGTATATTTATAGTTTTAGTATATTTATAGAAATATTTATAGTTTTCAAAGTATGTGTTTGTATTTGTGTTCTGTGCAACAGGTGTGCAAAATATGAAATTTATATTATTCAAATTAATTTTTAATTAATTTTACAGCTTCCACATGTAAAGACTTTTATCTCTAAAATAATTAATATAATATATAGATATGTTTGTCCATTTACTAATAATTTAGCCGTTGCCTTGTTTATTTTACATGAATCACAGCTATGCAAGACATAATTCTCTACTCAGTGTCTCATAACATATTTCTCATAATGTCTCACAGTGTCTCATAACGCATAGCAGCACACACACAGACTAGTTTTCAGTGAACAGTGATCACAGGTCTGATGTTGATGAAATCATATGACTCATATAGGGCGAGTGCTGAATGAAGCTGTAGCGCTGCTGAGTGTAAATGCTCTTTTCATGACTGTGATTTCTGAGTGAGTGTCTGTCTCCCCGGAGCAACACAAGGAAAACATCTGTTCTCAGCTCAGGACATTTCTGTGCTTTATGTGCTCCCTGTGTCCAGGTCAAAAGATCACCGCACTCTGCTCACAAAACACAACCTGTGGCTGTTTTCTAATGTGTACTGACAGGCATAAAACGCAGCAAATTATGTGGACGCCAGTTCAACACTAAAAGCTTTTGTATGTGTGAGATGTTTTGGACAAAAAAATAAAGAATTAATCCTTGTACTGCAGTCAGAAAACAGACGGTGTCTGGAAGCTAAAAAAAAGCTAAAGATAAATCAATAATTATAATAAAATAAATTAATCATTAATAATAAAAATAAAGTAAATTAAGTATAGTAAAATAACTATTATATTATATTATATTATATTATATTATATTATATTATATTATATTATTGTAGAAACCAGAAGAAATTATATTATAATTAACAGGACAATATACATGTACTTTACAGTTAAATATTGTTACAATTTTTTTTTTTTTGCATTTGTACTGTTATCTATCTATCTATCTATCTATCTATCTATCTGTCTGTCTGTCTGTCTGTCTGTCTGAATACTGTAGTAAGTAATAAAAATACTTAGGCTACTGTAAGTTTACTGTAAGTTATAGCATAAAAGTGTCAGATTTTATGAAACCTGTCATTTTACTGTTGTTAAATAAGCCTTCTTTACATATGAATATTGTTTTCTCATAATTTACTGTAAAAAATATATAGAGCCTATTGTATTTAACAAGACAATACTTTATAGTTAAGTATTATTAATATTTGTTTGTCAAAGTGTCAAATCTATCTATCTATCTATCTATCTATCTATCTATCTATCTATCTATCTATCTATGATAAATATGATAAATATAATACATAGTAAACATTAAAAATAGATAGCCTACTGTTAGCGTCATTAAACATAACAGTGTAAAACCTATATTCAATACGACAATATCTATCTGGTGTGTTCACAAGAGAGGACCCAACACTATCTGCACGCACTGTTGTTTATTGAGGTGTTTATGAAGGGGATGTCTGTGTTTGTGGGAATGCGGCTGCTGTGTGAGGGGTTTTAGGGCAGTGCTGCTCGTCCTGCCTGCGGAACAATCCGACCCGCGCACAGGTGCAGCTCAGACTGAACGAGCGCAGAGAACCTGATGATGGCCACAATGAGAAATGCACTCGCAAAGTGACCGATGGACACTTCAGCACCTCGTTGTCCAGTAATATGTGATGTGAACGCGCCTGCGGCAGGAGAGGATTCAGGACAGACACTTTTGTTCAGAGAAGTGGGTTAATTTTCAGCCACACACCCGCTGAGCGCCTCTCATGTCCCGCAGTGTCCATGCTGGAAATCAGTCTAATGTGTGTCCTCTGATCCCGGAGATAAATAGGAGCTTGTGCTCCACATCAGTGTTAAATGACTTACAATTGTGCTTTGTGTCAAATTTAAGCCTGTGTAGGCTATTCCGCCCTTTGTAGGGGTAACCGGGGCTAGTTGTCACAAGCTGGAATTGTGTGTCTATGGTCTAGAGTCAAACAAATTAGTTTTCAAAAGCAGTTTTGAATATTGGTTTTAAACATTGTGTTGATGGAATATTGAAATATTTTGTTATTCGTCTTCCAAACTAAAATTTAAGATTGTTGCAACGTTGGACTATAATAAAGGTACACTGCAAATTATTTTACTAAATAGGCTAGTAAATAAAACAAAAATTATTGTACTGCGTCTAACATGAAAATGCAATTTTAGGATTTCTACTTAAAAATGTAACGTTTAATTCGGAGTAGTATAGGCTACTTGCTGTTTCTTTGCGATTGTTTCTGAGATTTACAGCAACATCTAGGAGAAAGTAATTTTTTTTTCAGTGTAGATTTTAAGGTTAATCTGTGTTCTAAGGACAAGGGTTGTTCATGAATGGCAAGTCGGGGCAAGTTGTCACGTGTTTTTTACGTTTATCGAATACAATAGGCTATATATAGACCATGGTTTTATGTATTTGTGTGTTATGTTTTGCATTGCTGTTGCATTAATTGTTTCATAATTGTTTAGCTAATGGCAAGTTCCATTGTGACAACTTACCCCATACTACTACTAACAACAACAATAAACAATAATAACTGAAATGTCATCAAGATATTTTATTCATTTTATATATTTATTTCTGTTTATTTGAGTGTCTTTAAACTGAAATTTAACCACCTGCATTGTGTAGAAAGTAATTAACAAAGGAATAAAATTAAAGTGTTCAAGGAAAAATTTTACAAATGCATGTATAATAATCAAACAATACTTCCACAACCATCAATATACTACTTATTCTACAAAACAACATTTAACGCTGCCGACCAACGCATCTCATTAACATATTCATCTGCTATTTTACAGCAGCTCATCCAATCAGATCTGCGCATCCAACCTAGACTGTTTTGTTTAAATAGCCTAATATAAAGCCTAAATATAAATCATGAACAGAGAATATGAGCTGGATGCTGCGGTGAGTTGCCCGCGGGCACCTGCAGGGGGCGGGGTCACTCAGCGGGGGCGTGTTCCAGGGGGGCGTGGGTGGAGCTCAAACCCCGCCCCTTTCCCAGTCCAGCCTCATATAAGGAGACCCATGTGCGACTATCAGAAACCTTCCCGTCCTCTCTGAGAGCAAAGATCACTGGACATCTGAAGCAGACTGTGATTCTGAAGGGATTCGCGCTGCAGCTTCTCCAGAGACTCAATCTAGACTTCATCTAAAACTTTCGCTGAAGTTTGGGGAGGATCTTTACAAAATGCCACGTTCATTTCTTGTCAAGAAATATTTCTCCAACAAGAAGCCAAACTACAGTGAACTGGAGAGTCAAACTGGTGAGTTTGTTTAAGTTTGTTATTGTATACAATATCAGCATGTCAAATTAAACAGAGTATGATTAGCCAAAACCTCAGCCACCTACAGTTGTCATAACAGCATAACAACTTTTTCCATACTTTTTATTGTTATTTTTATTGTTTTTTATTTGTTTTTATTGTTAGTAAGCCTACTATCATATTTCCAATACTTGTTACTTTTAGTTATTTAGTTTTTATCGTATTGCTCTAAAATAAATTTAATTTATAGTGAACTTTTTTTACTTTTTCACTATGGCATCTACACAAACTGCAGTATGTAGTTTAACTAACTGTTAAAATGTTTCAGCTGTAGTATTTCACAGTAATTTAATTTGATTAATTAGTGCTGGGCAACGGCTAATCGTGATTAATCGCATCCAAAATAAAAGTTTTTGTGTATATAATATATGTGTGTGTACTGTGTATATTTATTATAAATACACACACATGCATGTATATATTTAAGAAAATATTATGTTTATATATTAAATATATTATATATAATATAAATTATATGAATACAAATATATTTTCAAAATATATATTGTATGTGTTTGTCTTTATATATACATAATAAATATACACAGTACACACACATATATTATATAAACAAAAACTTTTATTTTGGATGCGATTAATCGTTGCCCAGGACTAATTAAGATATCTCAAAAAGTGAGTCATAGCTCCCTATTTGGAGTATGAAGTAGATATTTGGTAGCCAAATAAAGTGTGTTTTTGCTAAACCAGAAGGTATAAAAACAGAAAATACTACCTCAAACAATCTAGCAACCATCTAAATGGACATCTTGGTTACACTTTATTTTGAGGCGTCCCTGTTACAGTGTAATTATACATGTAAGTACTGAGTAATATTAATTAACTACATGTACTTACTATATGGTTAGGGTTAGGATTAGGGTTAGGATTAGGGTTTGTCTTAGGGTTACTTGCATGTAAGTATGCATAATTAATGTTATGTTATTATAATAGTAAGTACATGTAACATTTGTAACAAGGACACCTTAAAATAAAGTGTTACCGGCATCTTTTCTCTCCTCCAGACCAACGCTATGCTGTGGTCCCTCAATGCTTCCCTCTGGATGACTTCCCCAGCAGAGAAGGCGGTTCTGTGGTGCCCAGCTATCCCTCCATGCTTGTGTGGACCGCCAGTGCCTTACCCCTGTCCTTCACAGCGGTGTCACCCAGCATCCCCTCTCCTCCTGGGCCTCTGGACTTGAGCTCTCAGTCCAGCTCTAGCAGCAGCGGAGAGGAGGACGACTGCCGCACGTCTGACCCTCCCAGCCCTGACTCCACTGACCGCTTCCAGTGTACCCACTGTGGCAAGACCTGCAGCAGCCCGGCCGTGCTTTCTCGCCATCAGCTCACGCACTGCACCGCCAGCCCGCAGACCGCCATCACTGCTGCAGGAGCCGCCAGCACAAGCACCAGAGCGGCCTTCCACTGCAAACACTGTCCCAAAGAGTACAACAGTCTGGGAGCGCTCAAGATGCACATCCGCTCACACACGCTCCCCTGTGTGTGCACCACGTGTGGAAAGGCCTTCTCCAGACCCTGGTTACTGCGAGGACACATCCGCACACATACAGGTGAGTGAGCTGATGCACTGAGGATGTTAGAGATGCATGCAAAGTCAACGCCTAAAGGGATAGTTCACTTTCAGTTGCTGGTCACCATTGACTTGCATAGTGTTGCTATGGAAGTCAGTGGAGATCAGCAACTGACAAGGAAACTTAGGTATGTAACTCATCCTGCAGTGTTTTTGGCTTGGACACAAATGATTTCAATTTCTAGTTTTGAAATCCCAAAAAGTGTATATATGCAGTCCATACAGTTGATTAATTTGTTCCCTTGTTTAAGTTACACTGTAGGCACAAATAAAATGAGGGTATGAATTAGTACAACTTGGTCGCAATCCAACTAAAACAAGGGAACAAATTAGTATAACAAACACAATTTAACTAAAACAAAGAAATGAATTCATAAATCAAGAAGCACAAGTTCTTTTATATATTTTTTTCACATGTCATATGGGGCTCTGTACTTGAGTTAAAGTGGTACATTTGTTATATTCAATCTTTCATTTCACGTCTTAGGGCTAGATTTACTAAACAGGGCAAATTAGCATTAGAGTGCAATTCTATAAAAGCGCTGATGGGAGGGTAAGATTCTGCGTGTGATTTACTGACAATGCACACATTAAAGAACACAGACACAGCCAGATCATTTCCATAATGACCAGTGCAATCTACTAATTAGCACCTGCTTTGAGACCTGCTTTAATTGGCCGTTAAATAATGGTGCAAATACCAGTAATTTGACGAGCGCAAACGTTAGTAAATCGCGTTGCGTGATTCATTTGAATACTCTGAAAGGGAAACTCCTACAAATGCATATTCAATAAGGACAGGTGCAAAAATAACAGTGTCCACGCCTTTTCAGCGCTAATTCTTCACTGTGTGTCTTTAGTAAATCCTGACAGCACTATTTTAACACCAAAAGATGGTTTGTTCGTAGTAAATCTGGCCCATAGTCTTTTAAATTTGATGAACTTAATAACTTCTGCATGATACTAAAAGGATAAATGTGAGGAATGTGGCGAAATTACCTTTAAAGCTGATAAGGTCTGTAATATCTGTAGAAATAACATTCCCATTCTTGTCAATGGCAGTTGCTTGGCTGGCACATCTACCAGCAGGGGCTAACCAAGTAAAACCTTGACTATCTGCATAAAGGACTCCCAAAAAGTCATTTCTAGAGACAAGGATTTTATAGAAACCTATGGATGGGCTCTTTTAAGCAAATACCTAGCTAAACCCTTGCAAACAACTAAAAACAACCTATTAGAGTGGCACAAGTTTTACCTTTTCTTGCAGAATCTAGTGTAGAAGCTGTAGAGGTTTGTGCATACTAAAAACAAAATGATCTCTCTTTTTTTTTTTTTTTAAGGTGAACGTCCCTTCTCATGCCCCCACTGTAACCGTGCTTTTGCGGACCGCTCGAACCTGCGAGCTCACCTGCAGACCCACTCCGAAGTGAAGAAGTACCAGTGTGGGACGTGCTCTCGTACCTTCAGCCGCATGTCCCTCCTGCACAAACACACGCTCTCCGGCTGCTGCCCGTCTGCCTAGAGGACAAGACAGCTGCGTCCCGTCTGTCGGCGCTGAGCTGGGACGGGTTTAAGCCATAAGTGAATGTTTGGACTCATAGAGAATATACTGATGCTGTTTTTGAAGCACAAAGTGCCTTATCTTTGCTTCCACAAGCCAAAGGAGTGATGTTATTTTTCTATCAGTGTTAGTCTTACACATTCACATAGTAACGGCCTGTTAAAAGTAGACTGCAGATTTTTGTTGTGGGAAGGGGGTCCACAGAATGGCTCTCGGTGGATTCCCAGGATGCACCTCGGTGCCGGCCGGTCCGGGACTGTGAGGGGGCAGCTGCTATAAAGCATGTGTGGTGAGAGGTCATCTCTCACCAAGATCTCCCCAGACGTGCAGGGATGTATTGGGACAGCTGTTGCAGCACAGGCCTGTCGACAAATGCATTGGCTTTATCTCTAGACTGATGGCTGAAAAGCACACCAAAGACCTGTTTTAATAAGAAGTTCAATTAGACTGTGGAATTTCTCTCTGTAATCCGAGCTTCGAGGTATTACGTCATTCGGCATCTCCTGAATGTTTTATATTCTTAAAGACTGAATAAGGTGTCAACAACACAAAAAGAAGGTTGTTTGGTTTTAGATGTTGTTTATCTACATAGTTTACTCCAAGCCATCTGAACTCAAGTCATCTGAAGGGAATTTGTAGGTCTTCTATGAAGCCTGTTTCATCTGCTCACATTCAAAGATATTTTTTCCAAAGCCACAGTGATATATGAAGCTGCCCGTCTACATATTGTTTATATGTTGGACGTATGACACAAACCAAATGCTATGCAATATTTTTTGAGCAAAGATGTGTTTTAATGTATTTCTACTTGCTGTTTTTTCCAATAAAGTAATTTATGTTCTTTGTTAAACAGAAAACTGTCTAATTTGTATTTTTATGAAGGTGGGGTGTGTTAAAGGAATAATTTACCCTTATATTAATATTCTGTATGCATCTACAAAACCTCATGTTATTACAAACCAGTATAACTTCATTGGCCAGATTTTCTTTTGGCATTAAAATAGTACTGTCAGAATTTACACGAGAAGAATTAGCTCTGAAAATGCGTGGACACAGTTATTTTTGCACCTGACCTTATTGAATATGCATTTGTATGAGTTTCCCTTTCAGGCGCAAAATTTATGGGAGGAGAGTATTCAAATAAATCATGCAATGCGATTTAGTAACGTTTGCGCTCCTCAAATGACTGGTATTTGCGCCTTTATTTAACACCCAAAAAAGCATGTCTTAAAGCAGGTGGTAATCTGCGCTGCTCTTGGTAGATTGCGCTGGTCATTATGGAAATGATCTGGCTGCGTCTGTGTTCTTTAATGTGCGCATTGTCAGTAAATCATACAGAATTTCCCCTCCCATCAGCACTTTTATAGAATTGCACTCTAACACTATTTTGCCCTGTTTAGTAAATCTGGCCCAATATCTTCCATGGTAAACTTAAAAAATAGACGTTTACCAGAATGTTCTCACTGCTCGTTTACATTCAAGAGTAGTCTAAGCATTTTGTACAGATATTCAGAAGTGTGTTGGTAGTTTTATGTGAAAAACAGGCTAAGATTTGATGAAAATCTTTCTTTCATACCATTCATGCTTGAGCACATTCAAACAGACTACATCACTCCACATTTGACATTTAATATGGTTGATTCTTAACCATTTTGTTGCGAATTATACCCTTCTTAAACTTTCTGAAATGAACACAAGCTAGCAGAATTTTGAAAGACTGTTGGAAAAAGAAATGTGATTTATTTACATCCAAGGGTCTCTGAATAGATACGGTGCAATAAATATATACGGTCCACGTCTAGATGCAGTCAGATATTTTGAATGATGGTCAGAACACCTGCACACACTTTTTCTGCTAAGCCTAACGCTAATACAACACTAACCCAGTTTAGCTGACACATGGCCAACAAATGTTCGCGTCTGAGACACTGCAGGTGGAAAAAGACCAAAAGGGAGGCAGAAGACTTAGAGGAGCACCAGAGATAGACGAGTTAGAGAAATGGGCCAGTCTGCACCATTAAGACCAGTGGATCCAGCTCTTAGCTCCAGAACCTCAATCTGTCAAATAGATAGATATGCCTCCCCGAGGAGAAATTGAATAAATGTGGGAAATGCCAACAATCCAATGTGGCCAGAGTTTTGAGGTTTTAGGTTTTGTAGACCTCCTCCGCAACTCACCCTTTCTCTAGGAACCTAAATCCACAAAGCCCTTGTGACCTGCGCTGACGCCAACCAGTCTTGCTAGAGTAACGATGCACTTCCTCTGCTGATTTGGAGTCTCAAAGCTGTGGGATTTTGGAGGGGGAAACTAGCTGTAGGGGGAGGGCACGCTTAAAGGGATATTCCAGGCTGAATGCAACTTAAGCTGTATCGAAAGTATCTGTGGCATACTTTATCTACAACATCTGTGACCACTAAAAATGCTGTACTCATAAGTAGAGAGCCAAATACATGACATGCTGGGAAAAAAAAAACAAAAAAAACAAAAAAACAAAAACAATATTGGAGGTACAGCTTCCCACAATTTAGTAATTTGTTCCCTCATTTTAGTTAAATTGTGGCCTCATTGTTCTAATTCGTACCCTCATTTTAGTTAATGTTGTATTAAACTGTTCCCTTGTCAGTTCTGGATAGTAACTGATTACATGTAATCTGGATTACATAATCAGATTCCAAAAAACTGAGAATTCGTAATTAGATTATATTACATTTTAAAAAGCTCAGAATCAGATTACAGTTACTTTTTATGGATTAAATGATTACATATCATTCACACAAGGGTGGTAAATAATTCATAATTTATTGATTGACCCCTTTTTTTTCCCTGTTTTAAAGTTTTAAAGTTTCCTTTCCAAAAATCCTACTGTGCCATACCATTAAGCTTTGACTTTCACAATATAGATGTAAACGTAAAAAGTAATCTAAAAGTAATCTGAGTAGTCAGAATACTTTACCTAAAATGAGCAATTTAGATTACGTTAGTAACTACAGTTTTGATCATGTAATCTGTAATCAGTAACAGACTATAATTTGTAAGTAATCTACCCAGCACTGTCCCTTATTTTAGCTAAATCATGGTTAACATTGGTTAGCAATCGTACTTGAGTTTAAAAAGTGAAGTTTCTTATAATCAGTCTATCTCATGTCATGGGCGTTTAAACTCTGTGAACTTGGTAACTTTTGGATGATATGTGCAAGCATAAACGAAAGGGATATTATGTAAAGCTCACAAGGTCTATAATACCTGTAGAAAGCTTCAGTTAAGATACACATTCTTGTAGTTTCTTGGCTGGCACATCTACCAGCAGGGAATAACCAGTAAAAACTTCACATAAGGACTGCTTACATGAGGCAAATTTCACCAACAGAAAAAATGCTGACAACAAGTTGTGTTCATCCAGCAAAAAAGGTTCAAAGGGACAATTTAGACAACTTTATACACTGAAACAACATTTATTTACAGTAAATGAATGAATGAATGAATGAATGAATGAATAATTCGAGAGAATTAACAAAAAATACTAGCAACACATTTCGGTAAAGCCTTGCTTCATAGACTTCTATTGTAAATATATTACTGTAAAGCAGTGTTGTTATTGATAACTAAAATGTAAACTGTTAAAAAAATCATTTTCAGTAATTGAAATAAAGATTAAACATAATAAGATATAAACATTAGCTGAGAAATGCAAACGTTAAAAAAAAACTTGGCACCTAACAGAAATAGTTTTAAACTGAGTTTAAAATACTAATACTGAAATACTAAAAATACTAAAACTGAAATAAAAATTAATTGAAAGTATATAAAAATATATAAAAAATAGTAAAAATGACAAAAGGACATAAAATTACTAAAATGTTAACTAAAATTGAAATGAAAACTGAAAATATAAACAATAACGCTAATTCAAAATAAATTCGGCAATAATATAAAAATAATTATAACAATGCTGTAAAATATGCAACAGATCTGATATGTATAGTAAAAATGACAAAATACATAAAATTTCTACAAATTAAGCTAAATTTACAATAAAAATAAAAAGGCTAATTAAAAAATTAATAAATACTGTAATTGGATATAAGTAATACTAAAATAAAGTAAAGTTTTTTTTTTAAACTGAGGTATGAGTCAAATTGTTTTCTGTGGTAAATATTTAAGTTACTCATTTAAGAGTGTTTCATATTGTGTCATTTCAATAGCAAACCAAGAAACTGAATTATGAGTATGTTTGGGTGTGTGTGGGCCGACATGGTCAGATATGATTGGTGTTCAGTAGATGAAAGTCATTTGGGCTTTTGGTTTTGATGTGGTTGACCTGAACTGGAGACATAAACTCAGACATAGTAGACATGGAGGATTGAGCGGCACCTCAAACCCACGGAGTCATGTTCACACAGAGATGACAACTGTGTGTGGGCGGCTGGAAGGATGACAGTGGGTGATGTCATTGTCTTTCAACCCTCGAAGCGGCACCAATCTGCAAGAATGCCCCGTAAAGTAAAAAAAATGTCCCCTTGTACCTGTGAGGGGGTGAGATAATATGTCTGTAATTGACGTGGGTGCAGTGTGGTATGAGTCGCCCTCTCCTCTTTTTTCCTTGCTGGAACAAACATATCTGAGGGCCTTTCAGCTGCATATATTGTACAAAATTATTAGAACACTAATATTTTCAGCAGCTAAAAAAATGGTTTCAAGTCAGTTATTTCTATCTTTTGCAGTAGTGTGTCAGCAGGAAATATCAGTTTACATTTCCAAACATTCTTTTTGCCATTAATTGTAATAATCCAGTGAGATTTGTGGCAACGTCTCCAAGATGCTTCAAGAAACCTACTTGCAAAGCTCCTGAAAAACTATGCGCAAGTGCACCGAGGGCAAAAGCTGCTTTAAACATAAACGATGCTCTCACCAAATGTTGATTTAATTTAGTTAATAGAAGTGAATTGATAAAGAAAATCTATTTATGACATTATTTTTGACAGCATCTTCAATTTACAGCATTTTTACACAAGTGACAAACTTTTAACAGTACTGTAGCTTTGCAGGTAGGTTTCTTGAAGCATCTTGGAGACGTTGTTCTCCACAGTTCTTCTGGATTTAGTCTGTCTCAGTTTGTTCTGTTTCTTCATGTCATTCCAGACAGACTGGATGATGATCAGATCAGATCTCTGTGTGGAGCACAGGTACAATTAATGGCAAAATGAATGTTTGGAAATTTAAAATGATATTTCCTGCTGACACACTACAGCAAAAGATAGAAATAACTGACTTAAAACCATTTTTAGCTGCTGAAAATACTAGTGTTCTAATCATTTTGTACAATATATGCAGCTGGAAGGCCCTCAGATATGTGTGTTCCAGCAAGGAAAAAAGAGGAGAGGGCGACTCATACCACACTGCACCACGTCAATTACAGACATATTATCTCACCCCCTCACAGGTACAAGGGGACATTTTTTTACTTTACGGGGCATTCTTGCAGATTGGTGCCGCTTCGAGGGTTGAAGTGACATACTGGTGTTCTAATCATTTTGGCCAAAACTGTATATCTGTCAGTAATGAAGACCACATTTGTCTAAACCCATATTGGTGTACAGAGTATATATAATCCAAGCTAATTTGAAATCCACAAGGTGCTAATAGAAACTACTCCTATGGTTGACCTGGTTTAACCTCACTTTTTCCTCTCACTTGGTCTTTCGTTCTTTCTTCTCTCTGGGCTGAAGAGCCCATCGGACACAGGAAACAGCTTGTCAGTCACATATAAACACTGGCCTTGCTGCAGCACTGATAAAAAACATCTGAAGCATCTGGGTAGAGAGAAGCGTCCTGCTAGCTACAGCCAACTAGAAAGAGAGCTGAAAATGACAGGAATAGTTTGGCCAAAAATAAAACTTCTTTCATCATTTACTCATCCTGAGGTTGTTCCAAACCCAAATGACTTTCTGTGAAACACAAATGGAGATTAGACAGAATTTCCCTATTTTCCACACACTGGAAAGGGATTGAGCTGTCAAGGTCTAAGAAGCACCATAAAAGTATCATAAAGTGGTCCATATGGTTCATGTAAATTATTCACTGTTCATTTTTGACATTAATGACAGGCAGTCATGAGACAGGCAAGAACCAATGACAATGTTTAGCTGTCATCAAATCTGCCACGATGCATCTTGACATCATATTGAAATGAATGAGAAACTAGTTAAAAGCAGCCTCTGTTGAATCTGAGTCAAAAACGAGACCAGAAGAGGGAACAATATGCTTTATTCTTTTGGGGTGAACGAAGCCAGGTTCGAGTCTGATTTGAGACCATGACATGAAATATGTTTTTGGAGTTTTACTCGAGATGGACTAAACATTGTCATGCAGGTTTGGAGTGATGAGAAAGAGTGAATTTTAATTTTTAGTTGATCTACACTGCAAAAAAATGATTTTCTTAGTATTTTTGTCTTGTTTTCTAGTATAAGTATCTAAACATTCTTGAATCATGGTGCATTTACTTGACAAGTAAAATGACGTAAGATATTAAGTCTTGTTTTTTAAAAAAATTATCAAAATTTTGTTAGTTTTTTCTTAAAACAAGCAAAAAATATCTGCCAGTGGGGTAAGCAAAATAATCTTAATTCAAAGGCTAAACAAGAATTTTTTCTTGCCCCATTGACAGATATTTTGCTTGTTTTAACAAAATTTTGATAATTTTTTTTTTCAGAAAACAAGACATGATATCTTAAGCAATTTTACTTGTAAAGTAAATACATCTTGATTCAAGAATTTTTAGAAAACAAGATAAAAATACTAAGTAAGAAAATAAATTTTTGCAGTGTATCCCTTCTTTGTCCCAATTCTCTAACCTTATCATGTGGATTTGTTGGTCATTTACACAGCTCTGAGATCAGTTTTACATTTGGAGACTAGCTAGTTTGAAGTGGGAAACTGGTCATAGATATTCAGTGTGAAGGCCTTTGGCCTGGCTCGAGTCTGTGTGTTCAACGGTGGCCGTACATTGCCTTTAAAAGGGCATATTTGAGCAGTGATGTTCGTGTTTTTACATGTTTGAGATGGTGGTTTAGAGAGCTGAGTCATAGGGATCATGTTTGAGCCAGGAGCTGTTATGATGGTTTGGATTACTGACAGAGGTCTGGGTGACTGTGCTCTTGTGTGGGGATTACCCAAATACTTTGGCTTCCAGCTTTCTTTCTCCAACTTTCTTTCTTTCTTTTCCAGATGCAGTTCTCTTCTGGAAGCCGCCACTGCTCTCTTCCATTTCATTGGTCTCATTTCCCTGCTGGTTCTGTTTCCTTAAATGTTCCCCCTCATGATGAGCATGAATTATGTCCTAGCAGGTGCCTTTCTGTCATCATTTACTCACCCTCATGTCATTTCAAACCGGTATGATTTATTTCTTCTGTGTAACACAAAAGAGGAATGTATGAGCGACAAAACTTTTACACTTCAAAATGAACATAAAGATAGTATGAAATTAATCCATACACATAAACTGGTATCTTCCAACTACAGACTATATCACTACACACTACAAGACTCCATTAAATATAATGACACAAACATCAAATGTCATGTTGTTTGGTCACGTGACGTCTGAGAACCAGTGAGGTTTGATGTTAGTTGATGTTTGTGTTGCCATATTGAGGTATTCCAATGTGGTGACCAATTCGAATATCAGGCTTATTAATCTCAGTTCAAGTCTCTTGAGTTTTGACCATCAGATCCATCCATCTATCCACGTATGCAGTGGTTCTCAAACACATTCCTGGAGCCCCCAGAACTGCATGTCTCCTCCCAAACACACCTGACCCAGGTCATCAGTTCATTAATAGAGCCTTAAAGACCTGAAACGGGTGTGTCAGACAACAGAGACATTCTTAATGTGCAGTGCTGGGGGGCTTCAGGAATGTGGTTGTGAACCACTATCATAGCAGGGAGCAGGGATGCTGGAGCCTATTTAAATCTGTTTAAATGTGCAAGATAAAATTGCAATTGAAGATGCATAAAAATGGATCTAAAGGCAAAGGTTTTTACTTCTTTCAGACAAGCTAGAAGCATTGCACAGCATTCATCGAGGCCTGTTCCCGAAGAGCTACCTTCCTGCAAAGCTTAGCGCCAACCTGGCAAACCCACCTGTCAATTAAGATCTCCAGGAACATTCCTGCTTATGGAGGGCCACTAGCTTCAACACACCTGCCTGGAAGTATCTAGTGATCCCACAGACTGTGTTTAGCTGGTTCAGATGTGTTTAATTAGGGTTTGGAGCTAAACTCTGGAAGGTGGCCCTGCGAGAGCAGGATTGGACACCTCTGTTTATCAGTACTAATCAACATGTGAGTGGAGGGAATGGGCTGTAAGTGTGGTGGTCTAACAGTTTAGGATTTAAGCAACCTTGAGCAGAGAAAAACAGCTGTTATACAACATCAGCATGCTGAAGTCTGGTGTTCATGGCTTGAAGCCCAATTTAAGAATCTCTGCAAGAGCCAAACAAATTATGTCACATTCACAATTACAGGGAGACTGAAGATAGGGCAGGAAATTAGATGTATGTGTAACAACATAAGAAAGAAGATGAGGGACAGAGAAAACCTAAAAGAGTTGGTAAAGAAAGAAGAGAAGCATTTACAGAAGAGTAAAATTCAAGAGTAGCATTTCCTGTTTATATTTATGAGCGGTGACGAACGGCACAGTAACATACAATGCCAATAGTGTTGTATTCATTGTGAAACTGTATTTTTTATAGTATCATGGCATAAACTTGATGTATTCAGCATTTTTTTTTCTTTTTTTAGCTATCGTTAGCATTACTGTTCTTTGTGCACTTTAAGTAGTTTCTACAGTGAGTTTTAGAGAGTGATCTGCAAAATGTTTAATTTTGTTAACTGACCAACAAAAAAGAAGCACCTTGGGCATCACTACTCAGGATTTTCTCTGTCAGCACATCTTTTTAACCTTGTGTTTGCCGTACTTACACTCATTGGGCCAGATTTACTAACAACTTGCGTCAGCGCAAACCATCTTTTAGTGTTAAAATATTACTGTCAGGATTTACTAAAGACACACAGTTAAGAATTAGCACTGAAAAGCTGTGGACAGTTATTTTTGCACCTGACCTTAAAGAATATGCATTTGTAGGAGTTTCCCTTTCAGATGCAAAATTTATGTGAGGAGAGTATTAAAATGAATCACGCATTGTGATTTACTAACATTTGTGCTCATCAAATTACTGGTATTTGCGCCATTATTTAACACCCAAAAAAGCATGTCTTAAAGCAGGCGGTAATTTGCGCTGCTCTTTGTAGATTGCGCTGGTCATTATGGAAATGATCTGGCTGCATCTGTGTTCTTTAATGTGCACATTGTCAGTAAATCACACGCAGAATTTCTCCTCCCATCGGCGCTTTTATGGAATCATGCTCTAATGCTAATTTGCCCTGTTTAGTAAATCTGGCCCACAGTTTGTCTGTGTTGGTCACTTCCCTCCAAGTGTCTATGATATTTTGGTGTCTAGATATGGCTTGGGTCTCTTCTTTAATGTAAGTCTGCAGGATTTTATGTCCAACAGATGTAAATAAAGTATTAGCTCACCTGAACATCACAACAAGCTGCATGATTTGAGGTCATGATCATTCATGCCAGTAGCATAAACTGGGTATTTCCATAGAACGCTTCAAAGCAAGCACTGTAAAAAAGTTGTTTTTCTGTGTTTTGTACTGTGAAATCGAGGGCGTGTCTCTCACTGTGTGCTGCACCTGCAGTAACAGAGAAAACACCTGCAGTGTCTCTGATTGTGCCACAGGTATTTGGGGCCTCAGGAGGTACTTTGGATGATTTGAAAGGTGCAAGGTGCACTTTTGTTCTGCCCTAAGACCTGCAGCACATTACAGCTCTATTGTTCTGCCACTTGTGTGAGGCAGAGGTGAAAGGGACTGCCGTGAGTGTCACACACACACACACACACACACACACACACACACACACACACACACACACACACACACACTTGTTTCGCTATCCTTGTGGGGACTTCCATATTTTGGAATGGTTTTTCTACTGTACAGACCGTATATTCTATTGCCCTACACCAACCCTACACTTAGCCCTCACAGGAGACTTTTTGCATTTTTAAATTTTCAAAAAACTTCATTCTGTGTGATTTATAAACTTCTTTACCCGTGGGGACCTCAATTTAGGTCCCCACCGTGACACGAGTCCCCATAAGTGTATTCAGGTTTAAGTCCCCACCTGAATAGAAAAACAGGCACACACACACACACACACACACACACACACACACACACACACACACACACACACACACACACACTCACGCACACACACACACGCACTCGTTGGCCTTTTTACTTGTGTCCTGAAGACAGCCTCCAGATGTATAATTGCACCTGCCTGAAATGCACACCTTCTGGCTGCCTTCGTATCTCTTCATCTCACAACCGCTCAGTGCATTTATAAATCTGAACGCTCATTTATCTGTGAGTGTGTGCATTTTTGACTGAGTTTTGGTGTCTTCTTACCATGACTTATGTCAGCATATTATATTCCTTTTCCAAAAAGCATATGCAGGACTGATCGGTTCAAGATACTGATGAGATTATAAATTTCACAGAGCATATGGGAAAACTTAATTATGCACACACACACACACACACACACACACACACACACACACACACACCATCTCCAGTCGCTCTTTAGAGATATAAATAGAAACTTTCAGATCTATTTTGATGTCCTTATGGGGTAAATGTTGGATTATATGAAGTGTACTGAAGTGCCTGTAAGAAACACCCTGTGAAAAGAGAAATCACAACAGATCTTTTTAATATGGAGTGCAAATGAATAATTTAGCTTAGACCCTGTCCCTAATGACACATTTCATGTGCACTTGTGGTCCTGCAGACTTACAGAGGCTGCCGCTTACGCGTGTCTCTTAAGTCCACAAGACCATAGGGTGTCCCATTTGGCATTTTAGTTTTCAGAACATTCCTCACAAGACCTTTTGTGGCCTCTATGCGCCCTTGAGGCGAGCTTCTCAGTAGACATCTACATTATGGCATCATGTCATGAAAGGATGGATTTGGAGGAAGACCGTGAGGACTTAGGGTGTCATTTGGGACATGGCCTTGTGGACGGTGCTCCTACATATGGTGCAGAAGTGCCTCAGCTGACTTCATTTTGAGTTCTGTCTCGTGGTTCTTTCCTGATTCTGTATCACAGTGGTTCCTGCCTCTCTTCATCCTATCCTATCTAATAAAGGCAAAAACAATATTTAAAAAAAAAAAAAAATTCTGCTTCTCATATATGTGAGTTCCAGAAGAGATCTCAAAAATGTGTTCAGGACTGTAAAGTATGCAGTTTTTAAGTACAATATGAGCTAAAGAATCAAAATTTATGATTCTATTGTTGTCAGATTTTATTGCTTATTTGACATTTTAAAACAATCTTGACAAATCGTTTTGGAGATTTCCCATTCACCTACACAGAGGGGCTGTAATCAAAGTTTTCTCATCAGTTTCTTCCAAGATCAAATTATCTGACCTGTGCTATCCAATAATCATTTTATAGCATTATATATTTATTTGAACAATAGTCTCCAAAAATTAAAGGGATTTTCTGACACTCTGAAGCCTCTTTGAGCTTTACTCTGAGTAGTTGTTTTGCATTGGAGAGCTGGAGGTCCCAGCACAGAAGGCACAGACAGGTGGATGGAGGTGAGACAGAAGGTGCCTGTGACCTCTGGATGTGGTCAGGTGGGTCCACACCTGCCTCTTTACTAAGACTAAGATTCCGGTTACATAAGACAGAGACACACAGGATATCTAGACAGAATTTTAAGGGATCATAGAAACACTCTCAGTCCAAAGACTATTGATTACACTTTTTTTATATTCAGTACTGTAAAGTACTAACAAAAATCTATTCAGTCTATTAAAAATGAATTAATTTCAACTAACACATTTTTAATGCTTATTACAGCAAAGGCTTCCCTTATGAAAAAGCACATTTCAGCATACTTTAATATACTTTAAAAGAATGTACTTAGGTGCAAATTGGATGTAATATTTTCAGACACTTACCTGAAGAGTATTGCTGAATGTGCTGACAAGCATTTATGGTAAACTAAAATATACTTTATTGAAATTTGTATGTCATGTATTTAAATATTTTTGTAATGATGAAGTTGCAATGTAGTGCGTTTGAAATACAGTAGTCAGCATTGGAAGTGGATCAAAACCTTTAATCAAAGTTGTCCTAAAACCAAAACAATACCGTTCTTGTCTTAGGACAACTTTGATGAACTTTTTTTGATCCACTTCAAATGTTGACTACTCTAGCTTGAAATGTAACATGTAATGTAATGTGCTTTAATAGGTTAGTCAACACATCAAAGTTTGTAAGTGTACTACTTTTTAAGCATAACAAAAGAGTATTAAAGCAATGATTTAAAATGTAGCAATGTAAACTTTTAATTTCACAATACAAACTGAAATTACTTAAGTGTGTTAAGAAACAGTCAGGAAAGTGAACTCTTTAAGTACACTTAAGTGGTCTTTTATGTCATTAATATTATATTATTGGTAAGTACAGTTTTTAAAAATATAATTTTCATGATTGTAAGAACATTCTATTGAATTAAGCACTTCTTTTTCACAAGGGTTACAAACACGCCAACATTAAACTAGATTCTAGGTTCAATCAGTGGAGTCATGTGTCCTAAAATATAACATTCAGGCAAGATGTATACATTTAGCATGCATTTTACTTTCATTGAAATGAATCACAGTGTTTCTAATACATGCAAACACACAGAGATCAGTGAGCTGTGACAGATAGTGACCTGCCAGCTTGGCTTGAGGTCTGCTGAAGCGTCTCTACAGCTGTCACTCTGTAATTCTAGATATCAGTCCACCTGAGCAGCCCATGGATCCAAAACAACAGCACCATTCCTGCCCCCACCGCCCCTTCCTGCCCGGGCCGTCCCGCTGCAGGTATGTGTGGATGTGCTCAGCCCAGCATGAATCAAACAACCTCATTCCTCTGCTGCATCAACGGCATGTTGACTTTTAGCCAGTTTTTCCAGACTAAAGAACTTAAATCTTATTTCACACTACTTCATTAGCATTGCATATTGCAGTAAATTTAAATCAAAAACATTTGAAGCTTACATGGCTGTCCTGTAGTTGAATTTCCCAGTGTAAATTCATTGTGCATTTTCAGGGCACTTCTCCTGTAATTTTCAAATTCATTATTTCTGAAATTAATCACTCAGAATGCTGATTCATTAAAAAGATTCAACTTAAAAGAACGAATGATTCACCTCATATTCCTCACTATCACAAAGCCATCAAGGTGGGTGAGTAAATACAAGGCTCATCAAAAGTTTGTGGCAAGATTATTTTACATTTTTGAAAGAAGTCACTTCCGCTCATCAAGGATGCATTTATTTGATCAAAAATATATTAAAAATTGTAATATTGTGAAATATTATTACAATTTAAAATAGCTGTTTTCTATGTGAATATACTGTAAAATGTAATTGATTGCTGTGATCAAAGCTGAATTTTCAGCATCATCATTCCAGTCTTCAGTGTCACACGATCCTTCAGAAATCATTCTAATATGCTGATTTGCTGCTCAAGAAACATTTCTGATTATTATCAATGTTGAAAACAGTTGTGCTGTGAAACCATGACATAACATAACATTTTTTTCAAGATTCTTTGATGAATGGAAAGTTAAAAAAAAAAAAAAAAAAGCATACAGTAATCTCATGTAACATTAAAAATGTCTTTCTGATCAATTTAATGCATCCTTGCTAAATAAACTGTGAACACTGTGCTTTCTACACTCCAAAACATTATGAACAATACAAACACTCAAGTCATTAGGTTCACACACATATTAAGAAAAACACAGGGAATTACAGGGAAAATCATGATATATTAGTATTGTCCTTGAGTGACTCTTTATTTTCTTTCGAGGACTTCATGTTCAGTTTAATTATGAGGGCCGAGCTCTTAAAATACCCTGTGAGCCAGACCATGAAGGCCACATCAGCGAGCCAAAGCCAGCACACATATATTAGAGGCTTTCTAGCCCAGAGCAGAGATCTGAGCACAGCACGTGTGGCATTATAAAAACTGTGTGTTACTTTATATTACATACATACTGTACAGTGTGTATTTGCTGAAAGTAGATATTCAGTGTGTGTCTGATAGGCAGGTTGTTCTCAAATGGTTTTGCGTCAGGACCCAGATGTTACATTGTACATCAACCTGACATGGTACCAAAACTGTTTATCAAACAAAATGTCATGTACTAAAATTGATTAATATTACCATGAACTGCATGGACCAGACTGACAGACTAAAAAGAAAAAGTGATAATTATCTAAAATTTCTATGTGGTGCTCATGGTGTTCCAGGCATGAATTTTATAAAATACATGAAAGAACAATAGATCCAAAAAAAAAAAAAGAAAAAAAAAAAGGTTAAGGATAGTGAGGTTTTATCGATACAGTCTCTCCTCTCTGCACGTGGGAACACACACACTCACACTGAAGTCATTGCTTTAAAGCTAGTTTTTGGGGGTTTTGAGAAAAACTCCCTCCTACAGAGAAAGCCGAGAGAATTCCCACACTCTCTCTCTCTCTCTCTCTCTCTCTCTCTCTCTCTCTCTCACACACACATACACACACACACACTCACTCTCTCTCTCTCTCTCTCTCTCTCTCTCTCTCTCTCTCTCACACACACACACACACACTCTCTCTCTCTCTCTCTCTCTCTCTCACTCACACACATACACACACACACACGCTCTCTCTCTCTCTCTCTCTCACACACACACACACACACACTCTCTCTCTCTCTCTCTCTCTCTCACACACACACACACACACACACACACACTCTCTCTCTCTCTCTCTCACACACACACACACACACACACTCTCTCTCTCTCTCTCTCGCTCACATACACACACACACACACACACACACACACACTCTCTCTCTCTCTCTCTCGCTCACATACACACACACACACACACACACACACACACACTCTCTCTCTCTCTCTCTCTCTCTCTCTCACACACACACACACACACTCTCTCTTTCTCTCTCTCTCTCTCACACACACACACACACACTCTCTCTCTCTCTCTCTCGCTCACATACACACACACACACACACACACACTCTCTCTCTCTCTCTCTCTCTCTCTCTCTCACACACACACACACACACTCTCTCTCTCTCTCTCTCTCGCTCACATACACACACACACACACTCTCTCTCTCTCTCTCTCTCTCACACACACACACACACACTCTCTCTTTCTCTCTCTCTCTCTCACACACACACACATACCGCAGCAGCAGCGGCTCGGCTCCAGAGACCCCCGCCTCCAGCACTTAAGCCTTTCCAGATGTGCTTACATCCGTCCCACTGCTGAGCCACACACACACACACACATACACACACACACACACACACACACACACACACACACACAACATTTAAATTAATGTCAACAGTCAGACAATAATGTCAACAATGTAAAGGTCATTAATAAACATTATAAAGATGGAAATCATATTAGTTGGTTTTCTTTTAACACAATACCACAATCAAGTGAACATGGCCATTTCACTAAATTTTAAATTATTTCACTACTTTGGCTTCAGTGGGTGTTTTCCCAAAAATATTGATATTGAAAATATTCCTTGTGTTTCTTCATTTTTCTTTCTCTATTAAATGCTAAACTTGGCAATTAATTTACAGTTTTTTCTTTGTCCTCAATTTCACTTTTTCAGTCTTTTGTAAAAACCCTTTAACTAAATGTTCTTTAGTGACATCATCCTCCAGGAAATGACATCATCATAGATGACGAACAAACATTTCAGTTGGTTTGATGTTGGTAAACCATCAGTAGAAGATAAAACATATCATAATAACTAAGCCATAAGCTTAACATAAACCTGAACAGAGCAAACACTAGGGGAAAAAAAGTGTGTTTAATGGTACTGAATGTGCACTTGTTCTGTATACTTCAAATCTTCAAAATATAAAAAATTGTATACAAGTACAAGTGTTAATTGTCAGTACATTTAGCAGTACACTTTAACCATTTCAAATTCAGTTTCAAAGACAACATAAGTAATTATGAAATTACATTAAAACAAGTCCTACTTAAAAGCACACTTAAGTTCAACTAATGGCATTTGATATAAATTTAAACTATAATAAATTTCATTTAATTAAACATTAAATACAGTCCACACTTAAGTATATTTTTCTGAAATATATTATTTATTAATAAGTGCTGTAATAAGCACACTAAAGTGTAATTATTTAAAAAAAAGGTATTTCTAAACAACTGTTACAGAATCTATATTATTACAACAAACATACAAACACTGTGACTTTACGTCACCTGAGAAACAACATTTTCCTTTGGGAAAACATGAGCATGTTCACGTGTTAATGTAGTGTGTCTCATGTTATTTAGCTTGTTAGCATTACTGATTTCCACAGCAATGTTAACAGGCTAAATACAGTCATTCGGTGAGGTGCTAAATGAGCAGCAAACGGCTAATTAGCTTATGCATGCTCAGCTCTTCAGTTCAAAGAGCTGTGTCTCTCTCTCTCTCTCTCTCTCTCTCTCTCTCTCTCTCTCTCCTTTGACTCCTTTCATGAGGTTGTGGAGCCAGAGAGACTGTGACCCCCTAATGACTGAATGGAACACACACACACACACACACACACACACACACACACACACACACACACACACACGTTTTTTGTGTTTTATGAGGGCTTTCTATAGACATGATTTTAAATGTCCTGCATCTTCTATCCCCCAAAACCTAACATCTACAGAAAACATACGTTTTATCATTTCTCAAAGAAAAAAAGTGGTAGTCTTTTCTAACAGGGACTGACATTTTATCCTCACAATGTCAAAAAATGCAGGGAAAACCTGGACGACACACTCTCACAGTGCTTGCAAATATGAATATCATTAACAATGACAGTTAAACTGTTTTCATGTAATATTACATAAGATACATACAGTATAATGTACAAAACGTATACATTTATTGTGTTTTTATACACTGTAGCTTAAGTTTTAATTGGTGCATGACTGTTAGAGGAGGCTGAGAGCAATCAGAATGGATACTGACTCAAAATGAATTGAGAGAATGGATATTGAGACGGCTCATGGTTAGCAGAGAGATATTAGCACAGCAATGTTAACAGGCTAAATACAGTCATTCAGTGAGGTGCTAAATGAGCAGCAAACGGCTAATTAACTTATGCATGCTCAGCTCTCCAGTTCAAAGAGCTGTGTGTGTGTGTGTGTGTGTGTGTGTGTGAGAGTATGTGAGCGAGAGAGAGGGGTGGGAGACAAGTGTTGTTACAATCAAGAAGTTATTGTCTTTTAAAGTTCCCCACACCTCATCTCCCCTCCACACACAGACACACACACACACACACGCACACACACACACACACACACACACACACACACACACACACACACACACACACACACACACACTCATACTTGAATTTGTGGTTTACGGGGACTCTCCATAGGCGTAATAGTTTTTATACTGTACAAACCGTATTTTCTATCGCCTTACACCAACACCTACACCCAAACCTACCACTTACAGGGAACTACTGTCAATTTTTGAATTTCATAAAACACCGTTTTGTGTTTTTTAAGCCTTTTGTTTTACGGAGACACAGGAAGTGTCCTCATAAACCATGTTTACGTTGTAGTACCCATGTCATTATACACATTTGTGTCCTCATAAACCATATATACCAGTACACACACACACACACACACACTCACACGCACACGCACACGCACATGCACACGCACACGCACGCACACACACACACGCACACACACACACAGTTTAAGGACTCTCATGCCTCAACAGGTGTTGGGTAGAGAGACACATTTAAAAAGAAAGGGAGAGAGAGAACATCTGTTATAAAGACCTCCCATGCAATGTTTACAAGAACAGCACACTACAGAACTATATTTCTATACAGTGCTATAAAGAAAGATTAATTATTCAGAAAACCGAATGTAAGAAAAGAGACATGCTACTGAATTACACACATTTGCATAAGGAGGAGTGAAAATTCTTACGATCTCTCTCTCTCTCTCTCTCTCTCTCTCTCTCTCTCTCTCTCTCTCTCTCTCTCTCCTTTGACTCCTTTCATGAGGTTGTGGAGCCAGAGAGACTGTGACCCCCTAATGACTGAATGGAACACACACACACACACACACACACACACACACACACACACACACACACACGTTTTTTGTGTTTTATGAGGGCTTTCTATAGACATGATTTTAAATGTCCTGCATCTTCTATCCCCCAAAACCTAACATCTACAGAAAACATACGTTTTATCATTTCTCAAAGAAAAAAAGTGGTAGTCTTTTCTAACAGGGACTGACATTTTATCCTCACAATGTCAAAAAATGCAGGGAAAACCTGGACGACACACTCTCACAGTGCTTGCAAATATGAATATCATTAACAATGACAGTTAAACTGTTTTCATGTAATATTACATAAGATACATACAGTATAATGTACAAAACGTATACATTTATTGTGTTTTTATACACTGTAGCTTAAGTTTTAATTGGTGCATGACTGTTAGAGGAGGCTGAGAGCAATCAGAATGGATACTGACTCAAAATGAAGTGAGAGAATGGATATTGAGACGGCTCATGGTCAGCAGAGAGATATTTGTGCTGCTGGTTTTGAAGAGCTCCTTCATCAGGGTGGTGGAATCTTCTAGCCTGGGGACGAAGAGCTCTGACTGTGAATGCTTTTATGGTATAAAAACCACTGCTGTAGGGAATATGTGTTCAGGGGAATTCTGTTAGCTGGAATGGAGGTGGAATCATCCTTCATTTCTCTGTCATTTAATTGCAAACAACAAGCAATTAAACGTGACATTCAGTTCCAGTAACCACATAACTGAGAATGCTTAAGTTTTGGATTTACAGTTTGCATCTTCTAAGATATTATGCCCATTTAAAGTTTAACACACAATAAAAGGAATTCATGTTTGGCTGTGATTTAAACCTATTTTAAAACACTCAGTTACACTTTATTTTAAGGTGTCCTTGTTACAGTGTAGTTATACATTTAAGTACTGAGTAATGTTAATTAACTACATGAACTTACTATATGTTTAGGGTTAGGATTAGGGTTTGGTTTAGACTTACTTGGATGCAATTATGCATAATTTATTGTTATTATAATAGTTAGTACATGTAACGTGTAACAAGCACACCTTAAAATAAAATGTTACCAAACATTCATTCAGTGACATAAAAGAAAACATAGTATGAAAATTTTTTGGAAATGTACCATTTTATTTTTTGAAGTAATTTACGGTGGTGAACCAATGTGCCCTTGAGCAAATCACTTATCCACAGCTTCCCCGGGGGTCTGTTTCTGCTATTAGTGTACTGTAAGCCTCTCTGGGTAAAAAAAGGGTCTGTTAAATGGCAAGCACCCAATAGGAAGAGAGAAAGAGAGAGAGATAGAGAGGCTAAGATTAGGGTAATCAGTCCATCAGAGAGATTGATGGAGAAGACATGCAGAGTTTAAGGAGGAGACAGCGGATCTTAAGTGAGCAGTCTGGCAAAACGGCAAGTGCGGTGGAGCAGGGGCTGCTGGGTAAGGCACCTTGCAACAGCTGGTCTCAATTATCCACCCAGGGGTCGAGGGACGCATGGGGCTGTGGGACGGGGGGGGTCAGAGACCACTGGCGCCAGGAGAAGAGCAACAGGTCAGGAAAGATGGAGATTATAAAAATACTAGCAGGCAATAGGCCCCTAAAAGAGAAAACAGATACTGTGTGTGGGGTTTGTTGAGCTTGTGCCACAGCATTACAGAGGAGGAGCCAAAGGGTGGACATTTTATCTTCACTTCCTGTAGAAAACTAAATTTAGAACCGAGAGAATGAGAGAGACAAAGGGCAACAAACACAGAGAGACAAAATACAGTATTTGGGCACATTTACTCACTCTCAGGTTGTTGCAAATGTATTACTGTCTTCTGCAAAACAAAAATTAAGATCATTTTTAAAAAGTTGGGGTCCAACCAATACAGGATTTTATTGTATGGAAAGAAACAGACAATTTTTTTTTCTAAATATCTACTTTATTGTGAAAGAAAAACATGCAACTCTTACTTTTATCTCCATCCCGAAATCTCAGATGACTAGACAGTGATTTATCTCTTTTGAATAGTCAAAATATTTGTGTCTGGAACACCGTGAGCCTGAAGACTGTAGTGAACATTGTGATTTTTTAAAGGCTTGGCTTAAATGTGTGATATGAACAAACAGTGCTTCTAAATGACTGATTCTCAGTTGAAAAGAGTAGAGGTTTTGACCTGGAAACAGTATTCCTTATGTTTCAGCTTCGGGTTGGTCCTCGAAGAAAGTCATTAAAACACCAACTGATTAAAATTCATTAAAAAATGGCTCAGAAACTTCAGTTCTGAGGAAAGCTCTAGCAGCATCTGAACACAGACAACACTTAGTGTGATGTTTTGTATCTAATGTATGACATGGATTTCTGAAATACACAAATACTCCTGTAGAAGGTAGAAAAATATAACATTTCTTTGGAAAATGCTTCAGGAAATAAAATTTGTGCAGTTAAAAAACTGTTCCTGTTTTATACATCCTCATATGCATGAAACAGAATTACTGAACACTATAATGTAAATGATGTACATCTGTAAGGCTTGCACACATATGCTATATTAGAATCATTAGAAGGGGGTGACCCAATACTTTTGGCAATATAGTGTACATTGACTTTCATACTAACCCTGAAAACATTGTGTGTAGTGCCATCTGCTGGACTACTCTTGATATGATTTTAACTATTACACCTTGAAAATGAATGAATGAATGAATGAATGAATAAATAAATAAATCAATTCTTTACCAATCTGAGTCAACACACTCAGCTGTATATAAAATGTGACTTGGAAAAATACTGTGGACTTAATAAATTCACACATTTTACTGAGCTGCTTCATCAAATTAAATCAAATAAAATGTTATTATTTACTGATACATAGATATACCTAAACAAAATAATATCTAAATAATTATACCAAACCAGAACCTCTAAATGAAAGTAACGTTGCATGTAACTTTTTTTTTTATAAAGGAAAATAAATTAATTCAAAGTAAAATAAATACTATAAATACTAAAACTAGTTAAACACTAAACCTAACCCTTTAACAACAAACACAATTATTTATATTATACTAATCAATTTTTCATATTAATTTATATGCATTAATATGTTAATAATATTACTTTTATTAATTTGTTATATTAATAAACGTAAACAATTATATTTTTATAAAAAATAATTTATATTAATACAATTCTTGGACTTTACTTATAAATTAAAGCTTTAGAATTAATACAAGGGCTAAATTCAGCTTGCTTCGTGCAATAATAGGTGCTGCTTCATCCATAGAACACCTGCACAACTGATGACGTCACAAGGACAGAGAAGCTCAGACTTTGCTCACTCCCAAGGCCTATGATAATAAAAAACTATTTGCCCCAAAATATGTCATGATGATGAAATTTTACCTCAGCATATAATTTTATGATGATAAAATTTCCATGCCCTTTTGGCATCAAAAGTTTATCACTGAAGGTAATGCGGTTAATTTGGTATCTGTATATTGACACAAAAAAAATCTTGGATAATCAGGATTTATTGGACGCCTAGGGAATGAGAACGAATGAAAAAGTGTCCTCTTGTCTCCTCACCGGTGTACTGGTGCTCAACCTAGAGGAGAGAAGTGATAGAACATAACCCATCAAACTCGCTTTTCAGCCTGGTTGTAAATGAATGAATGAATGCTGTTATAAATCTATGGCTGTCAGTTTATGTTTATACTTTTTAAGTATGTTTAGTTTTTATTTTTAACCTCTTAAGACCCTGCGGCCTCATTATATTTTAGTGAATTTCTCTGAGACTATACATGCCAGAGTTTTAAGTCTGGATGTCCTGTACAGAGCACATTCAGGGCTTTTCAGAGATATTAAATGATTGGATATTTCACTATGACCGCTCCCTCTCCTTGGTCTTCAAATATGTCTGAAATTAATTTAGTGACACTCCTATGGAAATATGATAATATTTTGTAATTATTATTTAAATCTGTCTAATTTTTAAACTGTGTGTCATAAATCATCTCAGGAAAATGTTATGGGGTTTCAAATCAAAATATGACTTTCTGTTACGAAACAGGACGTTGATTTCATACATGTCCTCATATGAGGACACCGGGACTAAAAGCATGTTTATTTCGCATTTTGGGAGACATAACAAATGAATAGGGAAAGAAATTATATTTCAATATTCTATGTAATCTTATATATAATTATGAAAATCGTGTCAATTATTACTCCCATTATTACACTTCTTTTTTCATTACATGTTGCCCAAAAACACATTAATATGCAAATTAGATTTAGTTTATAGATACATTGTATATAATAAGAAAACCCGTTTATGGCCATTTTACACACATTTTGCAGAAAGAAAAATGCTATATTGAATCATTCTGTTATAACATAGTTGAGAATCATCTTTATACAAAGTTTGGTATAAAAAAAAAAAAATCTTGAAAACTAAAAATGTATTGGTGATTTAAAAAATAATTGTTTTTGCGTATGCATGTTCATTCATGTCTTTTAATTTTTTTTTTTTTATAGAAATTCTTCCGAGGACATAGCATAATTTATGAATGAAATTACTTTTTTTTTTTTTACATTATTTTTAATGCTTTAATTAATGTAAAGACATGAAAAAAAAAACAAACAATTTTTTCCTAAAACTTTTCTCTCGGGTCTTAAGAGGTTAAGGGATAAGTGGAGTATTGAAAAACATGTTATCTTATTGCATTTTATGTTTAATTGTTTAATGGACCAAAGCTTTTGGAGCAAAGCTTTTTGTATTTTATTTTTTATTTTTTTAAATGTAATGTACATTTATAATATGTGTTATATTTACTTGGCTCTAAATGAAAGAAAACTAGTTAACACTGCTGCATGGGTGTTTATGTACATATTTCTCATTCGTGAAAGTCATAAAAACACTGTTGGATTTTTTCTTTTGCTATTGGGGCAAATGGACACACAAAAATTATATTCGCTGTAGTGTCTGTTCCTGTCAATGTAAGTTTACTCAACTATGACTGCTTGTGCTGTTGAGAACCCCGGAAATATGTGAGAAGGGTCTATGAAGACAGGTTTTAAAAGTTTCAAATGCAAATCAAATAAAAGGTCCTCTGGTGGTAATTTTACTCCTCTATTTTTATTTTCTCTTTCTTTAGAAAAGCAAACAAAAATGAAGAAGAAAGGCATTCATGCATTCTTCAAGAGAACAAGTCAGGCTGTAAAACACACAATCTTCGGTGGCAACAAAGTTTCACTTGATCCCCGGTCTGGTCCATCTGGTGTTGAGCCTTCAGATCCAGCAGATCCACAGCCAGATCCATCCAGCCTGGAGCCAACAGCTCACCAGGATCCAGCTGATCCACAGCCAGGCCCGTCTGGCCTCAAATCTGAGATGATGCCTGTTCCAGGTCCATCCAGACCCAGGCCGACTCCTGACGCAACAGATCCCGATCAACCAGTTTCATTTCTCTCCCTATATGAAATGGGACAGAGACAGGGAATAGGAGGTTTCGGCACTGTGTTTAAGGGGACTCGCAAATCTGATGGCCTGCAGGTGGAGCCACTTTTACTGCATTCCTCAAACCTTTTGCTACTTTTTCACTTTTCACTTGCCCAGTATTTTTTGTGAACTTGATTTATAGATTAACATCCACTGTTTTGATAAAAAGTGTAAAATACATGACAGATTGCATATTGTCATTAACACAGATTTCAATGTTTATTCCCAGATTCAGATTTAATATGATTAATGTACGCATGATTAGTAAAAATGAACATTTTTTTCCATTTGCAGGTTGCCATCAAGGTCATTCCTAAGTATAAGGAGGATGATTACATTGTCATTGTAAGCTGGCAAAATGTATTACTACACCCAAATAAATCAAACATAGTATATCACATACATAAAACATAGCTAATCATTTTTTTGAACATTTTTCTCTAGCCTGGCTATTCCAAGCCATTGATCATGGAAGTGGCTCTAAATCTGCGGGTGAAAAAGTCTCAGACAAGCCCCAAGATTGTCCAGATGCTGGACTGGTTTGAAGAGGCACATTGTCACATCCTCATCCTGGAGTATCAGCAGCCCTGCATGACCCTGAACTGTTTCCTCAAACTCAACAGGCATCGCTTAGATGAAAATCAAGCGTGTCGCTTCATGCTCCAGGCAGTTCTCGCAGCCAAACACTGAATGGACCGCAGTGTCGCAGCATAATGTCATCAGGGTGGATAACATCCTGATCAATACATAGACTCTGCAGCTGAAACTGATAGACTTTGGCTGTAGAGAACTTATTGAAGGTTGTGATGATGAACACAACCAATACAGAGGTGAGTTAGCTTATTATTATGCTATATGATAGCACAAGAAAGGAGAATCTAGATAGATAAAATAGAATAAAATTGGTGGAAAAAGGGGAAAAATGGTGGACAATGCACATAAGGTAAAGGTAGCGCACAAAAAATATTTATTCACATTGATACCATATTTACATATAAGGTTTTGTCAGAATTATTACTGTTCCTTCAAAGCTTTGGATACTCTAGTGGTATTACTCCAATTTACTACAAAAAAGGAAGGAGCAAATGATAAAAAGTTTGCTAAGTTTAATAAAAAGAAAAAACAAATTCTTCTTCTTATTATAAAAAATAATAGTTATTTAAAAAAAATAAATAATTATATTTTGAATGTTTTAAAAATGTTTTCTATCTTTATTCATTGTAATATTTCAAACAGGAATGTCAAGTGATTATTATTTTTTAATTTTTATAAAAATCTAATTATTTACATGATGTGCTGATTAATTAATCTAATTGCACATTAATTTTGATTAAAAAATCATTAAAAATCATTCATTTAAAGTCATTGTGTTAAATGAGAAAAGCACTGAATAGACAATTACAAAAAATTGTTAGAAATAGTTTGATTCAACATTGTTTAAATATACTTTTATATTGCAATAATTTCACATGCAATTTTCAAATCAATGTATAAACAAAATAAAGACAGTATATTTTTACTATTTAATAGCATCTTGTTTATGACTGAAGATGAGTATCACTCATACCAATACTACTGATGTCTCTAGGAAATTGTTCTTTTTTTCCCCCCAATATTTAACCATTGACTATAGCAATTCAACATTACAGTATACATGAGAGCTATCAACTTTAACATTTAGAAGACTTTAAAAAATAACAACTAATTTAAGTGAACTTTAAACAATCTTAACATAAACCCATTATAATAAATGTCATATTTAGCTACCTGCGCACTTCAGCAAGTAGGAAATATACAGAAATTGAAAATGAATTATCATCAAACACTTAATTCTAAAGTAAATATAGATGAATCCTTAAAGGGGACCTCAGATGTTTTTGATGGTAACGTGCCACCGGATACACAAAAAATCGAAGAGAGGGGCAGGGTGAGCAGTAGCTCATTATCATTTAAAGAGACATCCACCGAAACAGGTCGCTGTCAAGAGAGCTGTTTTTGACAAGGTTAAAAGTTTGTTGTTTTACACAACCATTGAGGAATTTAAACCGAAGTATGTGAGCAGACATTTCATGAAGACCCTAAAGAATCATACCAACTTGTGGAAAATGTGCATCCGATGTGCCCTTTAAAGCTACAAAACTTATTGATTTCCTTGCACCGCACACCCACACAACTCTCCCTTACAGACGTCCAACTCTCACTGGAACGTTTTTTAAGCAGTTTTCTGAGACTTCTGATCACCTCATGTTTGATCTCCTTATGTCAGTTGCTCTGACGTCGGTTGCTCTGATGATAACTGACTATCACATGACAGCTGTTCTTATAATTGCACTATCAACAAGAAATTTACCCTTTCGCAAAGAGCTGCCCCCTTGTTGCTCAGATTGCCTGTCAATCAAACTCCCGACAAAGGGTGAATTGGACCATAGACAGTCGGGACTGCTGCGAGTGCTCTCTTGCCCATTCAGGATCTACTTCTTCATAACCTCTGCTCCGCTGAGCACCAGAACACCCACAGACAAGCGATGGTTGAAGGCCTGTGTGGAAAAAATTATACTGGATGAACAATTCATATATTAATAAAGTGACATATATAATGTGCAATATTTCCACTGTTCCACAATATTTCCACAATTGTTCATCATTTCGTCACACTTTCGGTGTGACTGGCTTCCCATATGTACACCCTTTTCTGGAGATGACGTGGGAATATGCAGCTCATTTGCATTTAAAGTGATACACACCAAAACAGCTTATTTTTTTTAGATATGCCCCAAAAATGACATTTTCCAGATATTTTAATGATCTGTGGGCTATTTTGAGCTTGAGAAATTTACTTTAAGCAAACTAACATCAAACTAACATCATTCCCTAAATGTAACATCATAATAGCTTGTAAGAACCTGCTTATGGAGTTTCTGGATCTGATTCAGACGTTTGTGTGTGTGTCAAGGTGAAGTTCACTTATTTGCTAAAAACATTTTTGAGTGGACCAAATCAGTCATTATACTCATCAAACAGACCAAAAGATGCCATGCCATTTCAGAGAGATAAAAGCTCACATCTGATGGTAAGTTTGTTTAATGGTCTCATAAGATATGTTTTCATATGAAGTAGGCTATACAGAGTGATCTGATCACCTGCATTCATTTACAGGACATACAAAACAAAACATTAAAATAACTCTTTAAACTTTTGTATTAATATTAGTGAGAATATTCTTGCCTTGTTTTCATTGATCATTTTTCCTACTTTTAAATTCAGCTAGACCAGCCCAGGCTGAGAACATGGTAGCTGGTTATACCACTCAAAACTACTCAAAGCAGGTTTCTGCAAATTGTCAACAGGATTCTAATAGTTTCAAAACTAACACAAATGAAGCGCACAGACAAACGTCTATATAGACCTTTTGTAGCTCTGTGCTTATTGTTTTCTCTTTTCTGGTTTGTGTTTCCACAGCATGAAGTTAAGGTTGTATAAATTTATGAATGAACTGCTTGTTTTAAAATCTTTCCAGTCTACTGACATCTGTTACATCTGCTTCTAACATTACAATGCTCATGATAACTTTTGTTAACTCTACAATAAGTAAATACATTTCACCAGATAATTACTCTTCAACAGTGATGCTATAGAGCTACCACAAAAATGAAAGTTCAGAGACAAAAGGCAAGAGTTCACAAACGGCCTCCATAGCCATGACAGGAAAGGCTGAGAATTCACAGACGGCCTCCATAGCCGTGACAGGACCTTCATAGAGTTCACAGACAGCCTCCATAGATGTGACAGGGCACTGAGTGAATTTCGAGATGGTCTTAGTGACTGTAACAGGCAGGGCAGAGAATTCATGATTGGCTTCTAGGACCGAGACTGGTACGACAGAGGATATATTAATGGTCTCCATGACCTCGTCAGGACAGACCAAGTGTTCATTAGTGGACACCCCCACCACCTCTGAAGGTTCTGCAGCACATGCCGCCACCTCTGGAGGTTCTACAGCAGTAGTATCAGGAGCTACAACAAACACAAAGAGTTAAGAGACAGCACTTGCGGTAGTAACCGAGGCATCAGGAAACAGGGAGAGTTCATGAACTCTCTCCTTGACAGGGCAGATACAGAGTTCAGCCACAGTTCCTTCGACCGCGACATGACTGGCTGAGAATGCATTGCTGGGCGACACCACCACGCAAGGAGCTGAAGCGAGCGCCGCCACCTCGGAAGGCTCTGCAGCATGCACCGCCACCTCTGGAGAAACTGCAGCGGGCGCCATCGCCTCTGGGAATACAGCAGTGGGCGCCTCTACCTTGGGAGGCTCTGCAGCGTCAGCCGCCACCTCTGGAGATATCATAGTGAACGCCACCGACTCTAGAGTTTCAGTGGTGGTGTACGCAGCCCAAACACAAACCATAAAGCAAATCCCATTATGGGAAGCGCTGGGACGGGAATCAGTTCAGGAACAGGAGGGCTAGAGTGAGTTGGTTTGGGAAAATCAGCTGCACATACTGACACCAGCGGATGCCAGGATGCCAGTCTGGGATACTGAAGAAATGACCTCGAAGATCTGGGTGCAACAGACAGGATGTGACAGGACTCTGGAAGACCAGCTGAGACCTGACATAACTCTGGAAGATCAGCTGAGGCGTGACGAGACTCTGGAAGATCAGCTGAGGCGTGACGAGACTCTGGAAGTTCAGCTGTGACTTGACTTGACTCATGAAGATCAGCGGTAGTGTTGTTACTTTGGAAGATCAGCTGAGGCGTGACGAGACTCTGGAAGATCAGCTGAGGCGTGACAAGATTCTGGAAGATCAGCTGAGATGTGACGAGACTGGAAGATCAGCTGAGGCGTGACGAGATTCTGGAAGATCAGCTGAGATGTGACGAGACTGGAACATCAGCTGAGGCGTGATGAGATTCTGGAAGATCAGCTGAGGCGTGACGAGACTCTGGAAGATCAGCTGAGGCGTGACGAGACTCTGGAAGATCAGCTGAGGCGTGACGAGACTCTGGAAGATCAGCTGAGGCGTGACGAGACTCTGGAAGATCAGGTAAGGCATGACAAGACTGCAACATCAGCTGAGGCGTGATGAGATTCTGGTAGATCAGCTGAGATGTGACGAGACTGGAAGATCAGCTGAGGCGTGACGAGACTCTGGAAGATCAGCTGAGGCGTGACGAGACTCTGGAAGATCAGCTGAGGCGTGACGAGATTCTGGAAGATCAGCTGAGGCGTGACGAGATTCTGGTAGATCAGCTGAGGCGTGACGAGACTCTGGAAGATCAGCTGAGGCGTGACGAGATTCTGGAAGATCAGCTGAGGCGTGACGAGACTCTGGAAGATCAGCTGAGGCGTGACGAGACTCTGGAAGATCAGCTGAGGCGTGACGAGATTCTGGAAGATCAGCTGAGGCGTGACGAGACTCTGGAATATCAGCTGAGGCGTGACGAGACTCTGGAAGATCAGCTGAGGCATGACAAGACTGGAACATCAGCTGAGGTGTGACGAGATTCTGGAAGATCAGCTGAGATGTGACGAGACTGGAAGATCAGCTGAGGCGTGACGAGACTCTGGAAGATCAGCTGTGACTTGACTTGACTCATGAAGATCAGCGGTAGTGTTGTCAAACGACCCGGTACTTTGGTACCAAGTTGGAACTAAAAAATGAAAATGTTCCGGTACAAGGATTTTTTTAAGTACCGGTGGTACCGAGTACCCGGTCAACCCGGTTCTTGATGCGCTATCCGAAAGGTGCTCAGATGCTTCTCTTCATAAAAGCACTGAGACGTGGTGACCTCAAAAGGAGGAAACACATCAAACTAACAAAACACTTTAAAGACTGACACCCGGATCAAATGAAAGAGTTCAAGCAGGTAAGTTTCAATTAAATTTTTAATATTTAGATCTTCGGCTATGAATATTATTCCATATTTTAATTTGAATGTCGGATTGAAATAAACATTGCCGTTAGCATAGTTAATCGTTAGCATAAGTGAGGCTAACGCTCATATAATGAGCATTAAAATGAAGTTTCTTTATTAATTATTTAATGCCCCTATAACTTTTATTAGGGTAAAAAAAAAAAAAAAAAGGAGTACATGATGGTATTTACTATTTTTACACACCAGAGGATTTTAAATGAATTGTGAATCTAAAAAATGCGTGTTAGAGAATGTACAAATGGTTAACAGTGTTTATGTCATATCAGTCTGTCAGAAAAGCAGTTTTTTTTTTTTTTAGCTAGTTGTTAGTTGTTATTCTTGGCTGGATAACCCTAACAGGTTTTAAAACCCTTTAAAATTAAATATGCACACAGTTTGGATTAAATGAAAGTACAGTCAAATTTTATCTCCCGTATAGACTTTACAATAAGATACCATTCATTAACATGACGTCATGTTATTATCTGACATAAACTTACAGTGAGTGAACAATATATTTTTACACACATTAATGTTTTTAAATGTTATTTAATACAAACACTTGATCATTCATGTTTGTTCGTTGTACGTTAAATAATTTTAACAGATTGAACTTTTGATTTTATGTATTAGTAAATTTTGAAATTAACCCTAAGAAGAATAATTGCTAATTATTGTTTATTGATAGGTCATGTTATCTAACAAATGAAATCTTATTGTAAAGTGTTTTTGATACTACATTTTCCATCTATTTGATATACACTTGTCTTAAAATATATGTAATCTTATCTAAATTTATTATAAAAGCTGAGGTTTGTTATTTACTGAAAAGTTATATTTTAGCTGTTGTCCATGATCTAATGTTGCATTTGATCAGACTAAGCCCATTGCTTTATTTAAGTATATTATATTTTCCTTTTACAGCTGCAGGCTAAGGAAGATCATGAAACACACCAGCAAACCCTAAAACAAGTCAAGTCAAGTCAAGTCAAGTCAAGTTACCTTTATTTATATAGCGCTTTTAACAATACAGATTGTGTCAAAGCACTTAACAGTATCAAATTGGAGGATAGAGTATCAGTAATGTATAATGATAAGATTAAACACTCAATTTTCATTTAAAGGCATTTCATTATTGAATTCAGAGATGTCATTGTCTAGCTCAGTTCAGTTTAAATAGTATCTGTGCAATCAAATCGACGATAATCGCTAGAAATTAAGTGTCCCCAACTGAGCAAGCCAGAGGCGACAGCGGCAAGGAACCAAAACTCCCTCTGTGACAGAATGGAGAAATAAAAAACCTTGGGAGAAACCAGGCTCAGTCGGGGGGGCCAGTTCTCCTCTGGCCAGATGAAATCCACAGGTCAATTCCAAACGCAGTCATGTCAGATTGTGTAAAGGGCTTAACTGATTCCCGTGGTCTTGTCCCGATGGGGCATTTTAATTTCTAATTTAATGTATTTGTTATATTTGTGTTTTATTCATTATTTGAAGTTTTTCATTTATATGATTTATTCATTTGCTATAATTGTAATGTATAGTTTAATGCATTTATTGTTTCTCGGTCTATTTTTATAATATATTTGTTTGTTTATTATAATTTAAATTTATAGTTTAATTCATTTAATATATTTCTGTTGTGTATATATATATATATATATATATATATATATATATATATTATACTATTTATTATTTTAGAATGTATTTATTCATTTTCATATTTGTATATTATTATGTTTTAATTAAAATTTTAAATGTATAAATGTATTTCTATTTTTATATTGTTGCAATTTCTAACAATAACAGTATTATGTAGTTAGGTATTTTATTATATTTTTAGTTATTTTGTTATATTTTTAGTTTTATTGTATTTTTAGTCGAGGTCTTCACTGGGGATATGTCTCTGGGGCTCATCTAGGTGTCCTGGTCTCCGCTGACGATCAGGGCTGTAGACATCATCTCTTGGTGCTGATCCACCATCTGATCGGATACGGACTGAGAAACAGAATAAGAAAGAAACAGACAAATATTAGCATAGATGCCATTCTTCTTACAATGTAACAAGTACATCGTGTGTTATGGGGAGTGTTCCCGGTTCCGGTTGATCTAATTAATGCAGCCTAACAATCCTTTAACGGATTTGAATAATAGAAGCGTATTAGTATGTTATGTGTAAGCCAGGTTAAAGAGATGTGTCTTTAATCTAGATTTAAACTGACAGAGTGTGTCTGCCTCCCGAACAGTGTTAGGTAGATTGTTCCAGAGTTTGGGTGCTAAATAGGAAAAGGATCTGCCGCCCGCAGTCAATTTTGATATTTTAGGTATCAAACGGCCAGAGTTTTGAGAACGCAGCGGGCGTGGAGGACTAGAATGCAATAAGAGCACGCTCAAGTACTGAGGAGCTAAACCATTCAGGGCTTTATAAGTAATTAACAAGATTTTAAAATCTATCCAATGTTTGATAGGGAGCCAGTGCAGTGTTGACAGAACCGGGCTAATATGGTCATATGGTCATTTGTTGATCAAGCGTGCAGAACAACCACCCAATAAAGCATTACAATAGTCTAACTTTGAGGTCATAAATGCATGAATTAGCATTTCTGCATTTGACAATGAGAGCATAGGTCGCAATTTAGATATGTTTTTGAGATGGAAAAACGCAGTTTTACAGATGCTAGAAACATGGCTTTCAAATGAAAGATTGCTATCAAACAGCACACCTAGGTTCCTAACTGATGAAGAAGAATTGACAGAGCAGCCGTCAAGTGTTAGTAAGTGTTCTAGGTTATTACATGTGGGGTTTTTAGGTCCGATAATTAACACCTCTGTATTTTCAGGATTTAGCAGTAAGAAATTACTCATCATCCAGTTTTTTATATCGACTATGCATTCCGTTAGTTTCTCAATTTGGTGTGTTTTACCGGGCCGTGAAGAAATATAGAGCTGAGTATCATCAGCATAACAGTGAAAGCTAACACCATGTCTCCTGATAATATCTCCCAAGGGTAACATGTAAAGCGTGAAAAGTAACGGCCCTAGTATTGAGCCTTGAGGTACTCCATACTGCACTTGTGATCGATATGATACCTCTTCATTCACTGCTACGAACTGATGGTGGTCAGATAAGTACGATTTGAACCATGTTAAGGCACTTCCACTAATGCCAACAAAGTTTTCTAGTCTATTCAAAAGAATGTTGTGGTCGATAGTGTCGAACGCTGCACTAAGATCCAATAGAACTAATAAAGAGATACAACCACGATACAGTCTAAATCCTGACTGGAATTCCTCACCGATACCATTTTTCTCTAAGAAGGAATGTAATTGTGAGGATACTACCTTTTCTAGTATCTTTGACAGAAAAGGGAGATTTGAAATCGGTCTGTAATTAACTAGATATTTGGGGTCAAGTTGTGTTTTTTTAATGAGAGGCTTAATAACAGCCAATTTGAAGGTTTTGGGGACATATCCTAATGACAATGATGAATTAATAATAGCCAAAAGAGGGTCTATGACTTCTGGAAGCAGCTCTTTTAGTAGTTTATATGGAATAGGGTCTAACATACATGTTGTTGGTTTAGATGATTTAACAAGTTTATACAATTCTTCCTCTCCTATAATAGAGAATGAGTGGAATTGTTCCTCAGGGGATCTATCTGATGCGATACTGTAGCTGATGGCTGCATGGTTACAATTTTATCTCTGATAGTATCGATCTTGGAAGTAAAATAGTTCATAAAGTCATTACAGCTGTGCTCTTGGGAAATGCCAACACCTGTTGATGCTTTATTTTTCGTTAATTTAGTCACTGTATTGAATAAATACCAGGGGTTATGTTTGTTTTCTTCTAGAAGAGACGAAAAGTAATCAGATCTAGCAGTTTTTAATGTTTTTCTGTAGGATAGGGTACTTTCCCGCCAAGCTATACGAAATACCTCTAGTTTTGTTTTCCTCCAGCTTCGCTCCATTTTCCGGGCTGCTCTCTTTATGGCGCGAGTGTGCTCATTATACCACGGTGTTGGACTCTTATCCTTAATCTTCCTTAAGCGTAAAGGAGCAACCGTATCTAAAGTGCTAGAGAAGAGAGAGTCCATAGTTTCTGTTACATCATTAAGTTGTTCTGAGCTATTGGATATGCTGAGGAACTGAGATAAGTCAGGAAGATTATTTATACAGCAGTCTTTTGTGGTAGAAGTGATGGTTCCACCATATTTGTAACAAGCAGTTGGCTTTACAGCTTTAGCTATATGGAATATACAGGAGACTAGATAATGATCTGAGATATCATCACTCTGCTGCAAAATTTCAATGCCACTGACATCAATTCCATGTGACAGTATTAAATCTAGAGTATGATTTCCACAATGAGTAGGTCCTGACACATGTTGTTTAACACCAATAGAGTTTAGAATGTCTATAAATGCTGATCCCAGCAAATCTTTTTCATTATCAACATGGAAATTGAAATCACCAACAATTAGGACTTTATCTGCAGCTAGTACTAACTCAGATAGAAAATCAGCAAATTCTTTAATAAAGTCTGTATGGTGCCCTGGTGGCCTGTATACAGTAGCCAATACAAACATCACAGGGGATTTATCATTAACACTTGTTTCTTTGGATAATGTTAAATGAAGCACCATTACTTCGAACACATTACACTTGAAACCCGACCTCTGAGAAATACTGAAACTATTGCTATAAATTGTAGCAACACCTCCCCCTTTACCTTTTGGATGCAGTTCATGTTTGTAACAGTAATCTTGGGGTGTAGACTCGTTTAAAGTAATGTAATCATCTGGTTTTAGCCAGGTTTCTGTCAAACAAAACACATCTAGTTTATGGTCAGTGATCATATCATTTACAAAAAGTGCTTTTGTAAAAAGGGATATAATATTCAATAAGCCAAGCTTTATCATGTGTTTATCTGTATTATATCTGTTTTTTTTTATTAGTTGAACATCAATTAAATTGTTACTATTACTTTGGATGTTTTCTGTGTTTTCTAGTACAGGGAACAGACACAGTCTCTATAGTGAAAACAGACAACAGTTTACAGTTGTTTTTCAGTGGCAGCAAAAATATGACAAAAACTTTTGGGTGAAACTTGTTTACTTTTTTCATACTTTTATTACTTGTGGAAAAACTTGAAACAAAATTTTAAATAAGTATAAAGAATGGCACTGATTTTTGTAAAAGATTTTTTGTACAACACTTATCAGCGGTGATTTGACTTGACTCAGGGAGATCAGCTGTGACGTGACTCCGGAAGATCAGCTGTGACTTGACAGGGCTTTCGCAGCTAACACACGACATAACAGTTATGTAACGTATTCGTAATTTTTGGTAATTTCGTGACTTATCAACAGACAACGTTACCACAACGTCGTATGCTCGTAATTCCATTACCATCCCATTACCAACTCACAACGTCGTCAGTACGTCCTCATAACGTAACAAGATAACCAAAAACGTCCCAGACAGGTCCTCTATTCGTAATAATTTGGTAATTTCAAGACTTACTGGCAACGCAACTGCAATGTCACTTGCCCGTAATTTCATTACCACAACACGTCGCCAGTGTGTGTGCGTTTTTATTCTGCAACGTCGTATGCCATAATTTAATTAAACTGCATTTCTTTTAAAGATTTTATTGCTATGCGGTACGTTTGTGAGAAAACATAATTTTACAAAAAGGAACATATTTATCCATTTGCTATAAACAATTATGACTTTTTATCAAATTCGTTTCTGGGAGAAAAATCCTCCTTAGAGGGAGACATCCCTGCACATTTCATAAATGTACAATGAAAAATTAATACCATAAATTTGCTATGTGCAAGATAAGATAAAGACAAAACACACACACACACACACTTGTAGAATTCATATATCAGACATCTAAAGCTTTCAGCATATTCAAAACCCACCTGTAACAGTCATCTAGTGCTTTGTAAAAAGCTCAGATTTAATCCCCTATGATCTATACTATTTTTAAGTCATTTATGATCAACACAGGTAAGTGTCCACACACTATTGGTCAAAGAATATAAAGGGTTTTCTCCCATTTGTAAAATGCAGTATTAAGACAAAACAAGTGCATAACTGTCCTTATGTATTATATCTACAAGTGATCACAATTCTATATATTCGGGTTTTTCAACCCGATTAAACATTTGCACACTGGATTGAGACAATAACCAAATTCAGTTATTGACTAGTTTAAAATGCATAGGTATCGGCTTATAAACGAAGCTCATTGTATTTATGCAAAAATGTTTAAATGAAGTTTACTTAGTTAAGTTTACCTATTTCATACAGAAATGGTGCACAAGACACAGAAACCACAAACCACAGAAACCCTCTCATTAACATATTTAATTTACCATAACACATCTAGTTCTTCACACCACAAAACTGAAAAAAAAAGTGTAGTCACTGACTTGTGATATGTAATTCTCAAAATACTAAAATACTACAGCCTAAATACTACAGCAGTAGAGGATATTATCAATTAATATGTATTAAAAGGACAGAGGTGAAAAACAGAAAACAAATCAGAACAAATGAATACAAATAATCAATTTCAAGGGACAATCATGGCCCAAGAATAGAAATTACACAAAATTGTCAGATGACAATCATTCCAGTGACAGCAGTGAAAAATCTGTAATCGGCTCACCGAAAAAGAAGATAGGAGACAAGTAAGTACGTTTTGCTTGACAGGCTGGAATATTGTTTAGTTTGACTGGCCTGTTATTTATTCTTCTACAATTTGCATGCTTGCTGGTATTGTATTTAAGGTTATGGCCACACAAACTTCACACGCTATTTCACAGCAAATAAAGATTTAACATTCAATAACTTATTTTTATTTTCCTTGCAGAAATCCAAGCTTTGTAGATGAAAACTGGAGACATGGTTTTAAAAATAATATTACATTTTTAAATGTCATAAGGCAAGACTACAAAGCTTAATTTAATGCACAGAAATAAGACTGTGTGTATGTTTAAGAGACTTCTGTGTTGATCTTGATGCATTGCAATATTGAGTTGTTCAATTTTATTTCTTATTTAGAAATAAAGAAATAAACAGGATGGTTCTCTTGACAAATTTCTTGTTTTACTAACATGTATCTTAGATGGTGGGGGTTTAGAGTATTCATTATGAGTAAAACACTTAAGTACTGTTAAAACAACCTGTATGAATAATCGAGTTTGATTGGCTGGAAAGTGTGAAATTAACTTTTATGAATAAACTGATAAAAACACATCAACACTGCCTGTCACTTTAATAAAATATATTCACTACTGAATTACAAACTTATTTATTTTTTTTCAGCAACGAGGGGGTAACTCAGAGCCTCGTTGTTAGACGAGAGATGCTGAACTGATGCAATCATGCATCTCTCTTTTTCTCTCTCAATAACTATTTCAAATAAATGCTATAATTAATTAATTAATTCAAATAATAATAATACACATTACTTTATTCTCTGTGTCTGATTCAAAGCGGACAGAATGGTAAATCTAATGACAAAACTGACAAAAAAATAAAAAATAAAAAAAACAACCAACCCAGTTGACCCTCCACTCAAATACTGTGCTGCATACATCAATAATAGCTGTAAGAGCATTAATTCTTTGTTATGATGAGAAAATGACCGAGTGCGAATGAGTCACGAGCCCACTACCTAGCCTCTATGTGACGATTGGATGCCGCTAATAATAGTTTTAAGTTGTCATTGCTGACAAATGAACATGGAATAAGCGGGAATAATCCACGGCTAGCTGTGCATTAAAGGAATAGTCTATCCTAAAATGAAAAGCAATTTACTGTTTGAATGCCCTATGCCACAGGCATCCTCAAATCTGGCCCACTCCTGCAGAGTTTAGCTCTAACCCTAATCAAACACACCAGAGGATGCAAATCAGTGTCTTCAAGATCATTAGAAAATCACAGGTAGGTGAGTTTGATCAGGGTTGGAGCTAAACTCTGCAGCAGATTGGCCCTCCAGGGAAAGATTTGAGGAACCCTGCCCTATGCCTTTCTTTCTTTAATGGACCACAAATGGAGAATTTATTTATTTATTTTTTTTAAATGTTCTGCTCACTCTCATCTGTATAATGGCAGTGAATAGCGACCAGGGAATATGTTCTGGGGGAATATGATATGAAATTTTATGCATTTAATGAAAATCCTGATACTGGCCTTTGGTCATGGTCCATAAAATAAAGAAGGGCATACAGCATTAGAACAACACCAGGGTGAGTAAATGATGACTTGCTTTTTTATGTTAGGGTGAACTATCCCTTTAATGCTTTGAATGCACTCTGCTGAGGGAACCACCCTCTGCTTCATGTTGGGTGGTTCTTTGCCTCCATGTTGCGCATTAAAATATATTATTATTATGTTGAAAACAGCTGAGTAGAATTTTTTTCAGGTTTCTTTGATGAATAGAAAGTTCAGAAGATCTTTGGATCTTTTTTTGATCTTTGGATCTTTCTATTCATCAAACAATCCAGAAAGGAAAATGTACTCGACTGTTTTAAATACTGATAATAATAATAATAATAATAATAATAATAATAATGTTTTTGAGCAGCAAATCAGCATATTAGAATGATTTCTGGGGGATCATGTGACACTGAAGACTGGAGTAATGGTGCTGAAAATTCAGCTTTGATCACAGAAATAAATTACATTTTAAAATATATTCAAATACAAATTTTATTTTATATAGTAAAAATATTTCACAATATTACTGCTTTTCCTATTCTGGATCAGATAAATGCAGGCTTGGTGAGCAGAAGAGAATTCTTTAAGAAACATTCAAAATCTTCCTGTTCAAAAACTTTTGACTGATAGTGTAGATATGTATCATTGTTTTTTTGGATAACGTCAGGTCCGACAATATCATGTCTTTTTGAATTTAAATCTAGATTTATTCGGATTGGCCCATGGAAACCTCTATGAACACACACTTGAATTGACTTGTCCAAAAAATCGCGGGGGATGAATTTACGTTTTATAAAGTATTTGCGTATTCTACACTCGTGGCGCGCACACATTAGGATAGGTTAGATGCCTGCCTCCGTTGCGAGTTCCTATCAAGCACTTTACCGATTCAACAGCTCTCCTCTCCTCCTCCTGCCTGGCTCTTTGTCCCACATCTCTCACCACAGAGCAAGCCTGTTCTTGATAAAGCTGCTGTGAAAACATGGGAAAAGCCAACAAGGAAGAAGTTGGGGTGAAGCGTTCTTTAAAGGGGTCCTATTATGCTCTTTTACAAAGTCTTGATTTTGTTTTGTGGGTGTACTAGAACATGCTCTCATGCTTGGTGGTTCAAAAATCGCATTATTTTTCACATAATTTACATTATTACAATACCTGCCTCCCCAGCCTGACACAAACAGCTCGATTAGTTCCGGGTTTGATGAAGGCCCGCCTTCCGAAAAATGAAATGTGTTGTGATTGGTTAGCTGTCCCAGTGCGTTGTGATTGGCGAACAGCTTAGACGGCGTTTCAGTACTGCCCCGCCCCTTGCCAAAACAGCAAGTTCATCAATATTGCCATATGAATTCAGACCCCGAGAATATTGAACAAGAGGAACGTGCAGAACCTGTGCACGCACGGATATTGCAAGACATATTAAAGTGGTAACGATATTGTTGTGGTTTTTTTGGATAAATCACGTTTTAGATAGGATGTCAACAACAGCTTAAAAATAACTGCATTTACTGTGTACAGATAAGTGCAACGGTAATATGTATTATGTTTATTGTTCTTTAATTCTAACATTATAACATGAATTGCAGTGAAACTGTTATACAGTTGAATACATTTATACCATAGTCCCACAGACTTACTCTATTTGTGGCAGCATATATATACAAATTAATTCTCTGCCAGCAGGAGGCGCTGCTGGACCGGGAGAGAGCGAGGTTTCCTCGGTAACGCTGTACACAAAGCAGAGCTTCGCTCACAAACACTGCTTTATCAGACATTACATGCAAGATGAAATGAAATTGACATCCATAATTTTCTGAAGACAGTCGGTTTCCATCAGAAATACAGTGATATAAAAACACCAGCACCAGGTTTCGATTTTAAAACATGCATTCAAATTTCCGGAGGCGTGATTTATTTTAATGATATTCTAATGGGCCAATTTGTGATGTCACAAATACAGGAAAACAACTTTGTAGTCCAAACGAGCCGTTTGTTGTAGTTCTTGAAATGGATTTTTTTAAAACAAAATATCTCCCTTTGGAGTGGACTTTGAGATTTGTAACTTTGTAGATCTTTTTTATGCCCAAACATACACACTACACACTGACTAAAATTCAAAAAGTGAAAAGGCATAATAGGACCCCTTTAGGCAGAGCAAAATAGCCTACTTCATCGCTCTGTCTATAGCGCATTGTGATTGGGTGGTTTACGCTGTCAATACAGGAGACAAACCAATGGGCCACTGATTGCTCGCTGTCCCCGCGTGATGGTCCTTGGCAAAAAAACAAAGAAATAAAAAAAAAAACATTCTGTCGGTGCGTCGGCCCACCGGGAAAATGCCCGGTATGCCCGATTACCAATCCAGCCCTGAAGTACAGTAAAGTATTGCTGTGGTGGAGGGTGTCTGACGTCAGACAGTGACGATATGTAAATTTGTTGTTTTATCATCACCAACGACATAAAGCTACCTATGAATTTGTGTTCCTACCTGACTGAAGCTCAAGTTTCACATTAAATATGAGTATTACTTTTAATATAATATCCGGTTTTAATATGCCATTTGAAGCAATGCATGTTTGTGCAATTTTGCTATGTTTCAGTGTTTAGTTGTGTGCCGTGGGATTTTTTTTTTTTTTTTACTTATTGCCGTGGTTAAAACAAAGGAAAACAGTGCTATAACCTGTCGTTTTGGCAGATTGGTTTCAATATAAGCTGTTTTTAGACTAAAGAGAAAAATCTTCGTTCTGAAACTTACAGGATATTTTTATAGTACAATGACCTCTTGTATGCCAAAAGATCAAGGGAATTTTGGTTTCTCAGTTCATGACCCCTTTAATACAGGTAAGCAATCAAAACACATAAAAAAATTCACTCTATATTTATATGCAGATAGTTTTAGGTGGAACTTTGCTAATCTATTTTTTCAAATATTTTTATCAACATGCAGTAGCACAGTTAGGATGATTTTTGTAGCAACAAAACCAGAAACAAATGCAATTTTTATACGCAAATGTAAGTCTACACACTCACACACACACTCACACACACACACACACACACATTTATTTGCTTTGGGGTGATTTAAATGTTATTTTCTTGTGTCCAGATGCCTGTGATCTCACACTGGATCCAAACACAGTAAACGTTTATCTCTGTCTGTCTGAGGAGAACAGAAAGGTGACACGTTTGGAGGAGCAGCAGTCATTTCCTGATCATCCAGAAAGATTTGATTTCTTTCCTCAGGTTTTGTGTAGAGAGAGTCTGTTGGGACGCTGCTACTGGGAGGTTGAATGGAGCGGATGGAGGGGTGCTGTTATATCCAGGCACATGCACAGACATTTTGAGGGGCAAGGGAATCATTAAACCATTACGCTGCCTCAGAAGCCTGTCCGAAATCAGTTTTGTGAGGTGCCTTCGTGCAAAATCGCTGCCTGCAAAGTCATTGCATCATAAGGCAGCGAGGGAGGAATTCAGCTGCCTAAGTTTTCAGATGCAGCCTTAGACAACTGTTGGATCAGAACGAGTCAGACAAATTTAAGATTCGATCAGAACATCAAAACATGAGGAGCTGAAATTCCAGAGGGACCCCAAGGCTGCAACAGGACGTCATAAATCAGATTCCTAGCTCCAGCCCTCTGAAGAAAGCCTTACCAACAAGCCTCTTTCACAGAACAGCTTGCAACATTCAAACAAAAGAACACTTATTGACAATTCCAATGCAGGAAGGAGATTGTCAAATTTGGAGCAAGTAATCAAGACTGATGGTCAGAGAGATGGCCGTCACATGTAAATCTGTGATAGAAATCACGAGCTACAGACTTTCTTGGGCGGGTCTCCCCCTACCCAAGACAAAGACTGAGACTGAAATTCCTTAGGAGACCTTTTAACCTCTCTAGTCTTCACAGAACACATTCTCACATCCACAGAATGGCAAAGAAACTGTATTCTATGTGTAGATGCACCAAAATCATCTTAAAAAGACTTATGAGCAACTAATGAACTCCATATTATGTATGTAACCCACACAATTGACGATCATGTTTTAATCACATATTATGTATGTCTTTTTTATAACTGGGAATAGCTTAAGAGTTAATATTCATGTTTGGTATGTATGAGTTTGAAAAATCATGCTTTAAACGTTTCTTCCAATCAATTCTTTATCAAATGTATCATAGTCTTGTTATAGAAATCCTGTCCAAAATTATACTCTCCAAGAGCGGGGAAATTCGGACCATGTGACTGACAAGATAACGTGATTTATGTTTTGAGGAGGAGAAACATACAACACCCCAAGCTGAGATCATATCTAATTGGTCAAGACACCCATTGGGGCGTGTCCAAAAGCCGAGTTTAAATACTCAGGACACCATCAAATTATACTTTTAGCTTCTAGCTTTTGCCACTGCTTTTAGCCATGCTTTTTCGTCATTGCTTTTGCTTTGTACTTTTAGCCATGCTTTTTGCCCGTGAATTCTTTGAGCGCCGTTCCAGCATGCTCTGGCCTACATGCCAGCTGCTAACACAGCGATGAGAAGAAAAACCACCTAGTCTCTTTACATCCTTTTTTTCTTTTATTTTAGTTTCCTTTCTTTTCCGTTGTGAGTTTCGTGTTCTCAGTTTAAGTTTTGCCACAACGCCTTGTCTCCGAGTTCAACTCGAGCCTGTGACCGCCTCAAAACTTCTACCAGCCACTCCGCATCTTCAGCCAACATCAACCATTGGCTTCCAAAGACTTCACTACAAAAGACCACTGAACTGTCAGCCAATCAGCAACCTCGGGAAACCCCTTTCTGCAAAGAGGACAACAAAAGTGAATCCCTTAACACAAAGGCAACAAGCAAGTAACCTCCAGATTCTAGCTGAGCTGGTGTATTTAATATACATTTTAGCCTCATTGAGAAACTCAATGCAAGGGTTAAATAAGTGATTGATGGTTGTTCAGGTCTATGCAATTGCACATATTGCTGTAAACTTGGGATTTCACATTTTCATTCTTTAAACTCATCCTTTCCTCACTTTTTCTCTTTCTGCAACGTGTGAATGTGTGAATGCGTGTGTTCATGTGTTAGATTAGATTAGTTTACATGTCTTAGGTTTATATAAATAAAGTCTTATTTATATTGAAAAGAGAAGTATCTTGTGTTTTGTGCTTATAAGTTAATGTCTTAAACTGCCAATCTTGCTACTGTGCTTATTAATATTGTTTTCACTATATTTTGTATTTTAATATCCAGTGCAGAGTTGATGTTATATGGCTCATTCAATGAATCGCAGGCCGATTCAGCGATCAGCTGTAAAACAGTGATTCTGTTCAAATTCCCTATAAAATCATAAATGATTCCCTTTGAGCTAAATTGACTTGTTTCCCTTACATTTTACCTATTACCCTTACACAACTTAATCCAGACATTTTAATCAATCTGCAAATTCGTTTGAAGAACCAAATTTGCCAGAGATCAGTTATCATGATGAGAAGATCTGGCACTGGCATCTTTCAAATCATCTCAGATGTATTGCGAGGTACAAAGAACGGGCCCCTGATATTTTGATTTTTTATTTGTTTGGGCAGGTGCTCAAGCCCCCTTTGATGTCTATGTGTGCAAGTGCCTGGTTATATCAGTGGCACATAAAGAAATGAACAGGAAAGGAGGAAGTGATGATTGTTGGTTTGGGTTCAATGAAAAGTCCTAGAGTCTCGAATGCTCTGATGACATTTTCACTCTCTGGCACAATAAAAAAAAGCACTGACATACCTGTCCCATACTCCTCTAAGAGAGTAGGAGTGTATCTGGACTGGCAGGGTGGCACTCTGTCCTTCTACAGCGTCTCCAAAACACACACACTCACACACTTACATACATTTCACTGTACATTCACTGAACCCCTCTGTGCTGGATTCAGGGTTTTTATTTACTCTTCAGTGTCTCTTCATCAGATTGAAAAGATTCAACACAATGGGGTGAAAGGTATTTGGAAGGGGTCATGTGTTTTCAAGCTCATGTTTTTGCTGCCATTAAAGGCAACAGACCATACCAAATACAAAGAACAAATCATGAAGTTCACCCAAAAAAAAATAAAATAAATAAATAAATGAAATAAAAAAATAATAAATAAAATAAAAATAATAAATAAAAAAATTCAACATGTTGATGATAAGACACCTGTCAGGACTATGGACCTGTCTGTGTGTGTTTCTCTCTTGTGTTAATTGTTAATTGGTTTCCAGGTGTGTCTCGTCTTCCTCCCCTGATTGTCCTGTCCTTATAATTTACATTTACATTTACATTTAATCATTTAGCAGAGGCTTTTATCCAAAGCGACATACAAATGAGAACAATAGAAGCAATCAGACCATCGAGAGTGCAGTAGTATACAAGTGCCATGACAAGTCTCAGTTAGTCTAGCACAGTACATGTAGCTAGGTCTTTTTTTTTTTTTTTTAAGCCCCAGTCCATTCAGTTCATGTTTGTCGGTCCTTAAACGTCATTTGAACGTCTTCCTATGTGTTCCTGTATCTCTTACGTGTTTGGATTATTAAAGACTGTATTTCCAGTACTCCTCGTCTCCTCGCTCCCCCGTGAAGTGTGACAACACCGTTTAAGACAGATAAAAGCTGATCATAAAATGAAACATAAAATCTGTCTTATTGTGGTACAGTGAAATATATAGTTCTTGGAAATCTTACATATTAACAGACAAATTCGAACATATTTAATTCTCCATATGATGGATTATGTGCTTGGTTTAAATTTTAATAATTAAACAATAGATCAAAACAAGAAATGGTTTGTATAGGCTAGTACTACCTGACAGAGCCTCAGCAGCTTGTTGCCACTTTTACTTTGTCTTACCTATTCATACACTACAATATGCAAATGAATTATGACAATTCATTGTCATAATCATTCATAAATACTCTATTTTATATAATAATAATAAAAAAAATGTATACTCTTCTAATGGCTCTGCTGCATTGTTAGTTCTGACTAACTCCACTTCCTGTGAAGTGATGTATCGATGTTCCCTAATTGTATATGCCATTTGCAGTATCCTTCGAATCTGACATGGCATTTATGTTTATTTACACAGAATATTAAATGTTGCTCAAAGGTAGCATACATGCATTTAAACATCAATTGAATAATGTAAATAGCATAGGCCTACATAAAGTGTATAAATAATAAAATTAACAGCCAGGCACCCATTACCGGGTAGGGCAATATTATGACAAAAATCATTACTGTCATTTGTTGCTCTTGATATTGTAACAATGATTATTGATATTGTTTAATAAAATACATAAAAAATAATAATAATAATAATAAAATACATAAAAACTTTTGTGTGTGTGTGTTTGGGAAACGGCGTGCCACATCTGTTTTACTACAAATAGTTGAACTATGGTCACAATAATGATTTATTTTTATAAGGGACTGTCAGCGACAGGCTGTTGCACCCTGTTGTAACTTTTTTATTCTGAGAGTGTATTTGTATTAAGAACAATTACAGAACAGAACACAATCCGTTTAAACTTATAACTTTCAATTTAAAAAAAAAAAAATAATTGCACAAACTACTGTATGTACAATTTCAGTTTGTTTAGTGTGAAATAACTATCTATGGAACCACATAATGTTTTTTTGTCCTCTGATAAGCATCTGGGCTGAGTTTCCCAAACACATCATGAGTCCTTGCTGTCTATGCTCTATGATTGATTGTTTCATTTGCTTGCATTTTATATTGATACTGTACTTCAGTATCGCCCATCCCTCTGTGAGCCCTTCCTACTGAAACTGTTGGCTCTCCTCTAACTCACAACTGAGCTCCCACACCGTACTATAATGTGGACGCATAATGTGGGGGCGTGAGGTGTGGCCGAAAAGCACATTTGTTTTGGTCTGAGATGCGGATAGTGGAATAGTGTAGCTCTCTTGCCACATCTGATGGTTAAAAAAATCATACAGCGCCTTTAAAATCCAGATGAGAACGTTCTGGCAACCAAGGATCGGGTCCCCAACATTTCTTATAACACAATGATGCCAATGAACATTAATATATTGTGTTTATCAGAATATAACCAATAGATTATAAAACTAGACTCACTTAGTATTTAAGCAGCATTTGGCTTATCTTGAACTTTCTTGTACAGGCAGCACATACTGTCACCGTAGTAACATGTACAATTCAAAATGTTTATTTGACAAATTTAATCCACAGGAAGCAGAAAGTGTCTGACTTGACTTCTCCAACTCCTCCCCCGACTCAACCAGCAAAGCTGGCCGATCAGAAACCAAAGTTGAACGCACCTGTGGGTTGGGTAAGTGTTTTTTCTTTTCTTTTTTTTTTATTATACAAACATCAGCATTTGCGAAAATGTTTCTGAATTCCTGCTGACCAAATTCAGACTAAAAGAGGAATATGTTTAATTCAACATGTTGATGATAAGACACCGTTTAAGAGAGATAAAAGCTGATCATAAAATGTCTCAATATCTCAAGGTAAGTTCACATGTTGTCAACAGATCATCTGACTGCAAACCTGTAATTCATTTAAACCCAGTCTTATCTCGGCAAAAACTATAGGCCTTGAGTTAAACAATTTATACAATTAAAATGTGATATTCTGCTAAATTTTAATGGGTAAACACAGAACCAAGACACAGATGTTTAACTTTAACATTTATATCGTAACATATTTGTTTGTTGTGTGGTGAAAATTAAGATTTGATTTGATTTGTCATATCTATTTAAGATTGCTTATCTAGCTTATACTAATAGAAATATTTAGAAGATTATTTTTTTTTGTTTGTTTATTTATTTATAAGACAAAATATTAAGCAGAGGCTTTTGTGAATTTTGTGTTTTTGACCTCATATTAAGTGATTCTACATGGAATATTTGAATTGTTAAAAATCTGTTCATGATCAGTTCAGTCCCCATTTTTAACAAGTGTATACCCCTCTGTTACTAAGCAGATACATTTTGTTTTGATAGTGTAGATATTTCCCTGCATGTACTAATCAGAATGATGTTGAAAACTGTATTACAAATTGCTTGTTGTATTTCTCATTTGTAAGTCACTTTGGATAAAAGCATCTACTAAATGAACTGTAAATGTATTTCCTACTTCTAGATTTCCTCAGTCTAAAAGTGAACAGGCTTTGTACCGTATTCCTCATTGTCTGCTCTCTCATACCAACTTCCGTTTAGTCTTTACCTTTCTCTTAATATCACAGAGAATGTCAATGCCAATTCATGACTCATACACTGTATGAGTCATATTAGCATAATGCATCTTATGTAAAAAGAAAAACCCAGTCATTATTTACTCACACTCATGTCGGTACATATCTGTTTGCAGTTACTTTTTTTTGTAACACACACTCACATACACACACACACACACACACACACACACACACACACACACACACACACACACACACACACACACACACACTTCTTGTTACCAAACATCAGTGAACAGTTTAAGTGGACTGTTTTTTTTTTTTTTTTTTTTTGCTATTTCTTAAATGATGCAAAAAGAAAGATAGCTACTGTAGCATATTTTGTTTATAATATTTAGTTATAGTATTATGCCATAAACACATTAGTCATGCACATCAAAATGTTTTCAGTTTTTATATGATATTTATTAATGTGTCACTTGCAGTCCAGAAATCTTTCTCTGATGTTCAGTACCAGAGAGCACCATCTCCAGAGTCCAGCTGTGTGTCTATGAAGAGTGAGAACTCAATGTATCAAACCCCTAAATTCATTAATGAAGCAGTGGCCTCTGACACCAGGTGAGACTTTGTCAGTACTGGAATCAAGAAACCAAATTATAGTAACATAGCAGATTGTCTTCTTCAGCATACAGTCCCTGAATAACCTTTACTATTTATATTATCAGAATGAGACAGATAGCAGCATCTCCAGTATCCAGCTGTGTGTCTATGAAGAGTTACAGCTCTATTTGTCAGCCTCCTAATCTCAGTAATGGAACAATAATTTCTAACACCAGGTATGATGTTGTTAGTATCCGAAACTAAACTGAATTATAATAATTGTGCAGATAATTTTCTTTAGCATACAGACCCTGAATCATCATTGCTAATTATATCATCAGAGTGAGAGAGACAGCAGCATCTCCAGTATCCAGCTGTGTGTCTATGAAGAGTAATGAATCTGTTGTTCAGCCTCCTAATCTCAGTAATGGAACAGTGACCTCTGACCCTGTGTGAGTATAAACATGCAGTGAAAGCTGATGAAATGTTATGGATTTATCATTTATTTTTAAAAGATTTGTGTTTTAAGAAATTACTTAATCTGGTATTTGAATTCATGGTTCCTGTTGGTACATGTTAAAAAATAAAAATGCAAACTGAAAATTCATTGTGAATTTGCAAAATAAAATGTACTAGCTGACATATAGGACTTTTTTTTTAAATTTTGTTCAGGCTGTGTAGAAAAGCTGTAATTTAATTTTAATTAATTTCCACTTAAGACATCTGAAATTACATTTTCATTAACAATGTGCAAAGAATGTAGCAAAATTCAATGGGAATTTGAAAATGTACTACATGGTATTTGCTGTTCACATGCTCAACCTATCAATTATTGCATCAAGGAGGGTGCTGAATTGTGTTCCCATAAGCCCACTTAGTATTACTGTTATAAGGTCTGTTACAAGTTCAGTTACATCAAACTAGGACATGTGGCTGAAAGTGACATATTATCTTTTATTCAATTTGATGTTAAGAATCTCATTCAGGCAAGGAAGGGAAGAGAATACAAGTAGTAAAATGAAAAGTAGAGCACTAAGACTGATAGGTGTGCATACAGTGTAATCCTCAATTTATGGACATGTAAAATGACTAATGACCATATACAAATAAAGGTGACTGAAACTCATTATTTATGTAGGCTAATATTATTGCACATGCTGCAGATTACAAACTATAGCTTCATCCCAAATGATGCACTATACACTATGCACTTAAACACTATGTATTTATGCACTATGTACTCAAACATGTAGTGTATGAATTTTATAAGGTTAATTTGTTATTCATAATCAGAGTCTGATAGCCCCTCCCACTTCACTACATTATTAAAGCTGCGACAGTTTGAGTGCATGAAAGTGTCCAACATTCCACAATTCGTTTTTTTGGTTATTTAAAGGAACACTCGACTTTTTTTGAAAATAGGCTCTTTTACAACTCCCCTAGAGTTAAACAGTTGAGTTTTACCGTTTTTGAATCCATTCAGCCGATCTCCGGGTCTGGCGGTAGCACTTTTAGCTTAGCTCAGCATAGTTCATTGAATCGGATTAGACCATTAGCATCTCGCTCAAAAATGACCAAAGAGTTTCGATAATTTTCCTATTTAAAGCTTGACTCTTCTGTAGTTACATCGTGTACTAAGACCGACGGAAAATGAAAAGTTGCGATTTTCTAGGCCGATATGGCTAGGAACTATACTCTCATTCCGGTGTAATTATCAAGGAACTTTGCTGCCGTACCATGGGTGCAGCAGGCGCAATGATATTACGCAGCGCCTGAAAGTAGTCCCCAGCTAGGTATAGCTATATAGGTATAGCTAGGTATATATAGCTACTGTATATATATACAGTCAGGTCCATAAATATTGGGACATCGACACAATTCTAACATTTTTGGCTCTAAACACCACCACAATGGATTTCAAATGAAACGAACAAGATGTGCTTTAACTGCAGACTGTCAGCTTTAATTTGAGGGTATTTACATCCAAAACAGGTGAACGGTGTAGGAATTACAACAGTTTGCATATGTGCCTCCCACTTGTTAAGGGACCAAAAGTAATGGGACAATTGGCTTCTCAGCTGTTCCATGGCCAGGTGTGTGTTATTCCCTCATTATCCCAATTACAATGAGCAGATAAAAGGTCCAGAGTTCATTTCAAGTGTGCTATTTGCATTTGGAATCTGTTGCTGTCAACAGTCAAGATGAGATCCAAAGAGCTGTCACTATCAGTGAAGCAAGCCATCATTAGGCTGAAAAAACAAAACAAACCCATCAGAGAGATAGCAAAAACATTAGGCGTGGCCAAAACAACTGTTTGGAACATTCTTAAAAAGAAGGAACGCATCGGTGAGCTCAGCAACACCAAAAGACCTGGAAGACCACGGAAAACAACTGTGGTGGATGACCGAAGAATTCTTTCCCTGGTGAAGAAAACACCCTTCACAACAGTTGGCCAGATCAAGAACACTCTCCAGGAGGCAGGTGTATGTGTGTCAAAGTCAACAATCAAGAGAAGACTTCACCAGAGTGAATACAGAGGGTTCACCACAAGATGTAAACCATTGGTGAGCCTCAAAAACAGGAAGGCTAGATTAGAGTTTGCCAAACGACTTCACAGTTCTGGAACAACATCCTATGGACAGATGAGACCAAGATCAACTTGTACCAGAGTGATGGGAAGAGAAGAGTATGGAGAAGAAAAGGAACTGCTCATGATCCTAAGCATACCACCTCATCAGTGAAGCATGGTGGTGGTGGGCATGTATGGCTACCAGTGGAACTGGTTCTCTTGTATTTATTAATGATGTGACTGCTGACAAACGCAGCAGGATGAATTCTGAAGTGTTTCGGGCAATATTATCTGCTCATATTCAGCCAAATGCTTCAGAACTCATTGGACGGCGCTTCACAGTGCAGATGGACAATGACCCAAAGCATACTGCAAAAGCAACCAAAGAGTTTTTGAAGGGAAAGAAGTGGATTGTTATGCAATGGCCAAGTCAATCACCTGACCTGAATCCGATTGAGCATGCATTTCACTTGCTGAAGACAAAACTGAAGGGAAAATGCCCCAAGAACAAGCAGGAACTGAAGACGGTTGCAGTAGAGGCCTGGCAGAGCATCACCAGGGATGAAACCCAGCATCTGGTGATGTCTATGCGTTCCAGACTTCAGGCTGTAATTGACTGCAAAGGATTTGCAACCAAGTATTAAAAAGTGAAAGTTTGATTTATGATTATTATTCTGTCCCATTACTTTTGGTCCCTTAACAAGTGGGAGGCACATATGCAAACTGTTGTAATTCCTACACCGTTCACCTGATTTGGATGTAAATACCCTCAAATTAAAGCTGACAGTCTGCAGTTAAAGCACATCTTGTTCGTTTCATTTGAAATCCATTGTGGTGGTGTATAGAGCCAAAAATGTTAAAATTGTGTCGATGTCCCAATATTTATGGACCTGACTGTGTGTGTATATATATATATATATATATACAGTGCCTTGCGAAAGTATTCAAACCCCTTCATATTTTTCACGTTTTGTTATGTTGCAGCCTTATGTTAAACTGCTTAAATTTAAATTTAAAGTTAAATTACTTTTTTTCCTTGAGTGGCCCAGCCACAGGATTGAACCCAATCAAATATTTCTGGAGAAACCTGAAAATGTGCATCTGCCACCGTCCAACCTGACAGAGCTTGAGAGGTGAAGAGGCGAGGAGAAGAATGGCAGATAATTGCCAAATGACGATGTGCAAAGCTTGTCCCATCATACACAAAAAGATCTGAGGCTGTAAATGTGCTTCAGCTAAGTACTGAGTTAAGGGTCTTTATACTTATGCAATGTACTTATTTCAGTTTTTTTTTTTTTTTTTTTAAATAAATTTACAAAGTTGTGATTAGTTCTGTTTTTGCTTTGCCATTATGGTGTATGGAGTGTAAATTGATGTGGAAAAAAAAAGTAATTTAAAGCAGTTTAACATAAGGCTGCAACATAAAACATGAAAAAATAAAGGGGTTTGAATACTTTTGCACGTCATATATATATATATATATATATATATATATATATATATATATATATATATATATATATATATACATATATACGTTTTATGTTATTGCCTTACTTTAAACTGCTTTAAATTAGTTTACTTTTTTCACATCAGTCCATAAATCTACACCCCATACACCATAATGACAAAACAAAACATTGTATTACAATTTTGTTTTACAAATGCATTAAAAATAAACGCTTTGGCTGGGCCACTTATGAAGGACCTTCACATAGTTGTCCATAAGCCACTCTTGTATTGTCTTAGCTGTGCACATACTATAGGGTCATTGTCCTGTTGGAAGGTGAACCTTCTGCCCCATCTGAGGTTTTGAATTCTCTGGACTGGGTTTTCATTAAGACTATCTCTGTATTTTGAAGCATTGAGATTTCATTCTACTGTGACAAATCCCCCGGTCCCTTCCGCTGAAAAACAGCCCGACATCATGAGGTTGCTACCAGTAAACTCCACTGTTGGAATGGTCCTGTGAAGGTGATGAGCAGTGCCTGCTTTCCTTCATACATGATGCTTGGAACTGAGGTTCATCAGACCAAAGAATCTTGTTTCTCTCAGTCTGAGAGTCCTTTAAGATGATTTTCATTAGGGGTGTAAAATCAAACGGTTTTACAATTATTCTGCTTATTGTATATGTAAAATGCAAGTTCACATCAGTAGTCCCATATTCTCATAGTCTTTATACAGTGTGTGCAGATAAATACATAGAGAGAGAGTATCTTATATCTACAGTATATGTATACACACACACACACACACATATTACTTTTACTCTGCACAACTATGTATACATTGGATCGATTTTAATAACTTTAATGCACTTGCATTGTGCATCAAACACTAGGAAGATACACGTATAGGATCAGGACAATATACAATGGATCAGATCGGATCAGGGGCACATAAATCAGGACATCCCTAATACCCAGGATTAACTTTTAACCCTGGGTAAAGTATAAGCAATGAAGTATATGCGGTGACACTGTCCACAGGGTTTAGAATCACCCAGGGTTAACTATTTCAAGTGTGAAAAGCCCTTCTGAGATCTACAGGCAGTTCTTTTGACCTCAGGGCTTGGTTTTTGCTCTGATATTAGACCTTTTAGTAAGGGTGGTGTGCCTTTTCTAAATGACAATTGAATTTGCCACAGGTTAACTCCACTCGAAGAGTAGTAACATGTACAAGTGATATGAATGCTCCTGAACTATATTTCAGGTGTCCCAGAAAAGGGTACGAATACTGCAATGTAATAATTTCAGTTTTTTTTTTATTTTATTTTTTTATTTTCAATAAATTTGCACAGTTGTCACAGATCTGTTTTTGGCTTTGTCATTATGGTATATGAAGTGTAGGTCGATGTGGAAAAAAAGTAATTTAAAGCAGTTTAACATAAGGTAGAAACATAAACACAACATGACAAAAATAAATATATAAATACATTTACATTAAGATGACCAGACGTGCCACTTCCCGGGGACACATTCTGCACAGGATTTCTAAATTGCTCCACTGATTGATCATTGTATGACATCAAAGTACCGGGAGAGTGATTTGAAAGCATGGAGCCATCTGCTCTGCTAGCTCTCGAGGTAATTTGATGTCATGCAACGATCGATCGGCGGAGCGCAAACAACCAACACCTGGTTATTTTAGGCAATTGAAATTCTGTGCAGAACGTGTCCCCGGGAAGTGGCACATCTGGTCACCTTATTTCACATGGCACTGTATATATTTGTATAATAGATTTTAATGTTCTGTACTTTCACAACAATTTTTTTCTCTGTTTGTTGTTCTGCTTTTCTTGTTGCTGTCTCTCCAGTGATGAACACAATGATCTGGTGAAATGTGTGAATCATCTGACTTGCACTTCCATAGTGGAGACAGAGATCAGACACCAGAGAATAAAAGACACTCACAAAACATGCATGAAGAACAAGTATGAGAGCTTATTTGAAGGAATCAAATTACAAAAAAATCAAACCCTGCTGAACAGGATCTACACACAGCTCTACATCATAGAAGGAGAGAGTGAAAGAGTGAATGAAGAACATGAGGTTGTACGGATGGAGAAAACACAAAGACCACAACACCCACAAGACACTCCAATCTACTGCAATGACATGTTTAAACCCTTACCTGAACCAGGACGTCAGGAGAAAGACCAAATCAAGAATGTTCTTACGAAAGGAATCGCTGGAATTGGAAAAACTGTCTCTGTGCAGAAGTTCGTTTTGGATTGGGTGGAGGGCAAAGCCAATCAGGATGTAGATTTCATGTTTGTGCTTCCATTTCGAGAGCTGAACTTGATTAAAGATCAACAGTACAGTCTTCACAGACTTCTGCTGGACTTTCATCCTGAACTTCAAGATCTGGACTCACATATTTATGAGGAGAGTAAAATTGTGTTCATCTTTGATGGTCTGGATGAAAGCAGAATTACACTGATGTTTTCACACAGACACAAATTCTCTGATGTTACTGAGATTTCATCAGTGGGAGTGTTGATAACAAATCTCATCAAAGGAGATCTTCTTCCTTCCTCTCACATTTGGATCACCTCCAGACCAGCAACAGCCAAACAGATACCCTCCAAATACATCAACCGTCTGACAGAAATTCAGGGATTCAATGAGTCTCAGAAGGAGGAATATTTCAAGAAGAGAACCAGTGATGAGCATCAAGCCAGCAGAATCATCGCACACATCAGAAGATCAAGAAGTCTCCACATCATGTGCCACATACCCGTCTTCTGCTGGATCTCATCCACTGTGCTTCAAAACCACATGAAACACAATGAGAGTTCAGAAATCCCTCAAACTCTGACTGAAATGTACATACATTTCTTGCTCATTCAAATTAGTACAAGGAATCAGAAGTATGAAAAGGAAAATCCAGAGAAGCTCCTGAAGTCAAATAGAGAAATGATTGTGAAACTTGCTGAACTGGCTTTCATACAGCTGATGAATGGCAATGTGATGTTCTATGAGGAGGACCTGAGAGAGAGCGGCATAGACGCCTCTGACGCCACAGTGTATTCTGGGATTTGCACTGAGGTCTTTAAGGAGGAATCTGTGATATATCAGAGAAAAGTCTATAGCTTCATACATTTGACCTTTCAGGAGTTTCTTGCGGCTTACTTTGTGTTTTATTCATATATCGCTAAGAACATGCAAACATTGAATACTTTTGAATGGTTCAGGTTTAGGAAGATCTCACTTTCCGAGCTACTATTATCAGCAGTTGACCACACTCTGTGGAGTGAAGATGGACACCTGGATCTCTGTCTGCGGTTCCTACTGGGCATCTCACTGGAGTCCAATCAGAGACTCCTAAAGGGTCTTCTGACACACATAGAGAACAGCTCAGAGAGCATCAGGAAAACCACACAGTACATTAAGTACACAATCAGAGCTTATGATTATTTCTCAGCTGACAGATCCATCAATCTGCTCCTCTGTCTACTGGAAGTGAATGATCTGACTCTTTACAAAGAGATTCAGGACCTTGTGAAATCAGACAAACACTCAAAAAATAAACTCTCTGCTGCTCACTGCTCAGCAATAACCTACATGCTTCAGATGTCAGAGGAGGTGCTGGATGAGCTTGACCTCAAGAAATACAACACAACAGATGAGGGTAGAAGAAGACTGATACCAGCTGTGAACAACTGCAGAAAAGCTATGTGAGTGTTCATTTATCTCATAATGCCCATGTTTCTAGTCCAATCTAAACCACAACAAAACATTTGTAACCTGCCTCCTCTTCAATCTCACCCTTTTGCCTCTAAAGCTAGACATCACCACCTCTGCTCGTTTTTTAACAAAATGTTTAGGAAAGTATTATAGCTAAACTATGCAGGACACTGACCATCCAGGAGCAGGATTGGACACATCTGATCTAGATCGTTTGTGTTTATATTTAATTTCTGTTGCAGACTTGCAGGCTGCAATCTCACCGGTGTATGCTGTGAAAGTGTGGCTTCAGTTCTACAATCATCAGACTCCCCTCTGAGAGAGCTGGACTTAAGTAATAATAACCTGCAGAGAACAGAAATAAGGTTGTTTTCTACTGGACTGGTGAATCTACACTATGGAGAGGAGAGGTTTGTGATTTTCAATAAAAAAGTAATATGTTAGTGACACAATAAATTGACCTATCAGCTTCTACCACTGTGTTGTAAAAAAAGAAAAGAAAAGAAAAATAAGAGTAAATTATTTTTGCAAAGCTATGTGACCTTTATTATTGTCTTGTTTGTCATTGTTTGTGTAGTTTGTCTGTCTTAGATCAATCCTTTCAGGGTTTAGATTCATCTTCACAGTTTTTAAACTATTCCCTCAATGAGACTGACTTGCAGGAATTTGGAGTGGAGCTGCTTTTTGTTGGACTGAAGAGTCCACAATGCCAGCTAAAGAAACTGAGGTATTAAATAGTGGTTTTAGATGCACACATGTGCCCTTTGCCCTGGTCCTGACCTCTAGGGTGCCTAGAATGTTGTAAGCAATATTTAACAGAAGAGGAGTCTAATCACAATGACCTATTTGTTGTAGGTGTGAAAATGACAGAGAGATTAATTACAGAACTACAATGCTTTATTTTTGGATCTGGCTGGCACTTAACTAAACAGAATGAATTATTATGAGCAGTAAAACTAGCACACTAAGTTGTGTGATGATTCTGAGTTTTTGTTTTGTTTAGATTGGACAACAATAATCTCACTGATCAATCATGCAAAGGCATGGCATCTGTTTTACAATCATCAAGCTCTTTACTTAGAGAGTTGGATCTGAGTATGAATGATCTGCAGGATTCAGGAGTGAAACTGCTCTGTGTTGGACTGAAGAATCCCAACTGCACACTGGAGATATTGAGGTATTTAAGAACATTACTTGGATTGTAAGAAAGATTCAAGTTATTAAAGGATTACATTTGTCATTGTTCTGATTATTTGAAACGGTTCATACACATTTTTACCAATACATTTCCATGACTTTTCCTTGACTTTTGAGACAATATTCATGACCTAATGTTCCATTATTTTACAATAAGAATAAAAAATGTGTTTAAATTTATCATAGCATGTTAACTAAAATAAATGACTCTTAATGCTAATTGTTGGCTTTCTATTTGTTTTAATAATAAGTACAACTGCAACAGTTGTTACTCCTCGCAGAGAACATTTCATCACATCACTGAATATTGTCATTTGTTTAACCAATATTATCAGTAAAACTCAGGACCTGTATTTCGTTTTGGAAACTGTTTTGGTCTAATGTAGGGTTGGATGATATGGCCAAAATTTATATCACGATATATTTCTTAAAGGTCCACTGAAGTGCTTTGAAACACATAGGGTTATTCTATGTGTTGTTGCCATTTAAACTAAAACAGGAAGACAGGGCGGGATATATCAATCAGTCCCTTCCCTTTCTAAAATAGCCAATAGAATTTCGTTTATATCACAGTTTGAGCCAGAGCCATTGAGCTCGGTAAAGCCGCATTTGACAGGATATGATAGCCACAATCTCATCCATATTGCTATAAAATATAGCATTCTGTGTAGAATTCAAATGGGTCCGATACGTTTTGTGGTCTGCGCCAATTCACGCACTTGATCCGCTCCATGCTATCATGTATCTGGACACAGCGTGACACAGAACAAAACAAGACTTCTTTCGTCCGTATGGAAAGCATATTTACACTGTCTGAATCGATCCCAATCCCCTATACACCCCGCTAGAAATATTACGTTCCCAGAACATCCTCAGAACGTCCCCGCTGTTGTCAAGGACGTTGCCTAGTAACGTCCCCAGAATGTTCTGAGACGGTCACGATGTGGAGTTCTTTAAAGGGTTGGTGGACATTATTTGGAGGACCTTCACAGAACATTCAGGATGTTCTCGGGATGTTTAGGGGACCATATTTTATTTGGAAATTTGACGTTCCCAAAACGTTCTCAGAACGTCCACTCTGTTGTCAAGGACATCACCTAGTAATGTTCCCAAGACGTTCCGAGACGGTCATGATGTGGAGTTCTTTAAAGGGTTGGGGGATGTTTTTTGGAGGACCTTCACAGAACATTCAGGACGTTCTCGGGATGTTTAGGGGACCATATTTTATTTGGAAATTTGACATTCCCAAAATGTTCTCAGAATGTCCACGCTGGTGTCAAGGACGTCACCTAGTAACGTTCCCAGGACCTTCCAAGACGGTCATGTTGTGGAGTTCTTTAAAGGGTTGGAGGACCTTCACAGAACATTCAGGACATTTTGGGAATGTTAAGGGGACCATTACTATAGGACGTTCCCTATTGTCTCCACACTACATTCCCATAACGTTTGCAGGATCAACCTAGAATTTTATTTATTTTTTTTTTTGGTGCTATTTAGGTCCTTCCATCACATTTACTGAATGTTTTCAGAACCTTTAGTAACACATTACAGGAAACTATAGGGGATTAAACTACAATGTTACTGCTGCACTTCTTTCAAACTGGTTCTTGGTCTGCAGAACCTTAATCAGGCACTGTGTTCACACTTAACATATTCAAACATAAAATACAAAGCAGGAAAACATCATTCAGTTATTTTGTGCACAAAAACAGATTATAAACGAATATTAAATGTTGTCATGCATAGGAAGGGTGGGGGAGATAGGAGGAGGAGGGGGGGGGGGGCTCAGTCAATTCAATTCAGTTCAAATTGGCATTATTGCCATAAAAAGCATCAAAATGTGTCCAAATAATGGAAACAGTAACAAGAACATAACGATTTATATTAATTATATATTCAGTGTGTGTGTGTGTGTGTGCGTGCGTGTCAGTCACTGTCTCCATCTTCAGGAGGTGCCCCAAGTTGTTCTTCCGCTGCCTGAAAAAAATAGCAAATAACAATATTTAGCAATCACTTGAATTACTTTTTAATTGCTTTTAATTACACTTAGGTAAACTTAAGTATAGAGGACCAAACCTGAAAAAACAAAACAAAAAACATATGTATGTGTGTGTATATATATATATATATATATATATATATGTGTGTGTGTGTGTGTGTGTGTGTGTATGTATGTGTGTATATGTATATTAGGGATGGGAAGATTACCCGATTCATTCGGTGTATCGGCAAAAAAGTGAACGATGCGATGCATCGGTTTAAAAAGTGTGCATCGGGTACAAGATTGCATTTGTATCGCCATGCATCGTTTCTAACATATTTGCATAGGTAAAACCCGATTTATTTATATAAAATTACTAGTGGATGCGCTACACTTTTATTGTTTAGAAAGTGACCAATAATCTGTGACCAATATTTTATATGTAGATTGATTTCTCCTCTCCTAAATGTTTCTCATGCGTGTTTTCTCATCATCACTGTGCGTGAATATGATGAATTACAACAACACTACGGAGACCCGAGGAAAAGCTCAATCGGGGCTAAAGCGGTTCCATAAACGACAATGTAAGTTCACACAATCTAACTATTTTTTGGACGCTTATTCTTAATCAGCCCTTAATGTCGATCATGGATCAAGTCGATCCACCATGGCAAACAGCGAATATATTTGTGCTGTTTAATGCATTTGAGACATTGTGTTTTCCTCAGTGCATTACTGACATGTCACAGGTATATTTTTCATCTGTAAATGTTAGAAAGTCATGCAAATATATCCATTTTGCTGTCAGGAGTGGGCGAGGCATACGCAAGTGAACGAGCGCTGCTGTGCGCATGCGCACTAAACAGACAGAGCACAATCAAATAGGAGTGCAATAATTCTGAGTAGAGATGCGTGGATGAGCTAAAATGTCACCCGCATCTGCTGCTTCAAATAAATTATCCACCCGTCCGCACATATAATTTTCTCAGATATAGATATCCGCACCCGATCGTCACTTTAATTACTTTTATTCTGTTTTAAGCATGATGTTATCAGATTCAGTGACGTTAGAACTAATCTGCCAATCTCTGATAGTAAAATAATACGCTGATGCTAAGATGCTTTTTAAATGAACATTTATTTATAAAACAAAAGTTTGTCTTTGACCAGATTAGCCTACATTTTCTTAATAAAATAAACACAGGCTTTACTCCCTTCAGACTTTGAATATCGCCGTTTCTGTAACTGCAACACGCAACACACAAAAGGCTGGATAACGGTAAATTTTCTAGCCCTGTCTGTTCAAATAATTTGGAATATTATACAGCAACTTTCCAAACAGATATGCAAAGTAACAATTAAGAACTTTTTTTTTCTCCAAAAAACAGATATAGAACAAAGGCCTGCAGATAACAAAACGGTGCCAATTCAGCCTTAACGCCATGTTGTAGGATTATCTACTTGACCTTTTCCTTTGCACTGTGCAAAAACAGTATAGCATCTACTGTGCCAGGATTCAGACGGTTCCGCCTCGCCTGCTGCACTAAATGAGCGTTCGCTTGCACCGCTTGTTGCAGGAATGCACAAGATTCTCCTAGCAAGGCGCTGCAGTCGTGGGAATAAGCGATCTTGTTTCTCCCAGAACAAAATCAAATTTTCCTGTGAGGATTTATCTAACTGAAAGTTTGAAGAACAGTACTCTTCCACTTCATCCATCATTCTGCGTGTCTCTTCTTCCCATTCTGCGAAGTCCACCTTTATGGCGTTATTTTACTGCCAAATGTCGAGAGCGCATTTTTTATAGCACGAAAGTAGATTAATATAATGCGCGAGCGCGAATCTCCCCGCTCGCACGCGGATTTCCTTTGCTCTCGCACAAAACCGAACGCGCGCTCTCGAATAAACGCTGCTCTCGCGCAGAGAGAGTGCGCGCACTTAAAACGTGTCTCTCCTCTCGCTCAAAGTGTGCGTGTGCGCGCTCAAACTTTGTCCTGTGCACTCGCAAATCTCTCCGTGCTCTTGCGCTAGATATTGATTCTTTTCACACCTGGATTAAACGTCAAAAGTTATCAACCTATCAGATTTTTCTATGACTGACCCGATGAAAATACTAGGCCTACATGAAGAGGGAACTGATCTTGGAATTTCTTTACAATTTAATAATATTTAGTCATATCAAATGTATATTAGAAATGGCTAGGAATTGGGTGCTTGGATGATTTATAAAAAAATTAAATAAATAAATAATAAAAAAACAACAAAAAAAAAAACCCAAAAACAAAACTGTTTGTCTAATGGTTTGGTCAAACCCCTCTTATGAACGTAAGAACTTAAGGTGTTTGTCTGACTTGACTGGCCTTTTGATTTAGCACACACATGATGCACCATATTCGAGGTACCAGTCTTGTGGCTTTCATACAGTGCCTCACAGTCGTTGCATATTACATACCCAGCACTTGATTCATCCTCGTTCATCCACCGCTTCGCTAAAACGCTCCCACACGGCACTTTTCTTTCCTTCCTTTTGTTTTGTTTTTAATTCTCCCTTTTTAATTTTCTCTCGGATCTGTTTCGCCTCCATTTCTGCTTTAAGAAATGGACCCCCCTCTCCCGCCGCCACGTGCATATTTTTTTTTTAAATGAGTGCAAATTAGCATCTGCCTGATGAAAAATATATTTAAAACACATTCGTATTTTAGAGAAATGTAGTTAATATTTGCATCTTTAATGACTGAAGTCATCCACCCGCGACCCACCCGCAATTAATCAGAATGTATTTTTGTATTACCCGACCCATCTGATCCGCGGATCATCCGCAGCGCCCGCAGATGTAAATGCCATCCGCGCATCACTAATTCTGAGTCAAAAATGCATTTTGCTAAAATATTCGTTGTTGGACATTAAATTTTCCTTTTGTAGAATTTTAACCCTCTATAGGACTAATTGTGAATTTACAGCTTAAAAAAATAATTGACTTTATATTTTACATATATTTAGGAGTAAAATCATTTACCAAAATTTGTTTTCTTCATCTGACCTTTGACCTTTTTTTAGGGAGCCGTCATTTATAACTGGAGGTTAGGTAGGTAACCGTGGTTCTATGACTGAGTGGAGGACCGCCAGAGCGGTATTCTAAGTTACCTAGTGGAGCCTTTCTCTGGTGCTCGTCTCTTTGCCGAGTATAAATATCAAAGTTGTCACCCCGCGTGACGATGACACTCAAGTGGACAGCCTATAAAGGCACGTCATTACGTCATGCATGTTCTCTGGCCATTCTCGTCTATCCGAGTGACCAGAAGTCTGGCGGTCCTCCACTCAGCCGTAGAACCACGGTTAGCTACGTAACCTCCAGTTCTACTTCCTTTCATTCCGGACCCCCAGAGCGGTATCCTAAGTTACCTAGTGGACGCCGCGTACCAAAGCAGTCACGAGGGTTTCCCCACTTATCAAGTACAATTTGCAACAACATGGCAACGACAACAATTGTCTGTAATTTATACCCCAATGTCTCAGAGCAATATATGCAACAGACACTTTGTCAATGCTGAATTTATCTTTATTCAAATTAAGAATCCTTTGTAAGCATCACAGAACACTCTGGAGGCATTGCAGCCACATTAAGCCTGTAAAATCTGGCAAAAGTAGATGGGGTCTTCCATGTTGCTGCATCACAGATGTCAGATAGCTGCACACCACGCAGAGCTGCCCAGGAGGTGGCAACTGCTCACACCGAATGGCATTTCACAGAGGCTGGAACTTCATGGCCTGCATTAGAATAAGCATGCACAATTACCTCTGTCACCCAGTGAGATAGTCTATCCTTAGACACAGCTGTACCTTTTCGGTGATCACCAAAACACACAAACAACTTATCAGTGGCCCTCCAGGCTGCAGTCATTTCTACATACTGCCGAAGAGCCCTGACTGGACACAGGACTGATCTGTGGTCGTCTGTAAAAGCAGATATAATTATTGGCTTGTTCACGTATTGTGGTGACAATACTTTTGGAAGGAATGCCAGGTTTGGCCACAGCATAACCTGTTTACATTCAGGTCCCCATTGCAAACACTGTGGGCTGACTGACAGTGCATGCAACTCACTAACACGCCGTGCAGTAGATATGGCCAACAAAAAAGCTGACTTGAGGGAAAGCCACTTAATAGCTGCATTCGTTAATGGCTCAAATGGTGCGCAGGAGAGGCTACTCAAAACCAAATTCAGAAACCCATTGTGGAACCATTACTTTGCGACTGGGTCGCAGTCGGCAAACACCTTTAAGAAACGTTTTAATTAAATTATGCATACCTAAGGACATACCTTCCACCGGTCCTCTGTATGCAGACAATGCTGCCACATACCCTTTAATTGTGGAGCAAGACAAACCATTCTCTAAGAGACTTTGCAGAAAGTACAAGAGGTTACTTAAAGTGCAATCCTGAGGGACAATTTCCTTTTTTTCACACCACTGAGAAAAAGCTCTGCATTTGTCTGCATATGCTCGACGTGTAGAAGGTGCCCGTGCATTCAGTAGTGTGTGCTCGACTCCTTGTGAGCATTCCAATATGACTGGCTTGCCCCTAGGGGCCACACCCATAACTTCAGGGTGTGGGGCCTTTGATGCCACAACATCCCGTTTGCCTGAGATAACAAATCTGGTCTTATTGGCAGGGGGCATGGTCTGTCCTTCAGTAGAAGCAGCAGCAGGTGGAACCATGGCCTGTTTGGCTAGAATGGGGTTACTAGCAGAAAGGGTTGCATCGTCTCTTGGATCCGTCACAACGTCATCCATAGTAACGGTAGGGTTGGAAACGCATACAAGCAGAATTTTGGCCAGCTGTGTGCCAATGCATCCTGGCCCAGAGCCTCTGGCTCATCCTTTTCTGAAAACAACATCGGACAGTGAGTTGTCTGCTTGTCCGCAAATAAGTCCACCTCTGCCCTGCCATAGGTGTCCCAAATTGACTGAATCACTTCCTTGTGAATCTGCCAGTCCCAGGGCATAGGATTGGCCCGAGACAGAGAGTCCGCTATTTGATTGTAACGACCGGGAAGATACATGGCTCTCAGAGAGAGGAGATGGACATCCACCCATTTCCAAAGCCTTTGTGCCAATTTTAACAGGTTCCGAGATCTTGTCCCCCCTTGGTGGTTGATATAAAACACCACAGTGGTATTGTCTGTTCTTATTAGAACATGTTTGTCCTTTAACTGATGTTGAAAATGTTGCAGCGCTAGCCATACTGCCTTCATCTCGAGAATGTTGATGTGCTGTAGCGTGCTGTGCCACATACCCCTCACTTTCTGGTGTCTCCACACAGCTCCCCAGCCTTGTAGAGATGCATCAGTTGTTACAACTTCTCTCCTTACAGGAAGGACTCCCAAGTAGATGATCTTTGCGGGACCAGTGTTTCAGAGTGTGAACACATGCTAGAGTCACTGTTACCAAAACATGTTTTTGGGTCATGGATGATAGGCGTTGTGAATTCAGCCAGCATTGAAAAGGTCTGAGTTGCAGCATCCCCAGCCGCACCACTGGTGTTGCTGCCACCAACATTCCAGCTAGATGGAGAAAATCTGCATATGGCAGGTGCCTGCCTATTTGAAATTTTGCAACTGTCTTTGCAATTGCCTGAGATCTGGCTTCTATCAAAGTGGGTTGCATGGTGCACAAGTTGAGCTTCATGCCAATGAACTGAACTGTCTGAGTAGGAATTAGGCAGCTTTTCTTGTAATTTATTTTCAGACCTAGTGCCTCTATGTGCAGAATCAACGACCTTGTCTGCTCTTGCACTTGGTGTTGAGACTGGCCGCACAGTAGCCAATCGTCGAGGTAAGGAAGAATACGCATGCCTTGGCGCTGTAAAGGTTCTAGTGCAACTCGCACACATTTGGTAAAAGTTCTGGGTGCCAGGGCTAACCCGAAAGGAAGAACTCTGAATTGGTATGTCACTCCATTGACATGAAAACGAAGGAACCTCCTCTGATGTGCCACAATTGGAATGTGGTAGTAGGCATCCCTTAGGTCTATCGTAATGAACCAATCGTTTCTGTTCACGGCACGTATAACATCTGCTATTCGTAGCATGTGAAAAGGTAGACACTTTAGAAAGACATTGAGTTCCCTTAAGTCTAGAATAGGTCGGATTCCCCCATCCTTTTTTGGAATCAGGAAGTAACTGGAGAAAAACCCGTTTAACTGGTCTGGGCTATGGACCACTTCTATGGCCTGTTTTTGTAGTAATTACTCTATTTCTGCTGCCAGTGTGATCAGATGCTTTGGATTCCGTATCAATGTAGGGTGAACCCCGGTATTTGGAGGTGGTCGACGGTAACTGCAACTTGTATCCTGTTGATAGGGTGTTTAACAGCCATGTATCTGCTGTTATTGCCTTCCAACACTTCAAGTGTTGAGGAAGAAAACAGCCCACCGCCGACTGTGTACCCTCAGGTATGACGCTGAAGAGCCCCAGAGCTGGTAGTTGGCTGTGCTCTGGATGTCAAATTGCATCTGGACGAAACATTAAATCATGAGACTGCTCTGGGCTGGCGTGGTGGTGCCAACACCTCCTGCATTCTGTTTTGCACAAAGCTAAAACACCACGTTGCTGATGAGGATAATGACCTCTATGAGAATACTGAAAATACTGTGCAGGACGCCTGAAGGTAGTTTGTCGCCTCAAATGCTTCGAACGTATTTCAGACGCAAGGAGACAATACTAATACTTCTTGAACCTGTGCGCCAAATACCTGTCCCAGAACTAGGGGAAGTTGGCGCAAAATGTTCTTACCAGATTTCGGCAACGGAGTCTGGGCCAGCCATACCTGTTTCCTTAACTGTGTCAGCAGACCCAGAGATCTGCCACATTCTGACGCAGCTGCTCCAACTGCTTGGAGAGAAGCTTGTAGTATTTCAGCACATCCTGAATTGTCTAATGAAGGTAGTGAAGCATTGAGTGCCAACAGCAACTGTGCCAGTGTATTTGAAATGCATCCAACATTCGCCACAGCACTGCATGTTTTACGCACAAGTGTATCAGTCCGTTTATATTCTGGCTGTGGGCAGCGCGGCTCAGAACGCAGCGCCTCATCAGCCTGCACAGCAAGTGACGCCACTACAGTTTCTACTGGTGGCATTGAATCCAAGCCAACTGACCCTGCATCTGCCATACTTGATAGCATACGAGTTACCTTGTCAGGCCGCATGGTCAATTATCATGTCAAATATCAATGTCACAAACCAAATGATAATTCTTTAATGAAGTCACCACATTGTGGGACAACTAACTCATTAGCCTGACCAGAAGCACGGCAAAACAGGTTAGGAGCCTGATTAGTTGCACTAGGTGGAGCATCAAGGTTGAGTTTTGCTAAGGCCACCTTTAATTTACCACACAAAGAATTTGCTACTGATATTGATTCACCATCATGACCTGAACTCAGTGCAGTATCTGAACACACTGACACTGGGCTTACAACTGTCTCTGTCATGACAGGATATTCATCAAAAAAGGAGTCAGATGCTGACACTGAGACCACATAAAATCTCTCTCCCTACCAGGATCAACTGTATTATATTCCGCTAAATGCTGCTCCTCATTATTCTTTTTCATAGAAGTCAAGAATGCTTGAATCTGGCCCATAACTTCAGTCAGCTGATCCACCCTGCGCTCCAACGCAGAGGAGGTTTTCACCTTTTTTTTCTTAGGAGGTGGAACAACCGGCACTGCTGCCCTCTTAACGCCGCATTCTGAAGAGGTTGTGTCTATAGGGAGCAATGAATAATCTGACTGAGCATTCCAACGTGCAAGGCGGCTTTCACGTATTGCTAATGGCAAAAAACTACAGCTAGAACAAGGATCTGAAAGGGCCTGTTTAAGGTGCTCAGGTCCCAAACAAGATATACAACGATGATGACCGTCCTCTAATTCCATAGGTGAATCACAAAGCGTGCAGCTCGCCATTGCATAAGAAACGGGGAAAAATAATAATGATTAATATAATAGTTCCAACTCTGCAGGCTAGAGCAGCCTGAACAACTTAATCAGTACAGTATCTCGAACCAAATTTACTGAATGACCAGCTGCGTCAAAGCTGCTTGTCAGCGTGTCTAATAATAACTGAAATATAAACAAAGATTACTCAATTAAGGCGACACGCAGCACTTAACAGCACTTACCCTCCAGTCATTTAACAGGATATCGTGAAGCACGAAAAACTAAGCTCTCGCCAACAAGCATAAAAAAATAATTTACAAACCAAGTTCCCTCTTCACCTTAAGCAGTTTTTTTTTTTTCTCCGCAAGACGAGAATAGGAAAGAGAACGTGCATGATGTAATGACGTGCCTTTATTGGCTGTCCACTTGAGTGTCATGGTCACGGGGGTGACGACTTTGATATTTATACTCGGCAAAGAGACAAGCACCAGAGAAAGGCTCCACTAGGTAACTTAGGATACCGCTCTGGCGGTCCAGAATGAAAGGAAGTAGAACTGACGTTGTCCCATTAGGGTAAATTATTTTTGCCAAATTGTCTGAAACTTCACACACAATCAAATGCTTTTTCACTATCTGAAAAGAACTTACTGAACTTACTGTTTCAAAAAACATTAAAAATCTTTATGAACATTAAATTTTTTCTTGTGCTACTACAGTATATTTTATTTGGAACTCGCGCATGAAAATGTCTAAAACTTGACACAAATTTGGAAGCAATTTCACTGCCTGAAAACCATGTCTTAGTGTTTCAAAAGCATTAAAACAACTTTAACATTGTGTTTCATCTTGGAATTTCAAATCAATTATCGTAGCACAAGTGAAAGTCAACAAGACTCTTCTTTTTCAGTGAATCCCACACATAAGTAGATCTTGACTTGTGTGGTCATCATTGGAGCATCGCTGCCTGTCAGTATAGTAATGCCAACAGACATAGGCATCTTTCCTGACCTCTGGTTGTTGTATGGATCACATCTTTCAAACTGGCATACAATAATGTACCAAAATGCCTGACTTCCACAACAACCTATTCTTCATCACTGCCCTCACACTCATTGCTTCTATCCTCCTTGGTCCTCAACAACTTCTTTTATTACTACAACCTGATTTTCTGATGCACTCATATCACTATCATCAATACTTTCTGAAATAAGTACAGATTTGTCTCACCATCTTCCAAAAATCTTCCAAAAATGAACCTAAAACACATGCATAAAGGCTATTATACTGCCCGCCAATGCTGGTCAATAGTGCCAGCTACAGTAAATATGCATCACATAATAGGACTTTATGCATGACACTCAGATTTGTTGGTCTCTGAGTTGTTGTTTTTATAAAAGTGCAATAAAAATGACAAAAAACTTTAGAAAACACATTTGGATGTACAATTATATTTTTTATAACTTGAATTTATATGTATTTTCTAGTCTAAAATGAGCTCAATACGAAGCCTTGAGAGCATGTGACCTAACATGTGCTAATGTCTCCTTTACTACTTAGTTACCAAAAATGTGAAGCACATGGCTAATACTTTTTTATTTTACTGGTTGAAGGGGATGTCATTTGACATCACTAAAATAAAATTTTGTTGGTTGAACATTAATGTTGTATTTTAAATGCAATTTTCTTAGCGTCATTTATAAATGACAATACCCCATAGAGGGTTAAACCTACATATAGGTGTATTTTTTATGATAGCAGTAACTGTAAAGGGACTATTGTAATGGGTAAATAAAATGTTAATTTAGTGATTTTAACTTTCAGTTCAGTGATTGTTAATGCTTTAAAGAGCAATGTTAGATTGTGATGTTCTTATGCTATCTGTTCTAACTATAAAAGGTACAGCTGTCATGAAACCAGAGAGAAAGGATGCATGGCTATGATAGTGTGTGAGAGGGTCAGTGGTAATATTATTGCAGTCATATTGGTCAGTTTTAGAGGAGCTCATCTTAGCCTGACAGTTTGCCTGCCCTGGACCAGGTTAGCTTTCCAGTATAAGTTGCCACAGTCAGGGCCGCATTAACACTGTAAGGGGCCCCTGGGCTTTGCCTCTTGTGGGGCCCTTCATCAATGAGAACTACAGTCTACATTCACTCAATCTAATTTTGCAGTATTAAATGTCATTAACAAAACATCCAAACCTAAAGTTCTGTCATTTAAAATACACACAAATATCACTGCATGAACTACACATATGCACGTAGTTGGACATATTTTACACAGATATCTAAAAATGTGTAGCATTTAATTGTACGTGTTAACATTGGTTAAATTCATTATGAACTAATATTAAGTTAGGAACAGTGTAGGAAGGTAAATTAGAGAAGGTAAATGTACACCTTCACAAAACGGTCTGTGCACTTCTGATTTACCTTCACAAATATGTCTTTCTGCTTGTGGATCTTTGCAGTTTTTTTTAAAATCACTAACTTACCTTAATAATAGTGAAATAATTTATTAACATCAACCAAAAGAAATAGGAGATGTAAAATATTGTTGCTCATATTATAATCATAATCATAATATTCTTGACATCTAATGCAATAACTAGGCTAATATTAATGAGTGAAACCTTTGTAACGTGCTACAGTAGCTAAGTTTTTAAGTGTTTATCATCAAAGTTGTATTTTAGCCTTTTTCAATTACAATTAAGGCCAGCGGCTGGACAATAAGGACTGCCTGATGGCCTGGGGCCAGTGTGAAAGACACTCAGGACAGTTGACGGATTTGCCACGAAAGTTGATCATTTGCACGTGTTTTAAGCCTTGCCGACTTAAATATTCAAGAGAATTTGAAGCATTCAAGAGCAAGAAGACACGAAAGGAAGGTCCATTGTGTTCTGTGCTCACTCAGAGCCGCGTCCCCAAATTGCCTTTCTTTTCGCAACAACTTACGCTTGAACAGAAAAATACATACAAGAGTAGGCAATGCAATGTTATTTTACATTTTATTATTCAGTTTCTGTACATGAACATCTACAAACTCCAAAACCTAAAGCATTGTTTAATTTTTATCTTTGTTCTGTTTATTTATTTGTGCTATTCCTTATAATTCGTTCATTTGTTTTTACTGACTGTTCACTTGTCTTCAGTTGGAGTCGAGAATTGTATAATTGAATTGGTATCTATAATTTTGGTATCAAAAACAATAATAACAAAACTATTTTATTTTTTTGTGGCAGGGCAAGTAATAATTTAAACCACAGTTGAACCATTATGGCCAAATCACATATGTGAATCATCAGTTGCCTCACGATTTGATTTAATTATGATAATGATGCATCACAATGCATATTTTCCTCCAATTATTTAATTACCATAGTAAATGAATAATCAAAATAAAGCTCTTTTTGTTATTTTGCCTTTGTTATTAAAAATAAAAACAAAGATGCAAATTAAAAAAACAGTAGAGCAAATACAAAATAGGCCTATCAAAAAATTGACAGTGCTTTACTTCTTTTTCATTTTACATCTAATTTACAGAAGCATTTAAGTAAGAATAATACAGAAATTGAATAGTCAAATGTAAATATAATCATTGCATAGTTACAATTAATAAAGCTACAAAAGTTATTCAGTCAAGAGCAGTGAGTAATTCCCTCTTTTCTTTCATTGTTTGAGGTGTATTATATAAGATCTATAAATCACGAATCTAATCTAATATGTTACACATCAGATTTTTCCACAACTGTTTACGTTCACTTACCAGTCAACGTTTACGCGAATAGCCAACTCCAAAAACAGATACTTTTTAAAAGTAATTTATTGTCTGAGAGAGGCAGCTGTCCGTGCGCACGCTTCGGGTTGGCAGTCAGCGCAAGTAACGCATTGAGATCTTTGTGGCTTAGCCTATTGCGCTTAAAATCTCGTTTTAACATCAGTCAGGTCCCGCAGTATTTTCCTCATTCATGCATATTCTTTTTGTAAAAAAAAAAAATGTGCCCAAATATCTTGCTTAAAGAGAAGTTTATTATCTGGTAGAGGTTGTCTGGAAACATCAGACGCTTAAGTGATTTGCTTCCAAAGGCATGCACAACTTTTTTTAATTTTTTTTTTTATTTTTTTTTTTTTATTAATATAGCCTATAACAAGTGTTCGTTCTTATAATAAAACAGTACATCAATATATAATATCGGACTATTTAATTACATTTATGCAGAATCGTCCACATCAGCATCGCAGCTGTAGTGTGTAGTGGCTAACAACTACGAGCTCAGCTATGTTAAAATGGAAAAGTAGTTAATTATTTGAGTAATTATAGCCTACTGTATCTAACTACTGATAGCATATGACCTACCTGCCATGATTTGCATCAAAGACTATGTCAGGGTTCGTACACATTTTTACCAATAAATTTCCATGACTTTTCCATGACTTATATTCATGACCTAATGTTCCATTATTTTACAATAAGAATAAAAATTTGTTCAAATTATCATAACATATGTTAACTAAAATTAATGACTATTAATGCTATTGTTTGCTTTCTTGTTTTAGTAATAAATACAAGCTGCAACTGCGCCAGACGTGAAAGTCCTTGCACACGGAATCCGAAATTTTCGTATGCGTTTTTTCATTTTTTTTTTTTTTTTTTGTATTCGTCATCCTTTCCTATCAAAATGCATGCTACGGATGTGAAAACGCAGAAAATCGAACCTGATCCGAATTTTTTTTTATGACAAACGAAAGTTTCGGAGTCAGTGTGTAAACTTGATTGACAAGGTTTTTTTTTTTCTCCATTCTGTCACCGATGGAGCTTTGGTTCCTTGCCGCTGTCGCCTCTGGTTTGCTCAGTTGGGGACACTTAATTTCCAGAGATATCGTCGACTTGATTGCACAGATACTAATTAAACTGAACTGAGCTGGATGATGACATCACTGAATTCAATAATGAAATGCCTTCAACTGAAAATTGAGTGTTTAATCTTGTCATTTTACATTGACACACTATTTTCCTATTTTGATATCGGAAAGTTGCTTTGACACAATCTGTATTGTTAAAAGCGCTATATAAATAAAGGTGACTTGACAACGTGAGGCATATTTATTTATTTATTTATTTTTACCCTGCGAAAATTTCGGACCAGTGTGCAATGAACTTTACTCCACACAGAGAACATATCGCATCACTGAATATTATCATTTATTTAACTCCGTTAAATGCAGGACCTGAATTTCGTTTTGGAAACTTTCCTCTTTCGCAACTGTTTACATTCACTTAAGAAAAAAACAACAATGCTTATGAGGATGCTCATTTTAACGTCATTTTGTGTGTATTTTTGCGGCTGAAACGCAACAAGCAGCGCAAATTAAACTTAATTTAGTTTAGAGCCCTGTATTTCAGCCCAAGCCCGACGGACTCCGACTTATTTACGGCTTCGGGACAATTTTCATGTCGTAGCTCAGACGCGAGCCGGGCATCGGGCTTGTTTTAGGCTTCCTCCTTATTTTTATATTTTAGATATCCATCAATTATTATGGTGATGAAAAGGATTTGCCCGCGCTGGTGGAAACAAAACGATGCTACCGTGACTGTCAAGAGCGGCTTGGACGGTGTTTAGTGTCCAGCAGCAGCAGCCAGTGCTGGAAGAGTTCCGCGTTAAAGCACACGCAATAAAACTTGCCGCAAAACCCCAGCAAGTAATTACCATGATGAATGTATCGGGGCCAGGGGAAATAAAATATTTGCGAGTTTCTTTAATTTTTGTGACGCAGAAAGCGCATCCTGTTTGTTTTCTAAAAGAAATCACAACTTATGCAGATATTGTGAGTGCACACAAATAAAAGTAGACCCTTAACAGTCCCGAATGATATATTACTCTTACCTTTTATGAGCAAAAATGACGGTTGTTTCTACTGTTATAAGAAAAAAAAGAAAAGAAAAAAATGCAAGTGATCGCTCTGGCGACTCCCAAGTCCTGCAGAGCGCGCTTTAGCTTCTATTCTCGCACAAACGATTGGATACGCACCTAGCACAAACGTAAACTAACATTGTGATATGCTGTTTTAAGTATTTTATATATAGATTTTATTTTAGTCAAGTGGTGCTGATTTTAAAAGGCTAAATTGATCAAACATATAGGCTAACTCACTGTCTGCAGCTGGCCACTTGGTCGTTATGCTTTAAAAAACAAAAACTTGATTTAACAAACAAAAAAATGTTCCAAACATATTTCTAAATTAACTTAAAGAAACGAAAATAAATATAACCACTTTGCCATTAAAAACGAAACTGAACAATTTTAATGGCTCCAACAGCAGCTGTGTAGGCTAATTGGGAAGAGAAAGAGAGAAAAAAGACACGGGCTCCAGTCGGATTCGGGCCAGTAACTCTGAGAAGCTGTTGGACTGGGCATATGTTTGAGGTCCGTACAGGGTTCTGCTGAGCTTGTTTGGTACCAAACTCAATCTGGTACTCGCAAGGCGGCTTTATACGAGCGCCCTTTGGACGTGACTGAGCGCACAGGAAACCGCCTCTGGAGCGCACGAGGACTAAATGGCTTTAAAAGACGTGCAAATAAATAATACATTTTTGTGACGATGCAACAATGACCCGATTAGGCAAGTGACAATTCTGTCAACTGTACCAAAACACGAGCGAAAGTCTTTTATCGCACTCTTTAGTGCAGACGAGATGCTCTGATGTGAAGCCGTTTTAAGATAAAGTCAAAGAAAGAAGACGCGGTGCAGCTGAATCACTCACGCTGTTTTCAAATTTACTGATCTGATATTCTGTGTGGATTGATTTACTCATCAAACCTACATGCTATAGGCTATTGAATAAATGTGTGAATATCCATTTTAAAGTCGAAAGCTGCGGGAATGAGTAAAACTATGCGATATATGCGCAATCCCGCACCTGATTAAACATAATTATATTATACAGAGATTTGTGAAATAGATTTCCATGACTTTTCCAAAACTTTCTGGGTTAATTTATTTTCCGAAACTTTTCCAGGCCTGGAAATTGCTGTTTTAAAATTCCATGACTTTTCCAGGTTTTTCATGACCGTACGAACCCTGCTATGTCTGCATCGGCATCTTCTCCTTGCCCCGCGTTAATATGCCGTGAGCTTTGGAATTTTTGGCAATTTTTCTCTTTTCTGACTGGCTGACACTTCTCGCGCAGGACTTGCAACGCCCGCACGTGCATTTAAAGCAAACCGATAAAATGCAATTTTAAGGGAACAGTCAACTCATTATAAAATGCGATTACAATATTTTCCGGCATCACCGGGGCCCCCCCTCAGCCCGGGGCCCTGGGCTTAAGCCCAGGTAAGCCCGTGCATTAATGCGGCCCTGGCCACAGTGACTGAGGTTGATCTTTGTTAAATGGAACCAAATCATTTGACAATGAGTCAGACTAACTGAAATAAGCCTGGCCTATTTGGAAAACTTGTTTTATGAAACAGGCCTTGAGGAATTAGAAGTCAGAAGACACATAAGTTAATTTATGATTTGCTGATTTGTCTGAACCAAAGAAATAAAAGCGATCATATTTTGTCCATTGCATCGAATCTGCAATCGGATCGAATCGAAATCGAATCGCACTGCATCGTAATAGGGGTGAATCATATCACATTGCGAGCTGCTTTATATGTATCTTCAATGTATCGTATCGTTGGCTATGCATCAAGATGCGTATCGCATCGGCCTCAGTTATTGAGATGCACATCCCTAATGTGTATATATATATATATATATATATATATATATATATATATAATGTATGTGTGTGTGTGTGTGTGTGTATACACACATGCAGTTGTGCTCATAAGTCTACATACCACTTGCAGAATATGCAAAATGTTAAGATTTTTAACAAAATATGAGGGATCACGAAAATTGCATGTTATTTTGTATTTAGTACTGTCCTGAATAAGCTATTTCACATAACAGATGTTTATATATACTCCACAAGACAAAATAACTGAATTTATAAAAATGACCCCGTTCAAAAGTTTACATACCCTTGAATCTTTATACTGTGTGTTGTGTCCTGGGTGATCCATGACTGTTTTTATATTTTGTGATAGTTGTTCTTGAGTCCCTTTTTTGTCCTGAACAGTTCAGCTGCCTGCTGTTCTTCAGAAAAATGCCCCAGCTCCTGCACATTATTTAGTTTTCCAGCATCTTCTGCATATGTGAACTGTGTCCAACACTGACTGTATTATTTTGAAATTCATCTTTTCACACTGAGGACAACTGAGTGACTCATATACAACTATTACAAAAAGGTGAAAACATTTTATGATGCTTAAGAAGATAACACAAAGCATTAAGAGCCGGGGGGTGGAAACTTTTTGAAATGAATGATTAGGGCAAATTGTACTTATTTTGTCTTTTGGGAAAAATGTAATCATTTATGTAGCTACTGAAGTGCAGTACTAAATGAAAAAATATCTCTAAACAATTTACACATCATCATCTGGTTCAAAAGTGTATACCCTCTGGCTCTTAATGCATCGTGTTTCCTTCTTGAGCATCAGTAAATATTTTCACCTTTTGTAATAGTTGTGTATGCGTCCTTCAGTTGTCCTCAGTGTGAAAAGATGGATCTCAAAATGGTGCAGTCACTGTTGGAATGAGTTAACATATGCAGAAGATACTGGAAAACCAAAGAATGTGTAGGAGCTGGAGGATTTTTCTGAAGAACAGCAGGCAGTTGAACTGTTCAGGACAAACAAGGGACTCATGAACAACTATCACAAAACAAAAACATTTGTGGATCACCCAGGAAACAACACATAGTATTAAAATTCAAGGGTATGTAAACTTTTGAATGAGGTTATTTTTATAAATTCAGTTGTGGTATGTAAAATTATGAGCACAACTGTGTATATATATATATCACATCATCCAGTCTGCAGAGGTGGGTAGTAACGAGTTACATTTACTTCGTTACATTTACTTGAGTAAATTTTTTGGGTAACTAATACTTTTAGAGTATATTTAAAAATGGGTACTTTTACTCTTACTCAAGTACATTTTTAGTGAAGAAACGGTACTTTTACTTCGTTACTGTGGGCGACGCTCCTCTCGTTACCTTAATGTAATACAAGTTAAAAATCCTTCAATTTATTCCAAACGCGCCGTCTACTTTTTTTCTGGGCAATGAGTGATGCCCGTTCGCAAATGATTCATTCTTTTGAGTCAATTCTGTTCGAAGGCTTGATCAAACCAATTAGTAATCCAGTGAATCGGTTCGCGAATCAGTTTGAATGATTCATTCAGTTCTGCCGCACGCGCTGATCGTCTGAAGCGGTTCTCACTGAAGAGTTGTAACATCAAGAGCGCTGAAGACGTGGCTTTGAATCTACAGTCAGCTGAAAGCAAATCTGCAAAGGCTATGGTTTGCTAACTAAGAAGATCTTTATTAGATGAACACCGCGTGTGCTGTCGGTTCCACAGGTACAGATTCGATTACAGTACACGATACTATTATGACATTACCAGTTTGTTGTACATGTACCTTACACATTAAATACAATGTTTAATTTATTCATTAAATAAGCTGTCACAGAGTATGAAATGAACACCCGCCAAACCCGCGTTAGTTCCAGGAGGAATGCCTTTGCCTAGACACAATTAATATTGATATTTTCACAATATTTACGCTTGCAGAAATAAAGGCTACATTTGTTTACATTTTGCAGAACAGACGGAAGAAGATTTGTTTCGTTATGTTCAGATGTTCTATAGCGGTCATGTGAGGAGTTTTCACTCTTCTCCGTTTCAGAGGTTATAAACATATACATTTATAATACATAATTAATATTCTTTAAAATATAATTTAATTCAATTCAGTGATGCAAATCAGAATTTTTAACAGCTGTTACTCCAGTTTTCAGAGTCATATGATCCCTCAGAAATCATTCAGATATATTGATTTATTATCAGTGTTGCTGAAAAAAACCATCTGCTGGTTAGGTATGTTTTGAAACTGGGATGATGGTTTATGCTGGTCCTTAGCTGGTTTAAGCTGGTCATGTGCTGGTCATGCACATGTCCAGTTTAAACCAGCTAAGGATCAGCATAAACCAGCAAAGGACCAGCTTAAATCAGCTCAAACCAGCATCCCATGCTTCAAAACATACCTTACCAGCAAAAACTGTTTTTTCCAACAGGGAACAGTTTTGCTGCTTAATATTTTTTGGAACCTGTGACATTTTGTTCAGGATTCTTTTATGAATAGAAAGCTATAAAAGAACAGCATTGATAATAAATCAGGCTGATAAAAATTCTGATTTGCATCACTGAAATAAATTACATTAAAAAATATATATATATTAAAAGTATTTTAAATGGCAGTGTGTGTGTGTGTGTATATACATATATAGAGAGAGAGAGAGAGATTTAGATAAAATTTATGCATCTAAATAAAAATAGACTATTTTCAGTATATGATCCAAAGTAACTAGTAACTAACTACTTGAGTAGTTTTTTTATCCGATACTTTTTTACTCTTACTCAAGTAATTATTCAGACTATTACTTTTACTTTTACTTGAGTAAATATTTCTTCAAGTACTTTTACTTTTACTTGAGTACAGTTTTTGGGTACTCTACCCACCTCTGCCAGTCTGTCTGGAATGAAATGAAGAAACAGAAAAAAACTGAGACAGACTAAATCCAGAAGAACTGTGGCAACGTCTCTTAGATGCTTCAAAAGACCTACCTACAAAGCTACAGAACTGTTAAAAGTTTTAGGCACTTGTGTAAAAATGCTGTTGAGGATACTGTCAAAAATGATGTCATAAAAATTTCTTTTATCAATTAACTTCTATGAACTAAATTAAATCAACATTTGTTGTGACCGTCCTTTGTGTTTAAAGCAGCTTTTGCCCTCGGTGCACTTGCGCATAGTTATTCAGGTAGCTTTGCTAGTAGGTTTCTTGAAGTGTCTTGGAGATGTGGCCACAGTTCTTCTGGATTTAGTCTGTCTCAGTTTGTTCTGTTTCTTCATGTCATTCCAGACAGACTGGATGATGATGAGATTAGATCTCTGTATGGAGCAAACAAAAATCTCACTGGATTATTACAATTAATGGCAAAATGAATTTTTTGAAATGTAAACTGATATTTCCATTGACACACTACAGCAAAAGATAGAAATAACAGACTTAAAACCATTTTTTGTTGGTGAAAATACTACTGGTCAAAAAAGACTTTTGCATAGTACCATATATAGATAAATAAATAAATAAATAAATAAATGTAATAGAAAAATAAATAAAGGAATAAATGATTTGATGAAACAAATGTAATTCACCTGTAATAAAATTGTATCCTGAATTAATTTTTATTACCTTTTTTCTTTATTGATTATTTTCTGTATTTATTTTAACATTTATTTTTATTTTAACTTTTATTTATTCTTTCTTTCATTTATTTATTTATTTATTTATTTATTTATTTATTTATTTATTTATTTATGTATTTATTTATGCATTCATTAATTTTTTTTTTTAATGAATTTATTCATTCCCACATGTATTTGTCTCAAGATTTATTTATTTATTTTTACTTTCCCGTGTGCAACATTGACATTTTTTAATACACATTATATTTTAATACACGATATACACAATTTGATTATTTCTATACTTCATGCTTGGGTTTAACACAATTGTAGGGGTAAACAGGTCAATTTAGCTCAATTTGAATTTGAACAGAATCACTGTTTTACGGCTGATCACAGAGTCGGCCAGGGATTCACTGAACGAGCTGTATAACATCAACTCTGCACTGGATATTAAAATCCAAAATATAGTGAAAACAATATTAAATAGCACAGTAACAAGATCGGCAGTTTAAGACATTAACTTATAAGCACAAAACACAAGATACTTCTCTTTTCAATTTAAATAAGACTTTATTGGATAAACCTAAGACATGTAAACTAATCTAACACATGAATACACGCATTCACACATTCACACAAGTTGCAGAAAGAGAGAAACTGAGGAAAGGATGAGTTTAGAGAATGAAAATGTGAAATACCAAGTTTATAGCCATATGTGCAATTGCATAGACCTGAACAACCATCAATCACTTAATTAACCCTCGCATTGAGTTTCTCAATGAGGCTAAAATTTAAATTAAATGCACCAGTTCAGCTAGAATCTGGAGTTGTATTACTTGCCTTGCCTTTGTGTTAAGGGATTCCCTTTTGTTGTCTCTTTGCAGAAAAGGGGGTTTCCCAAGGTTGCTGATTTGGTTGGAAGTTCAGTAGTGGTTGAAGTAATGTCTTGGACGTTGGCTGACAAATGGTTTCGGAGTCAGTTGCTGGTTGAAGTTTGAAGCGGGTGCAGTCTGAACTGGACTTGCAAGCTTAACTTAGAACACGAAACTCAACGAAAGAAAAGAAAACGAAGTAAAAGAATAAAAGGATGTAACAAGACTAGGTGGTTTTTCTTCTCATCGTGTTGTTAAGTAGCAGCTGGCATGTAGGCCAGAGCACGCTGGAACGGCGCTCGAAGAATTCATGGGCAAACAGCAGTGGCAAAAAGCATGGCTAAAAGCAATGACTAAAAAGCAAAAGCTAAAAGCATAATTTGATAGTGTCCTGAGTATTTAAACTTGGTTTCTGGACACATCCCAAATGGTGCTGACCAATTAGACACTGTATTAGCTCGGGGTGTTGCTCTGTTTCTCCTCCCAATACATAAATCCATGATGTTATCTTATCAGTCACATGGTCCGAACTTTCCCACTCTTGCAGAGTATAATTTTGGACATGATTTCTCTAACCAGAATATGATACATTTGACAAAGAATTGATTGATAGAAACGTTTAAAGCATGATGCATACCAAACATGAATATAAACCCTTAAGCTATTCAATAGTTATTAAAAAGACATAAACAATGAGTGATTAGAACATTATAGACAAATGTGTGGGTTACATACAAAATATGGAGTAATGCATAGAAATTATTAGTTGCTCATAAGTCCTTTTAAGATGATTTTAGGTGCATATGGAAAAGGCAGTTTCTGTGCCATTCTGTGGATGTGAGAATATGTTCTGTGAAGACCAAAGAGGTTAAAAGGTCTCATAAGGAATTTCAGTCTGGTTCTTGTCCTGGGTGGGGGAACTCACCCAACAAAGTCTCTACTAATGATTTTGGTCATGATGTGCCGTTTCTTTGATCATCAATCTTGGTTACTTGCCACAAATTTGATAATGCTACGGCTGGGCGATATATCGAACGTGATATTCATGCGCATCTAGTCAGTAAAGCCGGTTCTGTGATTAGCGCTAAATCTACATCACCTGTTTTCAAATAGAGCGCCATTTAATACACAGAGCCGTAGATCACTGACAAGCTACACAATATCGCATTCATTATCGAAGGCGATTCATCTGCGATTTGAACATGATATTGCGTAGCTTGTCAGTGATCTACGGCTCTGTGTATTAAATGGCGCTCTATTTGAAAACAGGTGATGTAGATTTAGCGCTAATCACAGAACCGGCTTTACTGACTAGATGCACGTGAATATCATGTTCGATATATCGCCCAGCACTACTCCTTCCTGAGTTGGGATTATCAATGTGGTCTTTTGTGTTAATGTTGTAAGTTGTTCCATGAAAGAGGTTTGGTTAGGCTTGCTTCAGACGGGCTGGCGCTAGGGATCTGATTTACGTCATCCTGTTGTGTTGTGATCCTGGGCCTCTTTGTGGAATTTGGCTCCTTTGGTGCTTCTAACACCAATCTGATCGAATCTTAAATTGTCTTAAAATTAAATTAAATTGTCTGATCGAATCTTAAATTGATTCACTCTGATATCCTACACAATTGTATAGAAGTTTCCTGCTATAAAATATTTTTGTATATCCTAATAAAAATATTTTTATATGGTGAAAAAAAATCTTATTAAAACTATAAAAGTTTTTGAACAGTAAGATTATAATTTTTTTTTAAGTATCTTCTTCTCACCAAGCCTACATCTATTTGATCCAAAGTACAGCAAAATTAGTAATATTGTGAAATAGTTTTTACGATTTAAAATAACTGCTTTCTATTTGAATATATTTTAAAATGTAATTGATTTCTGTGATCAAAGCTAAATTTTCAGCATCATTACTCCAGTCTTCAGTGTCAAATGATCCTTCAGAAATCATTCTAATATGCTGATTTGCTGTTTAAGAAACATTTATTATTATTATTATCAATATTTAAAACAGTTGAGTAAATTTTTTTCAGCATCCTTTGATGAATAGAAAGATCCAAAGATCAGCATTTATCACTATACCATTCAAAAGCTTGGAGTCAGTATAATTTTTATTTTTATTTATTTATTTATTTTTTGGAAAGAAATTATAGAAATATAGAAGACGCATCAAATTGATCAAAAGTGATGATAAAAATATTTATAATGTTACAAAATATATATATTTCAGATAAATGCTGTTCTTCTGAACTTTCTATTCATCAAAGAAACCTGAAAAAAATTCTACTCAGCTGTTTTCAACATAATAATAATAATAATAATAATAATAAATGTGTTTTGAGCAGCAAATGAGAATATTAGAATGATTTCTGAAGGATCACGTGACTGGAGTAATGATGTTAAAAGTTCAGCTTTGAAATGTTTGCTGTATAATAATATATAATATATGAGATAAATGATGTGTTAAATCCCATTGATTAAAAACCTGCTATCAGATGCTTCACTGGACATCTTCAGTGTGCGTAGCTCAAAACAGAAATGCAGAATATTACTGAATATTACTGAATATTACTTTCATATACATAATGTTATAATGAGAGCACTATTGTAAAAAAAAAATGTTGTGAATTCTTAGGGTTTCGCTGACGTTTAATGTTAACTATGTTTTAATCAAAACATAAAACATTATTTATCCCGTTTGTATCTGAGAGGCGTCCATTACACATTTCCCCTGTGTGTGAACGTCAGTAATTATGACTGTCCAATGTCTGACTTGACTCTTGGTAATGTATTTTGCCCCGCCCCCAAACATATGATTTGACTATCAGTCGACTATCGGCAAGATTCGAAAATTCCGATTTGACTATGAAAATCCTTAGTCGGAGACACCCCTAATATATATACTGTATATACTGTGCCCTCCAAAAGTATTGGAACAGTAAAGACAAAATTGCTCTGTTGGCTGTGGAGTCAAGACATTTACAAATATGATTAAAAGATGAATATGAGACAAAACTACAGAATGTCACAATTTATTATTGGGTGATTCAACACATAGATGTTTTACCAGCTAAGAAGTTCAGCGCTTTTAGAGTTTCATCCCCCTATCTGATGTGAGCATAAGTATTGGAACAGTTGCCTCACAGGTCTTTCTAAGTGATCATTCTTCAGATATTAAAAGCAGGGAATGTGTCGTATCAGTTATGTCCATTGCTTCTGCATTCTGAATCTTGCATTCGTTGATGACACACAAACCAGGATGAAGATGAGAGAGCTGACTTTGAGAGAAAAGCAAGCAATTTGGATGCTAAAAGAAAAGAGGAAGTCAATTATAGCTATAGCAAAAACAAAGGGCATGGAGAAATCAAGAGTTTGGAAACCACCAGCGACACCAGCAACCAACAACTACCTGATCGGCTGAGAAAACAACAGTAGTTGATGACAGACAAATCATAAAAGCTGTGAAAATGAACCCTAAAAAACGTGTCTGTAAAAGCTGTCCTCAGGAGACTTTGACACAGAATTACAGATGCTACACGGCAAGATGCAAACCTCTGACCAGCTCCAAAAATAGAAAGGCAAGATTAGAGTTTTCAAAAAAGCACAAAGGTGAGCCAGAAGAGTTTTGGAACTGTGTTTATGAACCGATGAGACAAAGATGAACCTTTATTTAAGTGATGGGAAAGCAAAAATGTGGAGAAAAAAAGGGAACTGCAAAAGATCCTAAGCATACAGCCTCATCTGTAAAGCATGGTGGAGGTGGTGTCATGGCATGGGCATGTATGGCTGTCTCTGGAACAAGCCCTCTCAACTTTACTGATGACTTAATGTATGATGACAGTAGCAGAATGAATTTGGAAGGGTACAAAACCATCTTGCCTACCAATATTCAAGAAAATTCCACCAGATTCATTGGGAAGTGCTTCATATTGCATCAGGACAATGACCCAAAACACCCTGCCAGTTCAGTCAAGGAATTTATAAGGGCAAATAAGTGGAAAGTCTTAGATTGCCCAAGTTAATTTCCAGATTTAAATCCGATTGAACATGAATTTCACCAGCTGAAGAGGAGAGTAAAGGCAGAAACTCCCCAAAACAAGCAACAATTGGAATTGGCTGCATTAAAGGCTGGGAAAAGTATTTCAAAGGATGAGGATGAGACTCACTGCTGTGATTGTGCGCAATGGATCTGCAACTAAATAATAGCTTTTAATCTTTTATATCTGCCTTATGTTCAACTGTCCCAATACTTATGCTCACATCAATGAGTGGGATGAACTCTAAAAGTGCTGTTCTTTTTATTTGGTAAAACATCTATGTGTTGAATCACCCAATAATAAATTGTGACATTCTGTAGTTTTGTCTCATATTCATCTTTTAATCATATTTGCAAATGTCTTGACTCCACACCCAACAGAGCAATTTTGTCTTTACTGTTCCAATACTTTTGGAGGGCACTGTATATAAATAAATAAATAAATATATATATATATATATATATATATATATATATATATATAATGAGAATTTTGCATTTCACCTACAAGTGAAATGGGTGCTTCCAGTGTTTCCAAATGAGTCAGGAGGATATGTTGCAGCACAGTCCCGAATGAAACGTCCAAAAGTCATATCTGGAACTTTATTATATGACTAAAAGAGGACCATATGGGAATGTTCTGTTAACGTCCCAAACGTCTTCTTTGTAACGTTGCTATGTGACCATAGAATAACCAGAACGTCCTCCTAAAGTCATATCTGGAACTTTATTATATGACTAAAAGAGGACCATATGGGAATGTTCTGTTAACGTCCCAAACGTCCTCTTTGTAACGTTGCTATGTGACCATAGAATAACCAGAACGTCTTCCTAAAGTCATATCTTATTGTTTGACTAAAAGAGGACCATATGGGAAAGTTCTGTTAACGTCCCAAACGTCGTCTTTGTAATGTTGCAACTGTATGTGACCATAGAATAACCAATACAGAACATCCTCCTAAAGTCATATCTGGAACCTTATTATATACTAAAAGAGGACCATATGGGAACGTTCTGTTAACGTCCCAAATGTCCTCTTTGTAACGTTGCTATTTGACCATAGCATAACCAATATAGAACGTCCTCCTAAAGTCATATTCGGAACATTATTATATTACTAAAAGAGGACCATGTGAGAACGTTATGTTAACATCCCAAATGTCCTCTTTGTAACATTCTCATGTGACCAAAAATAACCAAAATGGAACGTCCTCCTTAAGTTATATCTGGAACGTTATTATATGACTAAAAAAGGACCATATGGGAATGTTCTGTTAATGTCCCAAACGTCCTCTTTGTAACATTGCTACTGTATGTGACCATAGAATAACCAATACAGAATGTCCTCCTGAAGTCATATCTGGAACGTTATTATATGACTAAAAGAGGACCATATGGGAACGTTCTGTTAACGTCCCAAATGTCCTCTTTGTAACGTTGTTATGTGACCATAGAATAACTAATATAGAACGTCCTTCTAAAGTCATATTCGGAACATTATTATATGACTAAAAGAGGACCATATGAGAACATTGTTAACGTCCCAAATGTCCTCTTTGTAATGTTGCTATGTGACCATAGAATAACCAATACAGAACGTCCTCCTAAAGTCATATCTGGAACGTTATTATATGACTAAAAGAAGACCATATGGGAACGTTCTGTTAACATCCCAAATGTCCTCTTTGTAATGTCCTTATGTGACCAAAAAATAGCCAAAATGGAACGTCCTCCTAAAGTCATATCTGGAACATTATTATATGACTAAAAAAGGACCATAGGGGAATGTTCTGTTAATACAGAAAATGCTAATTCTGTGAACAAGTGACCGATTTTTGCCATAGTTTCAGCGTCTATTTGTAGTGTAGGGGGTGGGACACCGGATTCTAGAGAGCCAGACAGAAAGTTTGATGAGAAGCTGAAGTGCAGGGTTATGTCATCAAAATCATTGATCCATATTAGCAGAAGTGAGAGACTCCAAGTTTTGAATGCTTATGTCTTGTAAATGCAAATTTTGTCATTGTTTTGGAGCACACCAGCTTATAGATAAACTTAAGGCTAACATATTCGTACTAAAAGCCAAAAAACTTCAATTTTGATTTCATGGGGACTTTAATTTTGATTGATACGATATAATTCCAATATTGATATGAACAATATTTAAAGCCTCTAACTGAGGCTTGGCAGTATAGGCATTTAAAGCCTATAACTGCCAAGAACGACCACAATGGATATCTGTACCTACAAACTTCTGAAAAATGAATCTGCCAAGTCTGTGAAACCTCCTCCTATAAAACTATATAATATTTTAGAAATAAAAACAGTACAAATAAATTAATGTTCACCTTTTATTTGTATTTAGTCTTCATACAAACAAGAAATGTGAAATCACCATCAGATAAACATTAGTCTCTCAGAATCACCTTATTAATATTAATATCTTTGGAATGCAAAGCTATGTTACCTTTGTTATTTTTTTACCTTTTGTTATCTTTGTTAAAAAAAGAGTGAACAACAACAAAAACACATGTTGCTGAAGGGCCTTATTGAGAATGCAATATTCTCTGCCAGCAGGAGGTGCTTTTTGAGCGGCAGAAACAGCGGCTTCCCCGGCTATGCTGTGCACAAAGCATCGCTCCTCTCATTAATGCTGCTTTATCATATGAGATGAAAATGCCATCGAAACTTTTCTGAAGACAGTCGGTTCCCTTCAAAGATACATTCATATAAAACACCCGCGCCGCGGTTTGATGTTTATTCAACAAAGTTGTGGTGGGCCGCCACAAATAAATTAATGTATGGGAAAAACTGGTAATGTGTATCAAAATATCGGAAATGTGTTTAAATTAATATCACCGTTATAGAAAAAAAATATTGCGATATTGATATAGAATTATTGTCCATCCCTAGTCTAACGGTAGTATTCAGGTACAAAAATATACAAAAAATGTAATAAATTGTAAATTAAAAACAGATTAAAGTTACAAAAGTGATTCAACCAAAAGTAGTGATTGATTTTCTGTCTTTTGTTGTTTGATTAACATTAATTACAGACAGCACAGCTTTATTAGGCTGCTGTCACAAGACCGACTGCACAGACCCAATACTGATAAACGTGCGTTTTCTTTCTCAACTATTTACATTCACTTAAGAGAAGACCAACTGTATTTACGGGGATACTCACGAAGACGGCCATTTTGATGTCATTTTGTGTGTATTTGGCCGCTTAAGCGCAACAAACTGTGAAAAATAACTCAGTATGATACTTGTGAAGTGGCTTTATACGCACAAGCTTTGAACGTGACTGTGAGCGCACAGAAAACTGAGCATGCAAAATCTCATCTAACCTACATGCTATATTGAACAATTGTGTGCAGGAATTTCCCTCATTTTAAACTAAAAAGCTGCAGGAAAGAGTAAAACTATGCAATATATGCACAATCTCGTGCTGTAATTCTGGACCTGATTAAACATAATTCTATTATACAGAGATTTGTGAAATACATTTCCATAACTTTCTGGGTTTATTTATTTTTTCCAAAAATTTTCCAGGCCTGTAAATTGCTTTTTTAACATTTCTGTTCTCTCTTGGTGTCTTTAAATATAAAACATGTATAAACTATGTAGATAAATCTGTAGTGAACTGTGGATAAAAAAAAAAAAAATATATATATATATATATATATATATATATGTGTGTGTAAAATAAATAATGGGCCAGGTGTTTGATTGAAGGTTGAAAGGTACATGACATAAATCAGTATGAGAAGGAAACTATTGTCTAAGCCAGGGGTGTCCAAACAAGGTGGCTTATGAGAACATTATGAGACCATTAACTTGGAGTCTTGCCTGGAGTTTGTAAGGAGATGTACTAGGGTCTTGCTGCCTGACCACAGCTACAGTAACTTTGCATACCGCACCACATTACCTGAAATGTTGGTGAAATTCACAAGTCTGACTGAGCCAAAAGACTGCAATTAGTGTTTTGTGTGTCTTAGATTATCTGGCTGTATGGTGACAGAGGAAGGCTGTTATTATCTGGCTTCAGCTCTAAGGTCAAACCCCTCACACCTGAGAGAACTGGATCTGAGCTACAATCACCCAGGAGACTCAGGAGTGAAGCTGCTCTCTGATCTACTGGAGGATCCACACTGTAAACTGGAGAAACTCAAGTATGTTGGGCATTAAGACCCACCATTTCCTGTGTTTATATTAAGCAATAATTAATGCAATTTTACGTATGTTTGCTTTGATATTGTGTTTGTGTGTAAGTGTATCAAAGGCAGTTTGAGAGCTAGTGAGACCTTTTTCAAGTGAAATGTATGAAACAGCAAATGACTTTATCATTTTATCAGGTCAGGCATTCTCTGGAACTGAACTAGTGCCATTCTCTGCTGTTTCAGTTGTCTGGGTTTATTTCTATGCATTATCTCATTGATGGTATCAGATCAATGAGAATGTGACCTTTTTTATAGTGTGGATCATACTGGAGAGGTCATGATTACAGCAGGACTAGGCAAATGTAAGTCTGCGCACGCACGCACATACACACACACACACACACACACACACACACACACACACACACACCTTTTGCCACTGTTGTTCTGTTGGGTTCTAATTCTCCCCTTTTTTTCCTCTTGTGTCCAGATGCCTGTGATCTCACACTGGATCCAAACACAGTAAACGTTTATCTCTGTCTGTCTGAGGAGAACAGAAAGGTGACACGTTTGGAGGAGCGGCAGTCATATCTTGATCATCCAGAGAGATTTGATTTCTTTCCTCAGGTTTTGTGTAGAGAGAGTCTGTCGGGACGCTGCTACTGGGAGGTTGAATGGAGTGGGTGGAGGGGGGCTGTTATATCAGTGGCACATAAAGAAATGAGCAGGAAAGGTGGAAGTGATGATTGTAGGTTTGGGTTCAATGAAAAGTCCTGGAGTCTTGATTGCTCTGATGACATTTTCACTGTCTGGCACAATAAAAAAAGCACTGACATACCTGTCCCATACTCCTCTAAAAGAGTAGGAGTGTATCTGGACTGGCAGGATGGCACTCTGTCCTTCTACAGTGTCTCCAAAACACACACACTCACACACTTACATACATTTCACTGTACATTCACTGAACCACTCTGTGCTGGATTTAGGGTTTTTATTGACTCATCAGTGTCTTTATGTCAGATTGAAAAGATTCAACACAACAGGGTGAAAGTTATTAGTGGGGTTGAGAAGTTTGGAACATTCATAAATGTGACCCCGTCTGTAAAAACCCAGCTAAAGTCGCACAATCTAATTATGAGATAAAGAGCGTCAAAGTAGTCATAGCCATAAAAATGATGAAATTAGGAAATATGTGTTTATTATAAGGATGTTTTATGCCTGCTACATGTTGAAATAACATGGTCTTTGGATGATGATCATGATGCTGATGCTTCGGGTTGATGAATTCCTATCTGACATGGCGGCACCTATGAAGCGCGATACTTATAAAAAATAAGCTAGATGTTTAAAGAAACTTGATTGACTTGCTTGATGTTAAAATGGTTATAAGCTAATAAGCTACAAAAAAAAGAGATATCGATGCATTACTTGCATTAACTGTCATATACCTGAAGCATGCACAAAAAGACACTTGAACGGTCAGATACACAGTTAAAATTACAGAAATTACAGAATTTCAAAATATTTGTCATGGTGTGTATTCACACAGACATAGTTGGTTATGTCTTAAGTGAACATTTGGGGAATAGCTAGGGAAAACATCTGTGTAACAATATTAGATCTGTGCATTATGAACATGTTGCTGTCTGTCATTAATATTAATCAAACAATAAAAGAAAATAGAGAATCACTCACTGCTTTTGACGGAACAATTTTTGTAGCTTTAACAATAATCAGTTTATTTGTAATGAATACAGTGAAGAATATATTGTGATTAGTTTTACATTAGATTACTCAGTTCCTGATTTTCTTACTGGAATTTTTTGTGTCATCCTGAATTTACTTCAACATTGTTACACAATAGGCCAGAAAGACATGAATGAGATTTTCTACTGGTATTTTATAATGACATTTTCTACTGATATTATAATAATACAAATACTTTTTAATTGGATAGCATATAAAATAGCATATACTGTGTATAAGCTCTAAGAGTAGCTCAGCTTCTTTCAAAACAATAAAGCTTTTCCAGTAACAAGCTTCCTTTTCCAACATTAGCAATTTAGCAATGTAATGCAACTGAAAAAAAAAAAAACAGTTTTCAAAAAAAGAACAAAAAAAAAAGAATTCCACAAAATAGTAAGCAGATTTTAACATTGATAATAATAAAAACCATTATTAATACTGAGCACCAAATAATAACTGAGCATTAGAATGATTTCTAAGAATTTATTAGAATATATACTGTTTTGATTAATTGTTTTGACTGATGCTGTTTTGTGGTGTGTTCATTGTCAAACTCCAAAATTAGTTTATTTTTTAAAACTAAACTAAGAGTGCCATTATTTTATATGAAGAAGTTAATTGTCTTTAATTCACAATATATTTTAGTTTGTCTTATATACATATAGGAGCAGTCACTGAAGTGGACTGCCAGCCATGAGACAGTTAGAGATTGAACCCCTACTGTCCATTCCTTTGGGGCAAATAAAGAAAAATGTATACACTGCATTAATGAAATGAGACGTTACATATTTGTACTAGACGTGTGAAATTAATGTTTAAAAAAAAACAGAAGATTTACACAAACTGAGAAGGCCAAAAAGGGCCCTAATGTTATGGTATTTTATTATTATTTTTTTTTAACAAGTAAATTTCATATTTTAAATATCCCATAGATTTTTTTTTTGAAGTCACTGTTATTTTGTGCACAGTATGTATATATATATATATATACATATATATATATATATATATATATATATATATATATATATACATACATATATATATATATATATATATATATATATATATATATATATATATACACATATATATATATATATATACATATATATATATATACATATACATATCAATCTAATTTAATCCTCCATATGTTAATTTTGAATAATTACACAATAGATCAAAACAATAAATGGTTTGTATAGGCTAGTACTGATAGGCTAGTACTACCTGCAGTTCAGACCCAGTACTGCTCCAGCACACCTGTAATTATCAAGAGCTTCTGAAGATCTTAATGAGCTGGTTCAGTTGTGTTTGATCAGGGTTGGACTTTTGCAGGAAAGTAGATCTCCTGAACAAGATGGGGCACCCCTGCTACACAGGGTCGTGTGAGTGCTGGATGATTATTGACATATAGCAGAGTAAATGAGCAGTACAGAGGTTAGGGGAACGTTCAGCAAACCTAAAAAAAAATTATGCTCTATTTTTATTATGAGAGCTTTCCTGGCTAAGCAAAAACAAACCTGAAAGGTGCTATATATGATTTTTACTTTCATAGAATCAGCAAAAACTATAGGTGGATTAACCATATGGACAACTGGGCAAGTGCCAAGAGGCACCACATCCAGGAGGAGACATGCAAACATCTTCTCCGGTAAGACAAGCAATGCACTCACAAACATTGTTCTAGCCATGGTCTGATATCAGCGAATTCACAATCTATAGCTGACTTCACACATACAGCATGAGCAGCACGTTTTCATTCTGGTGGTGCCAGTAACAGATTACAGCATTCACACTGGGAGTGTGTCGGGCAGAGTTGCGTCCCATTCACCATAATGAAAACACTTTGCTCATGGATCTGTGAATCCACTACAGAGCATTAGCACTGCACTTTCATGTTGTACATGTTAGTGGAATACAAACAAGTTCACACACATTTCTAACAAAACATTTCCATGACTTTTGAGGCTAATATTCATGATGTTTCAAGAAAAGTCTGTGAATGCATGTAACATAATAACTCCATGCAGAGACATACAAACATTTGGAATACAATTTTAGATTTGGATTTGGTAACTAGGAAGATTTTAAACCATCTATGCCTCCTATTTACCATTAACTTCATCGGATGTCTGTTTTTTTTTTTTGTCAAATACTTAAATTTAACAAGTTACTTAAATCAGAATAGACTGTCACCAATAAAATTTCATCATCAACAATTTTCTTTTCATACTGTAAAGCTGAAACAGAAGCTTCTTCTGACATGGCATTTATTTTATTTAAGCAGTGTATTAGTCGTTAGTGTACTACACTCTAAGAAAATTCTGTAAAAATAGGGCACAATCTACTATTTTAATGTGAAGGAATTTTCCGTATTGATTTTTCACTGCTTTTGTTTTTTTTTACCTGGATTATACAAGTGAGTGCTTCGCCGCCGAATCTTCAGATTTCTTTTCCTTCAGCGACGACGACACGCTCTCCGCTGTTTTTACGAAGCCTGCTTGCCATTGACACGCACTCGCAGCTGGATTTGGACCTTTCTGCTCGGTTGATTCGCCTTCTCGCCACTTCTAGCTTCGCAAGCAGTTCCGGTCCTGTTCCCCTGCCGCCATCTTGCGACTTCTAAAAGAGCTTACTAAAAGAGCTTGTGGCGTTGTTGCAAATGCCACGCCGTTACTGCAGATCGTGCAGGACTCCCCTGCATGCCGATGACGGCCACGATGAGTGCGTTTCCTGCTTGGGGAAATCCCACGCAGACGCCGCACTCACGGGGAATAACTGTTCTCACTGTGAGAACTTTAGTCTCTCCTCTCTGCGCTCGTGGATCGCTTTCTTTTCTTTCCCAGGGACTTGAGGAAAAAACAGCGGGGCAGAGGACTCGAGTGCCCGGTTGCAAGCGAGCTCGTGTCGGTTCAGATCCCACGTGCCTCGCCCTCACCACAAAGAGAGGATTCCCCCATCCTCTTTACTCAACTTGACCAGCGTCCCTCTGCTTGTGCAAGCGATCTGGTCTCATTTGGGGGGAGTGACGACGAGCTGCCTGATGACAGCATGTCATCGGTTTCCGCCCCCGCCCTCTTATCGTCGTCTATGCCCAGCGATGCCAGAGTCGGGATGGATACCAAACTTCTCCGTATCGTCTCGAAAGCAGTTAAGGAGCTGGGATTAGAGTGGTCTCCACCAGAAGAGTCCTCTCAAAGCCATCTGGACGAGGGATTTCTGCCGGGGTGCCATCAAGCCCCTCGGCAGCGTCCCTCCCCATTCTTCACGGAAGTCCATGACGAGCTCACCAGATCATGGCACACTGCCTATTCCACCCACCTCCGTACTTCCGCTTCATCCGCCCTCACTACAGTCGACAGCGCTGAAGAGAAGGGGTACAAGAAGCTGCCTCCCCTGGACGAGTCGGTGGCCGTGCATCTCTGCGTGACTCAGCAGGTAAGGGGTCATTCCCGTTCGGCCAAGCGCTACCCCTTCCCTAAGCGCCAGGGACCCCGACCCAAGATAGCATTGGACTCGGCGCCTCAGGCATCCTCCTGATCTACAAGACAGGAAGAGGAAGGGGCCAAGTCTCGCTGCAGCCAGACCACCCCGCAAGTGGCTTCTCTTAAACCTCCTACCACCCCGTTCAACTCTGGGTGCGGAGAGAAATGTATTTGTTGGATATTATGGGACCGTTCGAGCACCTGAGCAACTAACTGCTGTGACAGCGGGAAAAATAAAACACAAACATGTTCAAAAAGAGAGGAGAAGTTTCCTCTTCCGCCTCCCACGAGTGCCCTGCCTCCGTGCAGCCTGTCACTCGAATTAATCCAACCCCTTGCCACGCGGGCAGAGGCCTGGCAGGTCATCCCCGGAGTGTCAGAATGGGTAATGAGAATAATAAAACAAGGTTTTTCACTCCAATTCACTGGAAGACCCTCGCCCTTCAGCGGCGTGGTCCCCACCTTGGTGCAAAGCAAGGACACTCATGTCCTGTGCTCAGAGGTGATGAATCTGCTGACAAAAGGAGCCATAGAAACAGTTCCTCCAGCTCAGAGTGAGTCAGGCTTTTACAGCCGCTACTTCCTCGTCCCCAAAAAGGATGGTGGCCTACGGCCCATCCTCGATCTCACATGCCTGAATCGCACCCTCATGAAAAGGTTGTTCAGGATGACTATGTTGAAGCAGATCCTCTCGCAAATTTGCCCAGGGCACTGGTTCTTTTTGCTGGATCTGAAAGACGTACACTTTCACATCCAGATAGCCCCCTGTCACAGACGATTCTTGAGATTCGCCTTCGAGGGAGTGGTATATCAATACAGGGTCCTTCCTTTTGGGCTGTCCCTGGCTCCCCGCACATTTACGAAATGCATGGACGCGGCTCTTTCCCCTCTAAGGCAGATGGGAGTCCGCATTCTCAACTAACTCAACGATTGGCTTGTCCTGGCCCAGTCAGAGGCAGAATTAATATCCCATAGGACTCTTCTGCTCAGCCACTTGGAGTGAGGTCAGGGTCAATTTTGCCAAAAGCATGCTGTCTCCCTGCCAGCGTATATCGTTCCAGGTAACAGTTCTCGACTCAGCTCAGATGAGAGCGGAGGTCACAGCAGAACGTGCTCAGGCGATTCGGAGCCTCGCGGCCTCCTTCAAGATAGGTGCCACGTACCCTCTCAAAGCGTTTCAGAAGATGCTGGGCCTTATGGCCGCAGCTTCGCCAGTGCTACAGCTGAGCCTGCTTCGCATGCGGCCCCTTCAGCGCTGGCTGAAACAACGGGTCCCGTCCAATGCATGGCAACAAGTTCGCCTGCGTATCAGGGTCGAACAGGCCTGTGTAACAGCCTTGGCCCCCTGGAAGAGCTCTCACTGGATGGAGCAGGGCGTGGCCATTGGTATGATTTACAGAAGGAAGGTTGTCGCGACAGAAACCTCCAACACGGGTTGGGGGGCGCTGTTCGAGGGCAAACCGACCTTTGGCCTATGGTCCAAAGAGGAAGCAGGGCTTCACATCAACTTCCTAGAAATGCTAGCAGTGTGTCGTGCCTGTCAGTTATTCCTGCCAGACCTACAGGGACACCATGTGCTGACCCACTCGGACAACATGTCTGTGGTGTCCTACATAAATCACCAAGGAGGCCTCTCCTCGAAACGCCTCGTCACATTAGTGGCGAGCCTTCTTGAGTGGGCTCAATGCAACCTGTGCTCGCTGAATGTCTCCTCAGAGGAGTGGACGCTCCATCTGCGGACGGTTCAGAGTATCTGGGAGATCTTTGGCGAGGCCGAGGTAGACCTCTTCACCTCAGAAGACAACTCTCACTGCCCAATTTACTTTTTCGAAGGACAAGGATGCGCTGGCCCACGACTGGCCCAGCCTCCTCCTTTACGCGTTTCCCCCGATCGCCCTGATACCTCAGGTAATCAGGCGAATAAGGGAACAGAGACACAAAGTTCTCCTGGTGGCCCCTTTCTGGAAGAACCTGCTGTGGTTATCGGAGCTAACGCAGCTGCTCGTAGCAGCCCCCTGGGCCATTCCGTTGAGACGAGATCTCCTCTCTCAAGCGAAAGGGACAATTTGGCATCCGCAACCAGAGTTGTGGGACCTGCACCTTTGGCCGCTCGACGGGAGCCTAGGAGCCTCCCAGAGCAGGTCTTAAACACTATTTCGGAAGCTAGAGCCCCATCTACTAAACGCCTCTATGCCCTTAAGTGGTCTATTTTCTCTGCTTGGTGCCTAAACCACAATATAGACCCATCTACCTCTGACCTATCAGTGGTTTTGTCATTTCTGCAAGAGCTGCTGGATAAGGAGCGCTCCTCACCTACCATCAAGGTCTATGCAGCAGCTATAGCAGCCTCTCATGCCCCTATAGCAGGCCAGTCGGTAGGCAGAAATAGTGCGGTTGTCCGCTTTTTGAGGGGTGCCAGAAGGCTCAACCCGCCTCGCCCCCTTACTGTCCCATCTTGGGATCTACCAACTGTGCTGATGGCCCTAAAGGGCCCTCCTTTCGAGCCACTGCAATCTGCCAGCCTTAGGTCACTGTCGCTAAAGACCGCTCTGCTCTTAGCACTAGCATCGGTTAAGCGAGTAGGGGACCTGCAGGCACTTTCCATTAGACCTGCCTGCCTGGAATTCGGGCCTAATGACTCTAAGGTCATCCTGAAACCAAGGCTTGGTTATATACCTAAGGTGCTCTCCACTCCGTTCAGAGCACAGGTTATCGCGGTCTCAGCGCTCCCTCCCTCTGAGGATGACCAGGAATTGTCCTTGCTCTGTCCTGTCAGAGCTCTGAGGGTTTACATCGAGCGTTCTGCCTTGTTCAGACGATCGGAACAACTCTTTGTGAGCTTCCGTAACAGCACCAAGGGGCATCCGGTTAAGAAGCAAACAAACTCTAGGTGGATAGTGTATACTATTTCACTAGCGTACTCCTCTTTGGGCCTGCAATGTCCCATCGGAGTATGGGCCCATTCCACCAGGGGCATTGTCTCTTCCTGGGCATGGTCTAATGGGGTGTCCATTGCTGAAATCTGTGAGGTGGCCGGCTGGGCCTCGCTGTCCACATTCGTGAGGTTTTATAACCTGGACGTCCCAGACTTACAGTGCGTTCACACCAGACGCGACTTGCGTGAATAAATCGTGCGTAGTTGGACGCTTGAACATTTTGAGTTTACTCGCTTCATTCGCGGTGAAATTCGCTTCATTCGCGCGTGAAATTCACTTCACAACAGATGCGAATTCGCGTCATGGGAGGGGCTTATATAGCTCAAATTAAGTAAAGAGCGCTTTTTACAACGATTGTCCGACCTCCTCACTCACTTTCTTCCAAGCAAGATCCTTTTTATTCCTGTTTCTATAAAAGTACGAAGATGTATCGTACAGCTCTGGGTATCCACATACAGCGACTATGATTTTGTCCTCCATTGTTGTTTCGGATTTCTGCCTCCGCTCGCTACATCGTAACCACGTCACTACTAGAGCAAGCTCCTGATTGGTTAACGTGGCGCGAATTTTCGCCAAAGTTCAGATTTTTCAACTCGCGCGAATCACGCGTTACAAGCATCAAACGCCCGAAACGCTCAATTTGCGCCGCGTCATTCGCGCCGCAGGATGTCTAATCGCATCTTTGCATTGACTTAACATGTAAATCACTCGCGCTTAACGGTTCATTCGCGTCTGGTGTGAACACACCTTTACAGGCCAGGGTCCTTTCTGCCTAAGGACACTCGTTTGAGTGATGCAACCAGCTCTGACGAGAGAATCCTTGACCAATAAGTGTTCAACCTCTCAGGTCATTTTACTTGTTTATTCCCGCCCCTGGGGGTGCCAAGTAGTACGAGTTCTCGGGAACGATTACCCAGGCCAGGAGTGACCTCTGTGAGTTCAGTCTGTGTTAGCCTTGGAAGAATTGTTAACTTTCCTGGGGCATTGATTGCTCATGGGAGTTATAGCATGAAGTCGTTCCTCTATCAGAGCACGGCGTGATTGTACTGTGTTCCCATAGCGTCTTTGATGCAGTACGAGTGAAATATCGACAGGGAACGTACTCGTTTACTAACGTAACCTTGGTTCCCTGAGATATGGGAACTAGTACTGAGTTGCTAGCCATGCTATGTAGCTGCACGTCTCAGTCGTCGCTTCAGTCGAAGTAACCTGAAGATTCGGCGGCGAAGCGCACGCTTATATAGCCAGATGCCCCGCCCATTCTGGCAGGCTCTGGTGGGCTTCGTTGCCATAGGCTCGTGCAGCTCCGCTGCTGAGCCATTGGTTCGTTTTAATAACACTGCACGAACCAATGGCCGTGCATTTACACTGCGTGTTTGAAAAAGGCTTCAGTTAAGGAGGAAAAAGGCTTTTCCCACAGCATCTTTGACGCAGTACTTGTTCCCATATCTCAGGGAACCAAGGTTACGTTAGTAACCGAGTACATTTTCAGGCTACAGGGTTACAAGGGATAATGGATAATGTCCTAGAAAATTACTAGTACCTTTTCCATTTTTCTAGATATTTTTCTTACAGTGTACTAGCTGATCAACAATCGCAGGTACAAGCTACTAACAAGGTGTTAATTCACGTGATGTGTGTACTGCTAGGCATCTTTGGTTTCCTCTTGTGTAATTTGGATGGAAAATGTGTGCCTTTTTATCATTTGAGTCACTTATCAAAAGTTGCTAAAAGTTACCAAATAAATTTTAAAAATAGCAAAAATTTTTGCTAGGTGCTTTTGGAAGAAAAGGTTGCTAGGGTAGTGTAAAAAGTTGCTAAATTTAGCAACAAAATTGCTTAGTTGGCAACACTGGATGAAAATGTTTGTTAGCATAGGTTTATTATTATTATTATTATTATTATTATTATTATTATTATTATTATTTATGATAATAGACAGAAAAAGACATCATGACAATTAAATAGCTTTAATAACAAATAATAATAAAAAATAAATAAATTAAAAAAAAAAAACACCACAAGCTGTTTTTGAAGAAGAAAAATCTAGAAAAAAATATGGTGTTTCATATAATCCATTCATTCATTTTAAGGATTGACCTGCTTGAGCTGAAGCAATCAGTGTACACCAGTAACTCACCTAAACATCATCAGAGATGGCATTTTAATTAAACGTAAGTTTTTAATTACTTTTGAGTATTTTGTAACTTGTATTTTGCTGGACAAGAAACAAATTCAGATGTAATTTGTAATTAAATACTTTTGAGAGACTTCATCAAATACTATGTCATTTTATTCTCAAATTAACCAGTGTTAATAGGACTACCAAATATAGCTTATCATAGTTTTTGTCGCATCCTGTTGGATCCGTAGGTGAATTAACCAATATGAGTCTTTATTCGCCCAGGGATGGATCCAACTGGAAAACTGCTGTGGTGCTGTGCAAACTGCCTTAAAGGCCTTAAAGAAATATGTTCTTCCCTCAACTTAGACGAGTTGATGCGTACCTCTCCCGTCTCACTGCATGCACTTAATCGCTCTAGCGCACGGCGCAACTATGCTAGCATTTAGCTTAGCACCATTCATTCCTTAGGGTCCAAACAGGGATGAATTTTGAAGCCACCAAACACTTCCATGTTTTCCCTATTTAAAGACGGTTACATGAGTAGTTACACGAGTAAGTATGGTGACACAAAATAAAACGTGGTGATTTTGAAAGCGGATAAAAAATGATAACTATAATGCATAGCGGAAGAGCACGTCACAGAACTTCGACCTCAGCGCAGTAATATGCAGCGCAGTAAGATGCATTCTAAAGATTCTAAAGATTGTATTTTTGTATTTTCACATTAAAAATTGCTTGTATTTTAAAATACACCAGTATTTTGTATTTTATTTGGATAGATTTCATGAGCAAGTAACAAAATACTTTTTTGTACAAAGTTCATTTGTATCAAAATAATTTTTGTTGTATTTGTACCCATCTTTGAACATCATATATGAGATTAATGCATGCGTAAAATGCACATGTAAACCTGCACTGCTACATTCACTACTAGTAATTCTCTATGTTCTATTACAATAGTGTACTCATAATTTTGTTTTAGGATCTCAATGTGTTTTTATTATTTTAATTAATTTTGTTATTAAGGTTTTTTAATATACAACATTTCTGAATATTTGGTTTATTTTTTTCTTTCTCATAGAATAAAATGTTCGTTTTGTTGATTTTGTTTATTGAGTACAGTTGACAAAAAATGATGAATCTAAAATTTTTGTTACTGATATTGAACAACACTAATGTGTATTGGAAGGAACTTTTAAACAAAGATAATCAAAGTGCAGCTCCTCATTCAAAATTGGGTTTATACCAAGAAAAATACATAATTTAAAATACACATAAAAAATTGTTAATAAATTGTTTTAAGCAATGAACAGTACTAAAGTTTAAATACAGTGGGGCAAAAAAGTATTTAGTCAGCCACCAATTGTGCAAGTTCTCCCACTTAAAAAGATGAGAGAGGCCTGTAATTTTCATCATAGGTATACCTCAACTATGAGAGACAAAATGAGAAAAAAAAAAAATCCAGAAAATCACATTGTAGGATTTTTAAAGAATTTATTTGCAAATTATGGTGGAAAATAAGTATTTGGTCAATAACAAAATTTCATCTCAATACTTTGTTATATACCCTTTTTTGGCAATGACAGAGGTCAAACGTTTTCTGTAAGTCTTCACAAAGTTTTCACACACTGTTGCTGGTATTTTGGCCCATTCCTCCATGCAGATCTCCTCTAGAGCAGTAATGTTTTAGGGCTGTCGCTGGGCAACACGGACTTTCAACTCCCTCCAAAGATTTTCGATGGGGTTGAGATCTGGAGACTGGCTAGGCCACTGCAGGACCTTGTAATGCTTCTTACGAAGCCACTCCTTCGTTGCCCGGGCGGTGTGTTTGGGATCATTGTCATGCTGAAAGACCCAGCCACGTTTCATCTTCAATGCCCTTGCTGATGGAAGGAGGTTTTCACTCAAAATCTCACGATACATGGCCCCATTCATTCTTTCGTTTACACGGATCAGTCGTCCTGGTCCCTTTGCAGAAAAACAGCCCCAAAGCATGATGTTTCCACCCCCATGCTTCACAGTAGGTATGGTGTTCTTTGGATGCAACTCAGCATTCTTTCTCCTCCAAACACGACAAGTTGAGTTTTTACCAAAAAGTTCTATTTTGGTTTCATCATTCTCCCAATCCTCTTCTGGATCATCCAAATGCTCTCTAGCAAACTTCAGTCGGGCCCGGACATGTACTGGCTTAAGCAGGGGGACACGTCTGGCACTGCAGGATTTGAGTCCCTGGCAGCGCAGTGTGTTACTGATGGTAGCCTTTGTTACTTTGGTCCCAGCTCTCTGCAGGTCATTCACTAGGTCAAGTCAAGTCAAGTCACCTTTATTTATATAGCGCTTTTAACAATACAGATTGTGTCAAAGCACTTAACAGTATCAAATTGGAGGATAGAGTGTCAGTAATGTATAATAATAAGATTAAACACTCAATTTTCAGTTAAAGGCATTTCATTATTGAATTCAGAGATGTCATTGTCTAGCTCAGTTTAGTTTAAATAGTATATATGAAATCAAATTGACGATAATCATTAGAAATTAAGTGTCCCCAACCCCAACTGAGCAAGCCAGAGGCGACAGCGGCAAGGAACCAAAACTCCCCCTGTGACAGAATGGAGAAAAAAAATCTTGGGAGAAACCAGGCTCAGTCGGGGGGCCAGTTCTCCTCTGACCAGGATATTATTATTTATTTTTTTACTTATTGTATTAATTAAATTTTAAATGTATAAATGTATTATATTTCTATTTTTATATTGTTGCAATTTCTAACAATAATAGTATTATGTAGTTAGGTATTTTATTATATTATAGTTATTTTGTTTAATTTTAAGTTTTATTGTATTTAAGTCGAGGTCTTCACTGGGGATATGTCCCCGGGGCTCATCCAGGTGTCCGGCCTCCGCCGACGGTCAGGGTCGCAGACATCATCTCCCGGCGCCATCTGATCCGGACACGGATCGTGTGTTATGAGGAGTGTTCCTGGTTCCGGTTGATCTAATTAATGCAGCCTAACAATCCTTTAACGGATTTGAATAATAGAAGTGTATTAGTGTGTTATGTGTAAGCCAGGTTAAAGAAATGTGTCTTTAATCTAGATTTAAACTGACAGAGTGTGTCTGCCTCCCGAACAGTGTTAGGTAGATTGTTCCAGAGTTTGGGCGCTAAATAGGAAAAGGATCTGCCGCCCGCAGTCAATTTTGATATTCTAGGTATTATCAAACGGCCAGAGTTTTGAGAACGCAGCGGACGTGGAGGACTATAATGTGATAAGAGCTCGCTCAAGTACTGAGGAGCTAAGCCATTCAGGGCTTTATAAGTAATTAACAAGATTTTAAAATCTATCCGGTGTTTGATAGGGAGCCAGTGCAGTGTTGACAGAACCGGGCTAATATGCTCATACTTCCTGGTTCTAGTAAGGACTCTAGCTGCTGCATTTTGGACCAACTGTAATTTATTGATCAAGTGTGCAGAACAACCACCCAATAAAGCATTACAATAGTCTAACCTTGAGGTCATAAACGCATGAATTAGCATTTCTGCATTTGACGTTGAGAGCATAGGTCGCAATTTAGATATGTTTTTGAGATGGAAAAACGCAGTTTTACAGATACTAGAAACATGGCTTTCAAATGAAAGATTGCTATCAAACAGCACACCTAGGTTCCTAACTGATGAAGAAGAATTGACAGAGCAGCCGTCAAGTGTTAGATAGTGTTCTAGGTTATTACATGTAGGGTTTTTAGGTCCGATAATTAACACCTCTGTTTTTTTCAGAATTTAGCAGTAAGAAGTTACTCGTCATCCAGTTTTTTATATCGACTATACATTCCGTTAGTTTCTCAATTTGGTGTGTTTCACCGGGCCGTGAAGAAATATAGAGCTGAGTATCATCAGCATAACAGTGAAAGCTAACACCATGTCTCCCGATAATATCTCCCAAGGGTAACATGTAAAGCGTGAAAAGTAACGGCCCTAGTACTGAGCCTTGAGGTACTCCATACTGCACTTGTGATCGATATGATACCTCTTCATTTACTGCTACGAACTGATGGCGGTCAGATAAGTACGATTTGAACCATGCTAAGGCACTTCCACTAATGCCAACTAAGTTTTCTAGTCTATTCAAAAGAATGTTGTGGTCGATAGTGTCGAACGCAGCGCTAAGATCCAGTAGAACTAATAAAGAGATACAACCACGATCAAATGATAGAAGCAGGTCATTTGTAACTCTAATGAGAGCAGTCTCAGTACTATGATACGGTCTAAATCCTGACTGGAATTCCTCACCGATACCATTTTTCTCTAAGAAGGAATATAATTGTGAGGATACTACCTTTTCTAGTATCTTTGACAGAAAAGGAAGATTTGAGATCGGTCTGTAATTAACTAGATCTTTGGGGTCAAGTTGTGGTTTTTTAATGAGAGGCTTAATAACAGCCAATTTGAAGGTTTTGGGGACATATCCTAATGACAATGATGAATTAATAATAGCCAAAAGAGGATCTATGACTTCTGGAAGCAGCTCTTTTAGTAGTTTAGATGGAATAGGGTCTAACATACATGTTGTTGGTTTAGATGATTTAACAAGTTTATACAATTCTTCCTCTCCTATAATAGAGAATGAGTGGAATTGTTCCTCAGGGGATCTATAGTGCACTATCTGATGCGATACTGTAGCTGACGGCTGCATGGTTACAATTTTATCTCTAATAGTATCGATCTTGGAAGTAAAGTAGTTCATAAAGTCATTACAGCTGTGCTCTTGGGAAATGCCAACACCTGTTGATGCTTTATTTTTCGTTAAATTAGTGACTGTATTGAATAAATACCGGGGGTTATGTTTGTTTTCTTCTAGAAGAGACGAAAAGTAATCAGATCTAGCAGTTTTTAATGCTTTTCTGTAGGATAGGGTACTTTCCCGCCAAGCTATACGAAATACCTCTAGTTTTGTTTTCCTCCAGCTGCGCTCCATTTTCCGGGCTGCTCTCTTTAGGGTGCGAGTGTGCTCATTATACCACGGAGTCAAACTGTTTTCTTTGATCTTCCTTAAGCGTAAAGGAGCAACTGTATCCCCTGTAACTAGGTCCCCCCGTGTGGTTCTGGGATTTTTGCTCACAGTTCTTGTGATCATTTTGACCCCACGGGGTGAGATCTTGCGTGGAGGCCCAGATCGAGGGAGATTATCAGTGGTCTTGTATGTCTTCCATTTTCTAATAATTGCTCCCACAGTTGATTTCTTCACACCAAGCTGCTTACCTATTGCAGATTCAGTCTTCCCAGCCTGGTGCAGGTCTACAATTTTGTTTCTGGTGTCCTTTGACAGCTCTTTGGTCTTGGCCATGGTGAAGTTTGGAGTTGGACTGTTTGAGGTTGTGGACAGGTGTCTTTTATACTGATCAAACAGTTCAAACAGATGCCATTAATACAGGTAACGAGTGGAGGACAGAGGAGCCTCTTAAAGAAGAAGTTACAGGTCTGTGAGAGCCAGAAATCTTGCTTGTTTGTAGGTGACCAAATACTTATTTTACCGAGGAATTTATCAATAAATTCTTTAAAAATCCTACAATGTGATTTTCTGGATTTTTTTCTCATTTTGTCTCTCATAGTTGAGGTATACCTATGATGAAAATTACAGGCCTCTCTCATCTTTTTAAGTGGGAGAACTTGCACAATTGGTGGCTGACTAAATACTTTTTTTGCCCCACTGTATATACAACTGATATGAATGTTGAAAATAAATAAAGGGTAACTATAAAATAAAACAAAAACTGTAATGATAACAGATGTATGTGATTTATGTGATCATCCCTCAGTGAGTCAAATCTACAATAACAGAAGGATTCACCATGGTAACACTTTTCAAAAGTGAAATGATCACACACACACACACACTCACACACCACACACACACACACACACACACAGAGAGAGGTTTAACAATACCATTATTTATATATTTTTACTTCACAATTCTAAACAGTATAACCATCAATCTAATTACATTTTAATACTTATTTTATAAAACCAATTTTTAAAACTTTCAGATATGAAAAACAAGCTGATCATCATGTAACATACATAACACTTCATTAACACACCATACTTCACAAAAAAATAAAAAATTATTTGTTAACCTATAATATAATAATATAATGTCTACATGGCATCATTAGGTTCTGTAATTCAGAAACATGGCTTTTCATATCACTGCTATGCTGATGACACTCAACTCTACCTCTCATTCCATCCTGATGATCCGACGATAACTGCTCGCATCTCAGCATGTATAACAGACATTTCTTGCTGGATGAAGGACCATCACCTTCAACTCAACCTAGCTAAGACAGAACTGCTTGTAGTTTCAGCAAACCCATCACTTCATCACAATTTCACCTTCCAGTTAGGCTCATCAACCATTACTCCTTCAAAAATAGCCAGAAACCTTGGAGATGTGATTGATGATAAGCTGAATTTCTCAGACCACATTGCTAAAACTGCCCGGTCCTGCAGATTTGCTTCATACAATATTAGGAAGATCAGGCCTTTTCTTTCGGAACATGCAACACAACTCCTTGTTCAAGCTCTTGTTCTGTCCAGACTTGACTATTGCAATGCTCTCTTGGCAGGTCTTCCAGCCATTTCCATCAAACCTCTAGAATTAATCCAAAATGCCGCTGCAAGATTAATCTTTAATGAGCCGAAAAGAATGCACGTCACACCTCTGTTCATCAGTTTGCACTGGCTACCAATATCGGCTTGCATAAAATTCAAGGCATTAATGTTTGCATACAAAACCACCTTTGGCTCTGCACCCCTTTACCTAAATTCAGTACTTCAGACCTATGTGCCCTCTAGAAGCTTGCGTTCTGCAAGTGAACGCCGCATTATTGTGCCATCCCAAAGAGGCACAAAATCACTTTCTCTGACTTTTTCATTAACTGTTCCCATCTGGTGGAATGACCTGCCCAACTCAATTCGAGCAGCTGAATCCTTAGCCATCTTCAAGAAATGGCTAAAAACCCATCTCTTCCATCTTTATTTGACCCTCTAACTCTAGCATTCTCTTTTCTAATTTTATTTTATCTATCTCCTTTCTTTTTATTAAAAAAACCAAACAAAACAAAACAAAACACACACACACACACACACACACACACACTTGACCCTCTATCAATTGCATATTTTTTCTCTAACTGCTAGCTTTTCTTAAAAAACTAAAACACTAGCTTTCTTTTCTATATTCTATCTACTTGTTTAAAAAAAACAAAAAAAACAAAAAAACCTTGCTACGTGTACTGTGTTAGGCTAACCGAGACTTGTCATATTGCTTGCATGTTGTTGCTCTTTTGTTGGTTTTGATTGCTTCTATTGTCCTCATTTGTAAGTCGCTTTGGATAAAAGCGTCTGCTAAATGACTAAATGTAATGTAAATGTAAATGTAATATGCAAATTCAATCTTTAGCCTCCCTTCTATTAACCACTTCAACATTTCTTCAGGATCTATATTAGCTAATCGTAAACCTTTATTTTTCCATGTTTTCCGTACTGCCAGTTTAGCCGTTCCAATCAGGTAATTTAATAAACACATTTTCTTCCTTTTTGAAAACGTATATATTTTACTCCTCCAATGAATACCTTATCAGAAAATTTTCAACAAATTTTCTGAACCAGTTCTTAAACAAATTAAAAATACCTTTTAATCTCTCACACTTAGAAAATAAATGCTCCAAATCTTCTTTTTCCCCACAGAATCTACAATCCCCTTTCACAGCTATATTCAGGTGTGCCAAATGCCCATCTGTAGCTATTGCCCCATAAATGATCCTCCATTGTAGATCACCAGTACGCTTCTCTACAGGACGTTTGTATAGGGCCCTCTACCTGTCTCTTATTAGGAAGTCTGGGTTCTGAAAAATCCCACATTGTTCCCCATATCCTGGATGTTCTCATGTCTTTATGCAATAAATTTCCTGTTTCCACTTGGTAAAGCATTGTAAATTTCTTCCTTTAGTTTTGACACAAGACGTAAAGATTTCAAACCTGTTGCCTCTAAGTTCTTCAAGCGATTTCCACCTTTCTTTATTCAATAAATAGTCCAACTTCACAGTTCCTTTCCTCAATAAACATTTTGTACATTCACAGAAGACAGCAATCTTGTTTGAATCAGTGGATTAAAAAAGTGGTTCCTCCAGTGTTCTAGATTGTCCACATTCCTTTCTGTTCTTATGACATTTTTCCTTGTTTGTAACATAAATCTGTAAAAAAACAGTGAGCTCAGATAAATTAATCTCTTCAAGGTTCCTTAAAAATAATTGTTTATCAAGTCCAAAGCCACCAACTCTCCTCATGATCGCACTTGCAGTTTTTCCCATAGCACATCTTTATCATATCTCTGTGCAGTTTGTATCCTGAAAGCATAGATTCTGTTTCGCGCATCCACCAGTCCTTGACGACCTTCCTGTACTGGTAGGTATAATACTGCAGCACGAGTCCAATGTTGACAATAGTTCTGTGCCACAAAATGGAAGCAGCCAGATTGTTTACTACCAGAACTCTTCCTCGATACGATCATTGTGGTAACAACCATCTCCACTTCGACAATTGGGCAAACACCTTTTCTGTCAAATCTTCCCAGTTTTTTTTTCTTTGAAACTGTTCATTTCCTAAAAAAATCTCCTAAAATCTTTAATCCATCTTTTTTTCCATTGCAACCCTCCTGGAAGCTGTGGACAATTTTCCAAATTACCAAATATAAATCTCTCACCCTCCAGTTAATCTTAGCAGAATAAGCCTTTTCATATAATTTAATAGTATTTGTTAAAACTGTAATGTCTTCTTGACTTGTAATAAAAACTGTAATGTCATCTGCATAGGCTGATAAAACTAGCTTAGAATGACCATTAACATGAGGGATTAACGTACCTTTTAAATTCTTCCTCAGCCTACATAATAAGGTTTTAATAATCAGGCTGTATAACTGTCCAGAATTGGACAACCTTGCCTTATGCCTCTTGTCACAGGTATTGGAGCACTTAAACCTCCTCCCACTTTCAAAATCACATAAAAATTAGAATACAACAACGTAGTCTATATGAAATAAAAACATCCCCAAATCCATAACTCTTTAACACCTTGAATAAAAACATCATGATCCACACGGTCAAATGCTTTTTCCTGATCTAATGACAACACTCCCAAATCATTCTTATTGTTTTGGTTAAAATCAATTATATCTCTCAATAAAAACAGACTATTTATTATAGATCTCTTAGGAATGCAGTATGTTTGATCATTTTGGATCAGCAAATGTAAACAGTGCTTAAGTCTATTTGCCAAGCATTTGGAAAAAAAAAAATTATAGTCCAAGCACAACAGAGCAACGTTGGTCTCCAGTTTTTTAACAGTCCAAGGTCTCCTTTTCTGGACGCAATGACAAAACGGCTCGACGACAACTTATTGGAAGTAAATTACTTTTGATGCATTCTAAAATTACTTCACATAAATATGGTCCTATCAGGTCCCAGAATTGTTGATAAAATTCCACCGGTAATCCATCAATTCCAGGCGATCTACCTTTAGATAGTTGTCTCATAGCCTCTGTGAACTCTTGAAAGGTGATTAATTCATCCAGAACTTGTTTCTGTTTTCTTCAAGCTGAGGTAAGTCATTAAGTCTTCAGTACATTCAATGTCACAACTCTCAGCTTTATATAATTCTTTATAAAAATTTCCAGCCAATCTCCTCATTTCCGTTGGATCTGATGTAACTGATCCATCTGCACAACAAAGATTGTACATCGTCTTTTGCTGTACATGTTTCATTTCAAGGTTAAAAAAAAGAATGTGCTTGGAGCATCCATATCTTTAATGGAACAGTATCTTGTTCTTATGCTCCTTTAGCTTGTTCATGGAGGAGAAAACTCAGTTTTTGTATTTTCTTATTTATCCCACCACATTGTACAGTCTCATTATTATTCACAATTTGTTTTTCTAGAGACTCCATGTCCATTTGAAAAGCTTTCACTATTGCTTTCAATATAGCTGATGAGTGGAAAGCTTAATTCTGGGAAAACATTTGCACACATCCCACCATTGGCTTAGGTTTTCAAATAATTTTTTCTTGAATTTCCAAATATTCCAGAACATTTTAAATTTTTCACAAAAAGAGACATCCTGTAATGACTTAACATTAAAAATCATATAATAATTAGCTTTAAATGTCTTCTTCAGATTAACATCCAAAATAACCATATGATGATCTAAAAAAAAAAAAAACAAACAAAGAAAAAAAACTGTTAGCTCTAATAAAAGTATTCATCACCTTATTAGTCCATGTCTTTTTTAAATAAAACCTATCCAATCTTGCTCCACTAATTCTGTTATCAACCATTTTTAGCCATGTAACCAGCCATTCTGGACAATTTTTAGGAGCATATACATTAACAAATACAAATTCTATTCCTTTATACTTAATTTATGTTAATAGTAATCTTCCTTAAACAATTTCTTCTATCTTTAAAATATTCACATCTTCAAAAAATAAAATAGCTACTCCAGCACTATTTCTTGTCCCATGGCAAAATTTATTTTCCACCATTTGTCCAAATCAACTTCATTATCATTGTATGTATGTGTTTCTTGTAAAAAAACAAAAAACAAACAAACATTAACCTTATCAATTCTTAAAAACTGAAATCTGTGCTAATTTATTACTGTCCCTACCCCCATTAATATTTAATGATCCCACTCTCCACACATCCATATAGAAAAATAAGAAGTAGATAGAAACAGAAAAAAAAAGCACAGAGTAAAGAATGCCACTTGTGATTTGTTCATATAACAATTTTTTTTATGTATTTTTTTTTATTATTTTTTATTTTTTAATAGATTTATTTTCAGGATCTTGGGGCTGTATTGAGTGCTGTAACCACATCTGGTCAGTGCTGATTTTGTGCTGTCCCAAGTTGAATGAGAAAGCCTGGGTCACCCATGAGTAAGTGTGAAAACCCAGGGGCAAATGAAGAGATGAAGCTGTTAGAATGACTTTCATGAAGGTTGCACAGTGCAGTCGTCCACATAGTATTTCTCTTTAATCTTTTGTTTTGTCCAAGACACCTTCCAGTGTATTCACCAGTTAAAACATCTAGAATTGAGACATGAATAAACACTTATCAAAAAATTCAAATTACATATATGTTCATCAGTGACAACTATGGATGCCCGAGATAAAGAAAAAGAACCATTTAGTCCACAGTGCATGTGTTAGAAAAGATTTAACAATTTAAGTGTCAAGTGATGTCTGGAAGCAAGGTTGACTACGTCGTCTTTAGAATATGATTCCATATCAGGATAACAGACGTTTTTATATTTTGAGGCAATTTTAGAACACATTGTATGAAGGATCAAACCTGCAGAAATAATGAATGAATGAATGAGTGAGTGAATGAATGAATGAATGAATGAATGAATGAATGAATAATAAAAGGAAATAAATAAAGGAATAAATGACTTGATAAAACAAATAATTGATTTGTAATAAAATTTAATCCTGAATTTATTTTATTACTTTTTCTTTTATTTATTATCTGCATTTATTTTTACATTTGTTTATACTTTTTTAACTTTTATTATTCTTATTTTTCTTCTTCTTATTATTATTTTTATTATTTTATTAATTTTTTAACTTATTCTTTCATTTATTAATTTTTTTACTATTTTTATATTTATTTTTAATCATTTATATTTTATATTAATTTATTCCCACATGTATTTACTTCTGCATTTATTTATTCGTTTCCTTTTTTTGTACTTTTACATGTGCAACGTGGAAATGAGGGAGGCAATCCTTGTGGAATTCAGATGTATCATTGGTTGAGAGCTAAGTCAGATCTAACTAGTGATGGAGAACAAGAATGAGGTCTCTGGCAAGCCCATATAAGTCATTTCCCCATTTCCCAAAAAAGGCATTTTCAAATCGGGATAGCTGTTTTTTGGCCACTTTACGTGATTTGCTAAAATTAAGTGGGCGATTCCCCAAAAAACACTGAGTGAGATCGCATCTACTTCCACTCAGTGTGTGAGAACATCAAAACATAGAACATAGAAAGCAGTCTTGTAATATAAAGGTACCTGTAAAAACAATAAATATTTCTAGCTCTTACTGATTTTAAATCATAATTTTGGAATGTCACTTGGGCCCAATCCCATTTCTACCCCTTAGCCTTTCCCCTACCCCTCCGTTTCGCGCGTTCACGTGAAGGTGTAGGGGTGTCTCAATTCTCTTTTGGTTGGAGGGGTAGGGGTAAGGGGAAGGGCCAGATAACACTTCAAAAGAAGATTTTTCGGAACCACACTTCAAACGATGGGGTATGAGAATTATCTCAGCATACACTGGCTACAGTGGCAATGGTTGCTGAGTGAACAAAAATAACCAAAAATGTAAGGATTTTTTGGCATTAATAAAGATGTTTATGAAAATAAATCATTTGTTTTATGTTACATTCAATCGTGTGTTCATATTTATGGTCATGTTATTCAAAGAAATGTTTGCAAAAAATTGCTAAAGTTTGCTAACGATAAACCATTACTGTCTGCATGATAGTGCCACAACATGTTTTCATGTCTGATCAGGGCAATAACCACAATAGACACTGAGAGTGACTAGTCTCCCCGATAATTAGAAATCGCTAAACGTTTTTTTCTCATATGGCCAATTTGAGAGAGAGAGAGAGTGAGATGAATGTTGCATGTATGTGCGTCTGTGCGTCTCTCTCTACAACGAGTGAGTTTAGGCTACTTCAAAAACAGCGATTTTATCCTCTCGTTGCTGGAAAATATAATGTAGCGATTCAGTATTTAAAATATGTTATTAATAAAAGTTGCAGGGGCAGCATTGACAAGTTTCTTTTCTCCTGGATGTGTGAGCTGCGAGATCTCTTCTATGTGTGTGTGTGTGTGTGTGTGTGCCAGTAAGCAGCACATTAATATAGAACGGTAGGCTAATTAAAGGCTCTAATGCACACCAGAATATATATGTGTGTACCATAGACTGTAAAAAAAATAGTGTTTACTGTAGGACCTAGATGACGTATGACGACGTGTAATGACATAGTAGTGGTGTCCCATTTCTTAGGGCAATATTTTCACCCCTACCCCTCGACACTCTGTTTCAAGGGACAAGGGGAAGGGGAAGGTGTAGGGGTAGGGGTAGGGGAAGGGGTTTAAAATAGTTTTGGGATTGGGCCTTGATTTGTTTTAGTTTTGTCATAAGGCTACAGTGTCTATAAGTGATCCTATTGTTTAAAGTTTTCTGAGTGACATTGTGTTCTGCGCTATTCAGTAGCGCCTCAGGTGTTATAAAAAAAAAAAAAAAATTAAAAAAACACGAGAAGGCAAAATATGATATATGAAAGATTTCTATAATAAAGATATCCTCACAGTTTTGTCATTAAGACTGGAACCATCACCGTCGTTGAAGAGATTCTAGGTTGATGACACCTCCACAAACACCCGGTGGAGGTTTCTAGGGCCCGTGATCTTTTTTTAATCACAGAAAAAAAATTGACTCCCAAAAACATTGTGTGCCTAAATTTATTTTAAACCAGCTGCACTAAAGGTATCTATGGTTAACTCAGACTCACAGTTTATTTTGGAAACTCAACCCTGGATTGTTTCATTCTTCTTGAAAGCCATTGGTTGGTTGGGAAACATAACCCAAATCATTTCAGTTATTGCAGAGTCAAGATGTTCTCTGTGATTACAAAATAAACTGGCATTAGTGTAGAAACCTACCGTCTGCTGGGTGTCATCAACCTAGAGTCTGACTCTGAATCTATGATTCTGGACTTGATGACAAGTAGCTGGATTCAGCTTTGTGCTTCTATTTGTGGAAAACCATGTTTGCTAAATAATAATTCAACATAATAATGATAATCGCTAAAAATAACTCTCCAGTTGTTTTGCCTCATCCTATTTCTATAACTTACTTAGAATTGACTAATGATGCTTCTATACGTGAGCTTTTAACCAATGTTGCACATGGAAAAGTAAAATAAAATAAATTAATTATTTAATAAATAAATCTGAAAATAAATACACGTGGAAATAAATACATATAAAAATAAATGAACGCATGACTATCTATTTCTGCAGGTGTGGTCCTCCATAACATTTTAGCATATGATGTTTTTACATGATCCTCAGTAGTTTAGTGTATGATGTTCAGTTTTTTTCTCTATAGCCATTTACAAAGCTGGCAAGTGTATGATGCCATGTGTTTTAAAATATTTCCAGATTTTAAATGTCACATAGCGTATTCCAGCCTTTTAATAATGAAAAGTGGCCTCTATTGGCTCTCTAATACCTCATTGTGAACAATGGACCGAAATAAGTTTGCTGCTAATACAATAAATGTTTTCAGTGTATCATATGAATGAATCTGTACTGCAGCTGATCTTTTCAGACGAAAGGTAAGTTACAGTATTTTGGCAGTCTCTAGCATGGTAAGGCCATTTACGTGTCAACCAAATCTACAGAATCTATATTTATATAAAGCTATAGATGCACCAAACTATTCACTGATTAACCATTAAAAACATTTGGAATAAGAAACAGAAAAATATTAAACTGAACTAGATAAAAAAGTTTGTCGAGACAAACTTTAAGTTGGCTTGAGAAAGCTGAACCAGAAAGTTTTAAAAAGTTTGAAAAGTTTAAAAAAGTTTGAAAAGTTTAAAAAGTTTAAGTTTGAAAAGTTTGGGAAGTTTTAAGTTTGACGGTTTTCAGTCTGAATTAGTTTGAAGTTTAACATAGTTTTAAAAGTTTAAAGTTTGATAGATAGATAGATAGATAGATAGATAGATAGATAGATAGATAGGGTCAGATTATAGATAGATAGATAGATAGATAGATAGATAGATAGATAGATAGATAGATAGATAGATAGATAGATAGATAGATATAAATAGTCAGATTGTAGATAGATAGATAGATAGATAGATAGATAGATAGATAGAAATAGTCAGATAATAGATAGATAGATAGATAGATAGATAGATAGAGTCAATGATAGATAGATAGATAGATAGATAGATAGATAGATAGATAGATAGATAGAGTCAGATGATAGATAGATAGATAGATAGGTAGATAGATAGATAGATAGATAGATAGATAGATAGATAGATAGATAGATAGAGTCAGATGATAGATAGATAGATAGATAGATAGATAGATAGATAGATAGATAGATAGATAGATAGATAGATAGATAGAGTCAGATGATAGATAGATAGATAGATAGATAGATAGATAGATAGATAGGGTCAGATTATAGATAGATAGATAGATAGATAGATAGATAGATAGATAGATAGATAGATAGATAGATAGATAGATATAAATAGTCAGATTGTAGATAGATAGATAGATAGATAGATAGATAGATAGATAGATAGAAATAGTCAGATAATAGATAGATAGATAGATAGATAGATAGATAGATAGATAGATAGATAGAGTCAGATGATAGATAGATAGATAGATAGATAGATAGATAGATAGATATAAATAGTCAGATTGTAGATAGATAGATAGATAGATAGATAGATAGATAGATAGATAGAAATAGTCAGATAATAGATAGATAGATAGATAGATAGATAGATAGATAGATAGATAGATAGATAGATAGATAGAGTCAATGATAGATAGATAGATAGATAGATAGATAGATAGATAGATAGATAGAGTCAGATGATAGATAGATAGATAGATAGATAGATAGATAGAGTCAGATGATAGATAGATAGATAGATAGATAGATAGATAGATAGATAGATAGATAGAGTCAGATGATATAGATAGATAGATAGATAGATAGATAGATAGATAGATAGATAGATAGATAGAGTCAGATGATAGATAGATAGATAGATAGATAGATAGATAGATAGATAGATAGATAGATAGATAGATAGATAGATAGATAGATAGAGTCAGATTATATAGATAGATAGATAGATAGATAGATAGATAGATAGATAGAGTCAGATGATAGATAGATAGATAGATAGATAGATAGATAGAGTCAATGATAGATAGATAGATAGATAGAAATAGATAGATAGATAGATAGATAGATAGATAGATAGATAGATAGATAGATAGATAGATAGATAGAGTCAATGATAGATAGATAGATAGATAGATAGATAGATAGATAGATAGATTAGAAATATTAGATAGATGAGTTTGAATGAGTTTGAATGGGTTAGAAATAGTACATAGAAGGGCAGTCTGATTGAGTCTAATGGGCTTCAGTGTGTTTAGATTTGAATTTTTGACAGTTGGAGTTTGAATAGTCTTGGCCCATCTGAACATTCCGTCAATGTAAGTCTATGGGATTTTTATGATTTTTAATCTTCATTTTTATGAAAACCGTAAGTCCGATCAGTTAGAAAAGATATAGCAACTCGAGTCAGACCAGTCTGAAGATCTGGTCTGAGTTTGGAGCCTGTAGAGTTAAAGCTCTAGGAGGAGTAGCAGTCAGAAATTTTAGTCTCAGAAGAATAATAATAATAATAACTAGATAAAAAAGTTTGTCGAGACAAACTTTAAGTTGGCTTGAGAAAGCCGGACCAGAAAGTTTGAAAAAGTTGGAAAAGTTTAAAAAAGTTTGAGAAGTTTAAAAAGTTTAAGTTTGAAAAGTTTGAGAAGTTTTAAGTTTGACGGTTTTCAGTCTGAATTAATTTGAAATTTAATGTAGTTTTAAAAGCTTAAAGTTTTATAGATAGATAGATAGATAGATAGAATTAGTCAGATGATAGATAGATAGATAGATAGATAGATAGATATATAGATAGATCTGCTAAGATTATAGATAGATAGATAGATAGATAGATAGATAGATAGATAGATAGATAGATAGATAGAGTCAGATAATAGATAGATAGATAGATAGATAGATAGATAGATAGATAGAGTCAGATAATAGATAGATAGATAGATAGATAGATAGATAGAGTCAGATAATAGATAGATAGATAGATAGAGTCAGATAATAGATAGATAGACAGATAGATAGATAGATAGATAGATTCTAAGGACCTCAGAGTGGTTGCTAGGGTACTTACAGTAGTTGCTATGATGGTTGCTAGGCTAGCTCTGGTGGTTGCTAAGGCGGTTGCTAAGGTGTTGCTATGCGGTTGCTATGTTACTCAGGGTGGTTGCTAAGGTGTTGCTATGTGGTTGCTAGGGTGTCCAGGGTGGTTGCTAGGGTATTGCTTAGCGGTTGCTAGGGTGTTGCTATGGTACCCAGGGTGGTTGCTAAGGTGTTGCTATGCGGTTGCTAGGGTACCCGGAGTGGTTGCTAAGGTGTTTCTATGTGGTTGCTAGGGTACTCAGGGTGGTTACTAAGTTGTTGCTAGGGTACCCGGGGTGGTTGCTAGGGTGTTGCTATGCGGTTGCTAGGGTACCCAGGGTGGTTGCTAAGGTGTTTCTATAAGGTTGCTGGGGTACTCAGGGTGGTTGCTAAGGTGTTGCTATGCGGTTGCTAGGGTACTCTGGGTGGTTGCTGAGGTGTTGCTATGCGGTTGCTAAGGTACCCAGGGTGGTTGCTAAGGTGTTGCTATGCGGTTGCTAGGGTACTCTGGGTGGTTGCTAAGGTGTTGCTATGCGGTTGCTAGGGTACTTGGGCTGGTTGCTAGGGTGTTGCTATGTGGTTGCTAAGGTATCTGGGGTGGTTGCTAGGGTGTTGCTATGTGGTTGCTAGGGTACACTGGGTGGTTGCTATGCGGTTGCTAGGGTACCCGGGTTGGTTGCTAAGGTGTTTCTATGCGGTTGCTACAGAACCCGCGGCGGTTGCTAGGGTGTTGCTATTCGGTTACTAGGATTCTTGGTGTGGTTGCTAAGGTGTTGCCCTGTGGTTGCTACGGTCCCCCGTGTGGTTGCTTGGGTGTTAGTAGCATGTTTTTAACATGATTAGCAAGTTACTATCATGTTACCAGCATGATTAGCATGTTACTAGCATGTTGCTAGCATATTTCTAGCATGATTAGCGAGTTACTAGCATGTTTCTAGGATGATTAGCTTGTTGTTAGCATGTTTCTAGGATGATTAGCATGTTGTTAACATGATTAGCAAGTTACTAGCATGTTGCTAGCACATTTCTGGCATGATTAGCATGTTACTAGCATGTTGTTAGCAAGACTAGCAAGTTACTAGCATGTTAATAGCATTTTCTAGCATGATTAGCATGTTATTATCATGATTAGCAAGTTACTAGCATGTTGCTAGCAGATAGATAGATAGATAAATAGATAGATAGATAGATAGATAGACAGATAGATAGATAGATAGAAATAGATCGTAGATAGATAGATACATAGATACATAGATAGATAGATAGATAGATAGAGTCAGATGATAGGTAGATAGATAGATAGATAGAGTCAGATAATAGATAGATAGATAGATAGATAGATAGATAGATAGATAGATAGAAATAGATCGTAGATAGATAGATAGATAGATAGATAGATAGATAGATAGATAGATAGATAGGCTCAGATTATAGACAGACAAACAGACAGACAGATAGATAGATAGACAGATAAATAGATTAGAAATATTAGATAGATGAGTTTGAATGGGTTAGAAATAGTACATAGAAGGGCAGTCTGATTGAGTCTAAAGGGCTTCAGTGTGTTTAGATTTGAATTTTTGACAGTTGGAGTTTGAATTGTCTTGGCCCATCTGAACATTCCGTCAATGTAAGTCTATGGGATTTTTATGATTTTTAATCTTCATTTTTATGAAAATCGTAAGTCTGATCAGTTAGAAAAGATATAGCAACTAACTTCAGATCAGTCTGAAGATCTGGGCTGAGTTTGGAGTCTGTAGAGTTAAAGCTCTAGGAGGAGTTAGAGTTGATAATTTAGTCTCAGAAGAATAATAATAATAATAACTAGATAAAAAAGTTTGTCGAGACAAACTTTAAGTTGGCTTGAGAAAGCCGGACCAGAAAGTTTAAAAAAGTTTGAAAAGTTTAAAAAAGTTTAAGAAGTTTAAAAAGTTTAAGTTTGAAAACTTTGGGAAGTTTTAAGTTTGACTGTTTTCAGTCTGAATTAGTTTGAAGTTTAACGTAGTTTTAAAAGTTTAAAGATAGATAGATAGATAGATAGATAGATAGATAGATAGATAGATAGATAGATAGATAGATAGAGTCAATAATAGATAGATAGATAGATAGATAGATAGAGTCAGATAATAGATAGATAGATAGATAGATAGATAGATAGATAGATAGATGAGTCAGATTATAGATAGATAGATAGATAGATAGATAGATGAGTCAGATAATAGATAGATAGATAGATAGATAGATAGATAGATAGATAGAGTCAATGATAGATAGATAGATAGATAGATAGATAGATAGATAGATAGATAGATAGATAGATAGATAGGCTCAGATTATAGATAGACAGACAGACAGACAGATAGATAGATAGATAGATAGACAGACAGACAGATAGATAGATAGATAGAAAGATAGATAGATAGATAGATAGATAGATAGATAGATAGATTCTAAGGACCTCAGAGTGGTTGCTAGGGTACTTAGAGTGGTTGCTATGATGGTTGCTAGGCTAGCTCTGGTGGTTGCGAAGGCGGTTGCTAGGGTATTGCTTAGCGGTTGCTAGGGTGTTGCTGTGGTACCCAGGGTGGTTTCTAAGGTGTTGCTATGCGGTTGCTTGGGTACCCGGAGTGGTTGCTAAGGTGTTTCTATGTGGTTACTAGGGTACTCGGGGTGGTTATTAAGTTGTTGCTAGGGTACCCGGGGTGGTTGCTAGGGTGTTGCTATGCGGTTGCTAGGGTACTCTGGGTGGTTGCTGAGGTGTTGCTATGTGGTTGCTAGGGTACTCTGGGTGGTTGCTATGGTGTTGCTATGCGGTTGCTAGGGTGCCCAGGGTGATTGCTAAGGTGTTGCTATGCGGTTGCTAGGGTACTTGGGCTGGTTGCTAGGGTGTTGCTATGTGGTTGCTAAGGTATCTGGGGTGGTTGCTAGGGTGTTGCTATGTGGTTGCTAGGGTACACTGGGTGGTTGCTATGCGGTTGCTAGGGTACCCGGGTTGGTTGCTAAGGTGTTTCCCTGTGGTTGCTACGGTACCCCGTGTGGTTGCTTGGGTGTTAGTAGCATGTTTTTAACATGATTAGCAAGTTACTAGCATGTTACCAGCATGATTAGCATGTTACTAACATGTTGCTAGCATATTTCTAGCATGATTAGCGAGTTACTAGCATGTTTCTAGGATGATTAGCTTGTTGTTAGCATGTTTCTAGGATGATTAGCATGTTGTTAACATGATTAGCAAGTTACTAGCATGTTGCTAGCACATTTCTGGCATGATTAGCATGTTACTAGCATGTTGTTAGCATGATTAGCAAGTTACTAGCATGTTTCTAGAATGATTAGCATGTTTTTAGCATGTTTCTAGGATGACTAGCATGTTGTTAGCATGACTAGCAAGTTACTAGCATGTTAATAGCATTTTTCTAGCATGATTAGCAAGTTACTAGCATGTTGCTAGCAGATAGATAGATAGATAGATAGATAGATAGATAGATAGATAGATAGATAGATAGATAGATAGATAGAGTCAGATGATAGATAGATGCTAAAGTCCTCAGAGTGGTTGCTAGGTTATTCTAGGTGGTTGCTAGGATGTTGCTATGTGGTAGCTAAGGTGCTCTGGATTGTTGCTAGGGTGTTGCTATGCGGTTGCTAGGGTACTTGGGGTGGTTGCTAGGGCGTAGCTATACGGTTGCTAAGGTACCCAGGTCGGTTGCTAGGGTTTTGCTATGCGGTTGTTAGGGTACCCGGGATGGTTGCTAGGGTGTTGCCATGCGGTTGCTAGGGTACCTGGGGCGGTTGCTAGGGTGTAGCAATGCGGTTGCTAAGGTACCCGGGTTGGTTGCTAGGCTGTTGCTATGCGGTTGCTAGGGTACCCGGGATGGCTTCTAGAGTTTTGCTATGTGGTTGCTAGGGTACCCGGGGTGGTTGTTCTTGAGTTGCTAGGGTACTCTGGGTGGTTGCTAAGGTGTTTTTATGCGGTTGCTAGGGTGTTCAGGGTGGTTGCTAGGTTGTTGCTATGTGGTTGCTAGGGTACTCTGGGTGGTTGCTAGGGTGTTGCTATGCGGTTGCTAGGGTACCTAGGATGGTTGCTAAGGTGTTGCTATGCGGTTGCTAGTGTACTGAGTGTGGTTGCTAAGTTGTTGCTGTGCGGTTGCTATGGTACTCATGGTGGTTGCTAGGGTATTGCTATGCGGTTGCTAGGGTACCCGGGTGGTTGCTAAGGTATTGCTATGCGGTTGCTAGGTTGCCCAGGGTGGTTGCTAGGGTGTTGCTATGAGGTTGCTAGGGTTCCTGGGGTGGTTGCTAAGGTGTTGCTATTTGGTTGCTATGGTACTCAGGGTGGTTGCTAAGTTGTTGCTATGCTGTTGCTAAGGTGTACAGGGTGGTTGCTAGGGTTCCTGGGGTAGTAGCTTGGGAGTTGCTAGGGTTCCTGGGGTGGTTGCTAAGGTGTTGCTATTTGGTTGCTATGGTACTCAGGGTTGTTGCTAAGTTGTTGCTTTGCTGTTGCTAGGGTGTACAGGGTGGTTGTTAAGGTGTTGCTATGCGGTTGCTAGGGTACCCGGGGTGGTTGCTAAGTTGTTGCTATGCGGTTGCTATGGTGCCCGGGGCGGTTGCTATGGTGTTGCTATGTGGTTACTAGGATACTTGGGGTGGTTGCTAAGGTGTTGCTATGCTGTTGCTATGGTACCCCGTGTGGTTGCTAGGGTGTTACTAGCATGTTTTAACATGATTAGCAAGTTACTCGCATGTTTCCAGCATGATTAGCATGTTACTAGCATGTTGCTAGCATGATTAGCAAGTTACTAGCACGTTTATAGGATGATTAGCATGTTGTTAGCATGTTTCTAGGATGATTAGCTTGTTGTTAACATGATTAGCAAGTTACTAGCATGTTGCTTGCACATTTCTGGCATGATTAGCATGTTACTAGCATGTTGTTAGCATGATTAGCAAGTTACTAGCATGTTTTTAGAATGATTAGCATGTTGTTAGCATGTTTTTAGGATGACTAGCATGTTGTTAACATGACTAGCATGTTACTAGCATTTTTCTAGCATGATTAGCATGTTACTATCATGATTAGCAAGTTACTAGCATGTTAAAAGCATGATTAGCATGTTACTAGCATGTTGCTAGCACATTTCTAGCATGATCAGCAAGTTACTAGCATGTTTCTAGGATGATTAGCATGTTGTTAGCATGTTTCTAGGATGATTTGCATGTTGTTAACATGATTAGCAAGTTACTAGCATGTTGCTAGCACATTTCTGGCATGATTAGCATGTTACTAGCATGTTGTTAGCGTGATTAGCAAGTTACTAGCATGTTTCTAGAATGATTAGCATGTTGTTAGCATGACTAGCAAGTTACTAGCATGTTACTAGCATTTTTCTAGCATGATTAGCAAGTTACTAGCATGTTGCTAGCAGATAAATAGATAGATAGATAGATAGATAGATAGATAGATAGATAGATAGATAGATAGATAGATAGATAGAAATAGTCAGATAGATAGATAGATAGATAGAAATAGTCAGATTATAGATAGATAGATAGATAGATAGATAGATAGATAGATAGATAGATTAGAAATATTAGATAGATGAGTATGAATGAGTTTGAATGGGTTAGAAATAGTACATAGAAGGGCAGTCTGATTGAGTCTAATGGGCTTCAGTGTGTTTAGATTTGAATTTTTGACAGTTGGAGTTTGAATAGTCTTGGCCCATCTGAACATTCCGTCAATGTAAGTCTATGGGATTTTTATGATTTTTAATCTTCATTTTTATGAAAACCGTAAGTCCGATCAGTTAGAAAAGATATAGCAACTAACTTCAGATCAGTCTGAAGATCTGGGCTGAGTTTGGAGTCTGTAGAGTTAAAGCTCTAGGAGGAGTTAGAGTTGATAATTTAGTCTCAGAAGAATAATAATAATAATAATAAGAAGTTTAAATAGGATTTCAGTAAGTTGGCTTTCTCAAGCCAACTTAATAATAAGAAGTTTAAATAGGATTTCAGTAAGTTGGCTTTCTCAAGCCAACTTAACTAGATAAAAAAGTTTGTCGAGACAAACTTTAAGTTGGCTTGAGAAAGCCGGACCAGAAAGTTTGAAAAAGTTTGAAAAGTTTAAGTTTGAAAAGTTTGAGAAGTTTTAAGTTTGACAGTTTTCAGTCTGAATTAGTTTGAAGTTAAACATAGTTCTAAAAGCTTAAAGTTTGATAGATAGATAGATAGATAGATAGATAGATAGATAGATAGATAGATAGGGTCAGATTATAGATAGATAGATAGATAGATAGATAGATAGATAGATAGATGCTAAGAACCGCAGAGTGGTTGCTAGGACATTCTAGGTGGTTGCTAGGGTGTTGCTATGTGGTAGCTAAGGTGCTCTGGATGATTGTTACGGTGTTGCTATGTGGTTGCTAGGGTACTTGGGGTGGTTGCTAGTGTGCCTGGAACAGTTGCTAGGGTGTAGCTATGCGGTTACTAAGGTGCTATGGATTGTTGCTAGGGTGTTGCTATGCGGTTGCTAGGGTACTTGGGGTGGTTGCTATGGTGTATCTATGCGGTTGCTAAGGTACCCAGGTCGGTTGCTAGGGTGTTGCTATGCGGTTGGTAGGGTACCTGGGGTGGTTGCTAGGGAGTTGCTATGCGGTTGCTACAGTACCTGGGGAGGTTGCTAGGGTGCTGTTTTGCGGTTGCTAGGGTTCCTAGGACGGTTGCTAGGGTGTTGCTATGCGGTTGCTATGGTACTCAGGGTGGTTGCTAAGGTGTTGCTATGCGGTTGCTAGGGTATCCAGGGTGGTTGCTAGGGTTTTGCTATGTGGTTGCTAGGGTACTCTGGATGGTTGCTAAGGTGTTGCTATGCGGTTGCTAGGTTGTCCAGGGTGGTTGCTAGGGTTTTGCTATGTGGTTGCTAGGGTATTCTGGGTGGTTGCTATGGTGTTGCTATGCGGTTACTAGGGTACTTGGGGTGGTTGCTAAGGTGTTACTATGTGGTTGCTACGGTACCCATGTGGTTGCTAGGGTGTTACTAGCATGTTGTTAACATGATTAGCAAGTTACTAGCATGTTACAAGCATGATTAGCATGTTACTAGCATGTTGCTAGCACATTTTTAGCATGATTAGCAAGTTACAAGCATGTTTCTAGGATGATTAGCATGTTGTTAGCATGTTTCTAGGATGATTAGCATGTTGTTAACATGATTAGCAAGTTACTAGCATATTGCTAGCACATTTCTGGCATGATTAGCAAGTTACTAGCATGTTTCTAGGATGATTAGCATGTTGTTAGCATGTTTCTAGGATGATTAGCATTTTGTTAGCATGACTAGCAAGTTACTATCATGTTACTAGCATTTTTCTAACATGATTAGTATGTTACTATCATGATTAGCAAGTTACTAGCATGTTGCTAGCAGATAGATAGATAGATAGATAGATAGATAGATAGAGTTAGATTAATGATAGATAGATAGATAGATAGATAGACAGAAATAGTCAGATTGTAGATATATAGATAGATAGATAGATAGATAGATAGATAGATAGATAGATTGATAGAAATAGTCAGATTGTAGATATATAGATAGATAGATAGATAGATTAGAAATATTAGATAGATGAGTTTGAATGAGTTTGAATGGGTTAGATATAGTACATAGAAGGGCAGTCTGATTGAGTCTAATAGGCTTCAGTGTGTTTAGATTTGAATTTTTGACAGTTGGAGTTTGAATAGTCTTGGCCCATCTGAACATTCCGTCAATGTAAGTCTATGGGATTTTTATGATTTTTAATCGTCATTTTTATGAAAATCGTAAGTCCGATCAGTTAGAAAAGATATAGCAACTCGAGTCAGACCAGTCTGAAGATCTGGGCTGAGTTTGGAGTCTGTAGAGTTAAAGCTCTAGGAGGAGTAGCAGTCAGAAATTTTAGTCTCAGAAGAATAATAATAATAATAATAATAAGTTTAAATAGCATTTCAGTAAGTTGGCTTTCTCAAGCCAACTTAATAATAAGTTTAAATAGCATTTCAGTAAGTTGGCTTTCTCAAGCCAACTTAATAAAGAGAGAGGCAAATGAATAGTAAAATTATTATGAAAGGCTGTTGCTGTGAATGAATAGTTGATATAGATTAAATACTCATCTGTAGTGAAAGATATCTTTGTGATTTGGTGAATTGTGCTAACAGGATTCAAAAAATGCTGAAATGTTTAAAAAAAACAAAAAAAAAAAAAAAAAAGTGAATTTTTAATGATTTGTTGTGTGGTACTAAGAGTTTTGAAAAATTGCCACGTTTGTAAAAATAGTACCAAAGAAATTTTAAAAAAGTTTTAAGTTGATTTGGATAAAGTATCTATTAAACAAACAAATGTAAACATAAAATGACACTCACTGTAGTTTACAGCATGGATCGTTTCGTAGAGCATAGAGCTGCATCACTCCATAATCTCCTGGTTTATTCTTACTTAGATTCAGGTGTTTCAGGTGTGATGGGTTTGATTTCAGAGCTGAAGCAAGGGTAACACAATCTTCCTCTGTGATACTGCAGTTAGACAACCTGCATTGGGTTTGGGAAAAGAACACCTCAGGTTTTCCTGTAAACATTTTTGTATGTGGGTGTGTGACCGGTGTATGTTTTACTAATTACTAAGCTTAAACAGCAAAACCAACGCATAGGGAAGAAAAATCCTCAGTAAACACTGCAATTGTAAATATAGTCACGAGCACAGTATTAACCAAAAGAGATGCCACCTCTCTCGAAAACATTGCCCAGTGGTGTTACTGTTGAACAGTATTACTATAGAAAATTAGTGATTTACACATTAATATTTTAAAGCTTCAATATTGTTTTTTTTTTTTTTTTTTTTTTTTTTTGCCAATTTCCATATTTTTACCAAAAAAAAAAAGTACTGCCTGCTTTGCCTTCTTTGAATAAAATGCTTGTGCTTTTTCAGAAACATTACTGTATTTTCATAATAATATAAAACACACCATAGTTTTTCCAGTTTACAGAGTGGATTCCGCAGTAGATCAGAGATCTGCTTCACTCCTGAGTGCCCTAGTTTATTATTGCCCAAATTGAGAAGTCTAAGGTGAGAGGGGTTTGACATTAGAGCTGAAGCCAGAACAATACAATCTTCTTCTCCAATACTGCATTCAGTCAACCTGCAGAGAGAATTACACAAATCCTCATTCCAGTGACATGACTTTAAAAATTGCACAATATTTGACATTATACAGAACAGGAGATATGTATTTTTTGTAATAGTTCCTGAAAGGTACTTAGACACTTAGACAAAGATTCACTGATTTACATTGGTGCATTGGCAGAAAAGTTAACGATGTGATGCATCGATTTAAAAAATTGTGCATCGGATACAAGTTAGCATTTGTATTGTGATGCATCATTTCTAACATATTTGCATCAGTAAAAAAATATTTATTTATATATAATTATTAGTAGATGTGCTATACTTTTATTATTTAGAAAGTGACCAATAATTTGTGACCAATATTTTATATGTAGATTGATTTCTCCTCTCTAAACAAGCACATTCTCTCATCACCACTTCTGCTTTGTGAATATGAAGTATCACAACACTACGGAGCCTGAGCCATTAGAAGTCAGAAGGCACTTAAGTTAATGTATGATTTGCTGTCTGTCTGAACCAAAGAAATAAAAGCGAACTATCTGTACCATATTGAATTGCATAGCATCATATTTTTTCCCATTGCATCGTATTGCATTGAATCGCATTGTGTTGAATCAAATCGAAATCGGATCACAGTGTATCGTAATAGGGGTGAATCGTATCAAATTGCATCGGTAGCTTCTTCATATGTATCTTTAATGTATCATATCATTGGCTCTGCATTGAGATGTGTATCGCATCAGCCTCAGTTATGGAGATGCACCTTGCTATTAGACACACCTCCTCTTTTTAAACCCCTGTCCTACAAAACACAATTGAGATCACTGTAGTTCTGCTTTTTCACAACCAAATGTCAACTGCTTATGAGGACACAAAAGGAGATGTTTTGCAAAATGTATCAGTGTTTCCCTTTCAGTCAGTCATGTTCGACGTTACGTCGACTGATGTTAGGAGTCTCACTCGGGAGCCCCAATCATCTCTGAACTTTAGAAGGCAATGAAAATGAAGGCAAATGGAATTTGCATGCCAAACCACTCCCGCGTACATACAGTTACAGGGCCACATTAAGACTGCACTGGGCCCCGGGGCTATGAGTTACTGCAGGGCCCCCCATCACAATAATGATATATATATATATATATATATATATATATATATATATATATATATATATATATATAAGCTTTAAATAGGATTTTTATCCCATATCAAAATTCTTGATACACTGAAATTTCATAAATTTTGTTACCAATTTCAATATCACAAAAGAGAATACTAGCCTAAATAAAAATAAGCTTACTAAAGACAAGTAAACAGTCACAAATTAGGCTACAACAGAACAAAGATCATAAGAAATCGACCTACTTGAAAAACAATGGTCCACTTGCTATTCCAATAACTTCCACTCCATCATCAGCTTTAGCAAAATAACCCGAGAGCTGAGGATTTTACTGACTAATTTGTGTTTTTTTTTTTTCTGTTCTTTGTATTTGGAGTTTTTCAATTTTTGAGCACCTCTCTCTCAGAATTGCTGATATTTTTACTTATTGAATAGTGTTCTTTGCGCAACCATTTCCAGATTACTTCAGAACGAAGTGAAGAGTGGAGGTGAATGGAGACATACTCGGCAGCGATCACCTGATAGATACGTGCACATATCGTTCAAAAGCCAAATATAGAATAAATGCATTTTATTGGTAAACCAAATTCTGACTTTACGCTTCAATCTCAAATGGTAATGCATGGAATTTACGGAAAAGCTCAACTAAATAACAGCGCTAATAAGCGGGGGGTATGGTGGCTTTGGCGATCAGCGCGCTAGTCAATCTACCCCACAGCCAATCACGGGCCCCCTCCTTGCTCGGGCCCCGGGGCTTCAGCCCCGACTAGCCCAATGGTTAAAACGGCCCTGTATGGGTATATAAGATGGCGGCATGCATCCACTCATTCAGATTTTTGCTTTGGAGCCAATCGCTTCATGAGCGCTGCTTTATAATAATAAGAAAGAAGAAAAGAAGAGTCTTCACATCTGCACAGATAAGTGCTGCTGTCCTTCCCTGGGCAAACCAGCCTAAAAGAACAATTTCCTACAGCACGCACGGTTGCTGAGAGCGTCTTCCAAGATGTCTTTCCGACTGTGTGCTTCTGGGTGCGATAGTTTCCTTACCTCTGACGACGGAAACGTGGCCATCCTGCAAGTACACCAGGCCAAGGCGTTGAAAAATCTGCTCAAGGGTAGTCCTGACTCAGGGTTGATGCAGGAAATGCATATGACAAAGTTAGCTTTCTTGACGCCCCTGTCTCCCAGGCCAGCCTCTTCGGCAACACTGTCGAGGACTTTGCCCAGCAGTTCTCGGCAGTCCAAAAGCAGATGGAGGCTATTAAACATCTTGCCCCAGCGTGATTCTCCAAACACCAAGCCGCCAGGAGCCAGGTCTTTGTCTGCCCGTTGCCGAGGGCGCCCCTCTGCGGCCTCAACACCTGCTCTGCCCCAGGAAACTCAGAAGGAGGTAACTCCTCAACAGGGGCATCGAGCTGGCTGCAGGAAGGGGGCGCAGCCCACTTTTAGGGCGCTGCTAAGTCTTTTCAGAATATTGCGAAGCATCCCTGAGACGGTGACCCAGAGATGACAGGAGTTGTTCTTCGGGGGACACCGACATCTGCGTCCCCACCCCTGGGGAAGGGCCAGAGGCATTTTTCACCGCTGTCGCCGCTGACCTCTGGGTGAGCGGTACCCACTTTTTCAGTAAAAGAGCAAGTTCCTTCATCTCTGGGTCTATCACGCTGGGTTCTGATTGTGAGCGATGCTTTGCTTCCTCACACTCAGACTCAGGGCATGAATTCGCCTCTCAACACTTTGGAGTTGCAGGACGCGCTGCTTCCCTGCACTCCACTGACTTCACCGTGGGACCAGGAAGATCAGGTAAGTGCTGCTCCCAGCAGCTCATCTCTACTTCGGGACACTACGCTTCCTGGGTTGAGTTACTTTTCTTCCCACAGATGCCCCACTGCGGGGACGTTGGTAACCGCTCCGTTGATTCCGCTTGTACAGAGGCTGGGGGCGTGGTTAGCGCTGCCCAGCCCATCTTGCTGGCTTATCTGGACGGTCCGGCTCAGCTATGTGATTCAGTTCGCCAGGTGCCCTCCCAGGTTCAGAGGCGTCCTTTTTACATCTGTCCCAACGGACAAGGATACCGCTGTCCTGCGTGCAGAGATTGCGGTCCTCTTGGCAAAACACGCAATAGAGCCTATCTCTTCGGGTTTCTACAGCCCTTATTTCATCGTACCCAAGACAAGCGGAGGGTTACGGCCAATCCTGGATTTGCGAGTCTTGAACCGGTCCCTGCACAGGCTTCCGTTCAAGATGCTGATGCAGAAGCGCATACTTTCTTGGGTTCAACACCAGGATTGGTTTGCAGCTATCGACCTGAAGGACTTGTACTTTCATGTCTCGATTCTGCCTCGACACAGACCATTTCTTCGATTTGCCTTCGAGGGTCGACCGTATCAGTACAAAGTCCTCCCCTTCGGCCTGTCCCTGTCTCCCTGCGTTTTTACGAAACTAGCGGAGGGTGCCCTGTCCCCATTCTGGAAGAAGGGCATCTGGATCCTCAGCTATCTCGACGACTGGCTTATATTAGCTCACTCGCGAGATCTGTTGTGCGAGCACAGGGATCTGGTGCTTCAGCACCTTAGCCATCTGGGGCTTCGGGTCAACTGGGTAAAGAGCAAGCTCTCCCCTGTGCAGAGCATCTCTTTTCTCGGTATGGAGCTGGATTCGGTCAACATAACAGCACATCTCACGAACGAGCGCGCGCAGTCAGTGCTGAACTGCCTGAATTCGTTCAGGGGCAAGCCAGTGATCCCTCTAAAACTATTTCAGAGGCTCCTAGGGCATATGGCAGCCGCAGCCGCTGTTACGTTGCTTGGCCTGTTACATATGAGACCGCTTCAGCACTGGTTGCACAGCCGGATCCCTAGATGGGCATGGTGCCGTGGCACTCTCTGAGTCGGCATTACCCCGGGTTGTCGTCGCCTCTTCAGTCCTTGGTCAGACCATGTGCTGCTACAGACAGGAATGCCCTTAGAACAGGTGTCGAGGCATATTGTTGTCACCACAGATGCCTCCAAGATGGGCTGGGACGCCGTATGCAACAGGCATACTTGGGATTAACCCTCTGGGGTCGACAAACGCGAATACGCGTTTTGTGGCAGATTTTCCTGATAAGGCCGAAATGAGCTTGAATTACTCTGCCATTTTTGATTGTACAGATAAGAGCAATACACCATTCGAATCTGTAAGGGGTCTACTTTTATTTTTATACACTCATTATAACAACTAAACTTTGTGCTTTTGAAGAATAAAGAAAACAAACAGGGTGCGCTCTATTCCTTCTCCGTCTCCGTGAGCTGCTTTTAGAAACGCGTCAATAAAATGAACTGTAACTCAGCAAATACTCAGCACACAGACATGGGAGTTATATCTATAGAAAGCTTGAAGTGTCTATTTTTCAATGAAGTTAGTCATGTCAAAAACAAACATTCTGTGATAAAGTAATCCGTATGAAACCAACACGATGTTCAGTCTTTCCCGTCTAACTCATTATCTTTAATGCAATCCCGCCCTCTCGCAGCTCGCGCCGTTCATATGTAAATATCCACGTGAAACACGTGCGCATGGAAACGCCCAACATAAACAAAGCGTGAGGACTTCGTTCATCGCTGCTACTGTCCGTTTCTGCAAGAAGACGCGCTGAGTAAAGGCTGGATTTCCCTCAAAAGAAGAACAAGATTTCATCCAGAAGAGAAGATCAATCTGATGAGTAAGTAATGTTTCTTTTTTGCATTAGTTAACCTGTTATTGTGACATAAACAAGAACACATTACTAGTTGGGTTTTTCCCAAACTACAACATGATGAATGTTACGCATCTAAGAATGTTTAGACCATGTTTATTATTAATAATCTGTTCACAAATATATTTTAATAGCGTGCTAAATGATAACAATTACTTCTCAAATATAAAATATCCTTTTTTTATAGTACAAAGTACATCATTTTATGGTACAAAGCATGCGTGAGTCTATGGCTGCAGAATCAATATCTTAGGCTACTATAAAATCATACATGATGTTCAGGATGGCTATATGACTACAAAATCATAGTTGGGTTTTTCCCAAACTATAATTCATTACTACAATGTTTGAAATTGAGTAAAATATTTTGAATATGATAGGCAATTCATTGTATTTAAATTTCTTACAGTGGGATGATGTTTTCATGCTCTATATAAAACAAAGGTAATATGAATGTACACTGTAACATGATGAATGCTACGAATCTAAGTATGTTTAGAACATGTTTATTATTAATAGTATTAATAATATGGCTACATGTATACAGATGCTCGTGATATTAACATGCTCACAAATGTTTTTTTTTTTGTTTTTTTTTGGTTGTTTGTATTTTATTTAATCAGATACCTGCACCACAGATGAATCCTGCTGACTTTCAGTCTCTTCAAACTGTTTTCCTCTGAGAGCGCTTTACCAACATCAGATTTTCAACTACACTGATATTCTATGGTAAAACAAGCTCCTTGACTACTGATTGGTTTTTTCTTCTTGAATCCATGGAAAGAAGCAGAAACACTTAAATAAAACAAGTAAATATCAGGTATGATTTACTTGTTTCACTTGTTGAACAGAATCTGTTGCAGAAATGACTCAAAGTCTGTTCACATCTCTGTGGTTAGATCAGTGTGCACAATAATGTGTCTTTGACCTTCATTATGTATGTTTTGATTATACTGTGTTGTAAATAAAATACAAATAATTAAAAAAAAAACAAACAAACATTTTTTTCAATCTCCTCACATTCTCTCTTACCTGCCTCAAAGTCACAGTCACACTAATGGGCCATTAGAGGGCCATTAGGGGAGGGCCCTTTGTCTCTCAGGTGAGAATCACTTAATATTCAAGACCATTGCCACTCCCTCGCATATAGGCTTTTGATCACAAAACATGTCTTTAAAAATTTAAATCAGTATATTGTTTTCTGTGAGTGAGCAAACAAGATGATTTTCACATAATTTTGAAGCAAAAACTCTAGGCTACAAGATCCAGTTCTCAAAAGTCTTGTAAACAGATGTTCTGTATGTGTTTTATGGCCTTATTTCAGTGACTTCAAAATTTTAGTTTTTCACTAACCACGCATAAATGTTGCTTTCTCAATAACACAATCATGTACATAAATGCTGCTAACATATTATTATAGCCCAGTTTGTGCTGTTTACAGTGTTATTATACTTTAGCCATTTATATTTTTATAAGTAACTGAAAAAAGCACAAATGTCAGGGCATGTCGAAACTTATCCAGGCCCCCAAAACACCCTCAGACCCCAGAGGGTTAAGGAGGGACCCCTTTGAGCTGCTGGATTCAGCTGAGCTAAAATATCTGTATCTAAAGACTTCGCTCCTGATCACACTCACTTCCATCAAGAGGGTGGGGGACCTGCAGGCAATCTCGGTCAACGAATCGTGCCTTGAGTTTGGTCTGGTTGATTCTCACGTTACCTCACATTACTCTGGCCTGGTTATGTGCCCAAGGTTCCCACCACTCCCTTTCGGGATCAGGTGTTGAGCCTGCAAGCTCTGCCCTCGGAGGAGGCAGACACAGCCCTTGCGTTTCTGTGTCCCGTCCACACCTTGCGCATTTACGTGGAATGCACCCGGAGCTTCAGACGCTCCGAGCAGCTCTTTGTCTGCTTTGGAGGACAGTAGAAGGGGATGGCTGTCTCCAAACAGAGGTTGGCTCACTGGTTGATGGATGCCATCACCTTGACGTGAGGGCTCATTCCACTCAGAGTGTTGCCCCCTCCTGGGCGTTGGCACACAGCGCCTCTCTTGCAGACATCTGTAGAGCTGCGGGATGGGCGACACTTAACACCTTTGCAAGATTCTATAATCTACGGGTGGAGCCCGTGTCCTCCCGTGTGTTGGGTAATATCTGGTAATTTGCGGGATGTGGGCTCGGTGTTCGGCTTGCGGCGCCATTCCTAATTAGGACACGTGCACTTTTTCATAGTTATTCCCTGCAGGTGAACTCTGGGTTCTCTGTTGCCCCGCAGTTGCGGACTTAGCGGAGAAGTCTGTTACTGCGTCCGGTAGAGGGTCGCCACCTTCTCCCCGGACCTGGCATTGATGTCTCAGTTTCTGCCACGGTTGGATTCCACCGTGTTCCCCTTAATTCCTTTCATTTTCCAAGATTCACATGACCTTACTTTCTGTCATTGTACCCCCCCCCCCCCCCCAACGGGTACTAATGAATACACTGGCACCCCTGGTGGGCACGCTTATCTGGCTTACAGGGCGTTGGGAAGGTTACGAATTGAGATACGTTTGTTCTGACATGCTTGCCTGTCAGCATTTGTTTCCTCAATTTACATAACACAGTTCGGGTTGTAGCGTTTTCCATAGGGACCCCTAACGTCAGTCGAATTAACTTCTCGAATTAATTAGCTCCTCAGCACAAACCTGAATGAGTGGATGCACACCGCCATCTTATATACCCGTATGTACGGGGGAGTGGCTTGGCATGCAAATTCCACTCATCAATTTTCATTGGCCTTTTCTTCTAAAGCTCAGAGATGATTGGGGCTCCTGAGTGAGACCCCTAACATCAGTCAGCTCCTTCAGGGAACAAGGGTTACATACGTAACCGAGACATTTTCTGTCCATACAATTAAAGTCAGTTGGCTCCATTGCTGCTTGGACATCTTCACCAAATTGTTCTTTAATACATAATATATTAAAATATACTTACAGTAGTTTCTCAAGTTTACAGTGTGGATCCTGCAGTAGATCAGAGAGAAGCTTCACCGCTGAATTACCTAGTTTGTTATAGTTCAGGTTGAGTTGTCTCAGGTGTGAGGAGTTTGATCTTAGAGCTGAAGTCAGAGCAGCACAGCCTTGTTCTCCAATTCTGCATTTCCAAAGCCTGAAGAAAAAAGAAATATACTTTAGACTTACATTTCAGCACATTAGACCAATACAGAAAATTCATTATCAACATTTAAGTTTAAGTGTTAGGTGTGTATGTGTTAATATGTACAAGGTGAACTATTGTTAGGGGATAAAAGATGGAATGGATATGCCTGTCTGTCTGTCTGTCTGTCTGTGTGTGTGTGTGTGTGTTTGTGAAGTGCACTAACGGAGGGAACTGAGGAACAAGGTAAGATGGGGTATGTGTGTGTAAGTGCTGTGGTAACCAACACAGAACTCATGAAATTACAAGAGTTCTTACTTTTACGCCCTTCAGCTGCAGAGAGCACACAAGCCGAGAAAACATTTCAACACACTAGACAGGTATTAACTTTTCGATAATACTGGTTAGAAACAAGTTGATGATAGGACCTGCTGGGCATTACTGCCTGACAAACTTCCGCTAGTGCCAAATTACCAGCTGCAGGGTCATCAGCTCCTTTGCCTTTGCCTTTGACCAGAATTTGCGTGGCCTGCCGGTCTGAACCTTGGTACCAGTATTTCAGACAAAATGGTCACTTGATTGTCTGAGCTCAAGTACCAGCCTGATCATGTCCAGCCTGTACCCAAGTGAGATGCTCTTTAGTTGGAGCTGAAGAGCATTTATTCCAAACAGTGCTGAATCAGAAAGACGCGATGTCAGAAAGACAGGCCAAGACACTTGCGGATATATCTATTGGAAATGGCATCCAGCCTTGCCACTATTGTTGCTGTTATTTCACACATCTTCAGCAGCCACATCACACGTTGGTAGAGAGTGAACTGGTAGTACCAATGTCTGTATTTACCAAGAAGGTAGCTCTTGTCAATTTTCTAAAGGCCATCTTACCAGGCTTCTTATTGGTTGTTCAGAGAGCACTGGAATTATTTCCCCTGCCACTTGGAAAGAAACTGTATCCACTCGTCTGCCCTTGCGGATTAAAAGACTGTGAGACCTGACTGACTTGATTCTCATCACGGCCCAGCTCAGCAGCTCTTCCATCCTGTTGATGAGCCGTGCTGTCAAAGCCGCTGTCTGGAGCAGGATTGTGACATCATCCATGAAGCACTGGAGGGGAGCTATTTACGAGAAGATTCACACCCCTACTGTTCACACAAACAGCAACGTTCCATCTTTTTACCGGTATTTTTGAAAAGGTCCTGTTCACACATGATCTCTTGACAGTAATTTACCAGTAATTTACCATTAAAGACTGTATGTGTGAAAGGGGCTATAGTGAGGCTTCTTAAGTCACTAAAAATGGCCACCGATATGCTGTGCGATGAAAAAATCCAATTGTGTCTCTTATTGTGCCCTTAAAGCGCATGACTGAGCAAAACATGGCATCTAACGAAGAAGACTCCCTCACTGTGTGTAACATGAAGAGAGCTATTTTGAACTACCTTTCACACAGATATACTTTAATGTACATCCACATGCTGGAGTGCACTGCATTAGACCCCAGATTATGGGCTCTGCCTCATTTAGAGAAAGACCAGTGCGAGGATGTATTCTGCAGACTGATGGAGAAAGCTGTGTTGTTGCACAACCAGGTATTGTATTTTTACCCTCTCTTTTTCCAAATTTGTACATGGATTTTTTAATAATTTGTTGATTATTATTGCATTTTTTAAAACTTTTTTTCAAGTTTATCTCTTGCAAGTTTAATGATACAAATCATAACAAATAATATTACAATTTTGCCTTTATAACAATGTGAAACCCCTGTCACTGTTGTAATTAAATTTACTTAGGTTTCTTTTTTTTTTTTTTTAATTATTATTATTTCTGCTATTCCTTTGTGCAGGATGAGGAAAAAAGAAGGTGCCAGTGGCCACCCCCCCCCCTGCAGCAGAGGAGCCTCTTGGCCAGACAGACAGTGCAGGAGCTGAGCTGAAACAACCTCCACCCAAGAAAACAGCACTGGAAGATCTTCTTGGAGGAAATTTCGATGAACCAGCTGCGCAGCCTATTAGTCAGACTGAAGCAGAAATTAATAAGTACAGAGCTGAAACAATAGCTGTCCACTTAAGTGGTGGAAAGAGAATGCTAGGCTGTACCCACTGCTCTCCAGTCTAGCAAAAGCATACCTCTCCACACCAGCCACCTCTGTCCTAGTGAAAGGCTTTTTTTTTTTCATCAGCAGGGGACATTGTGAATGTGCAGTGATCTCAGCTTATGCCAGAAAATGTGGATATACTGATAAAATAAAAATGTAAAAAAAAAAAAAAAAAAAATCCAAGCTAGGAAAGAGAACAGACAAAGCCTTAGTTTGTTTATGTTGAAGAGATTTCTTTTAATTGTATAATTCATTTATTTATTTGATGTGGAATTTGTTTTACGACTTCAATTTAGTTTTGTTATTTGACATTAAAGATATTTATATTTCACAAAGAAATGAATTCCACAAATAAATAATAAAAGGACACTTTTCATTTCTAATTTGTTTCAAATCTCAATTTGTTTTAAAAATTGTGAGAAAATCGTATTGTGAAATCAGTATTGTGAATTGTATCATATTGTGAGTTGAGTGAATCATTACATTCATACTTCATAAGCTTCCATAGTTGTTTCAGGACTGGTGGGCACCTTTTGTAAAGCTTGTATGACATGACATTTGGCTCAGGGGCAGAGTTCGACCTTGGCTTTCTAACTATCTTAACCACCTTGCTCAGTTTGGGTGGTGCTACCTTAAAAGGCGTGATTGGAGCAGCTGGTTGTAGGACATAACCAGGAGACCCGTGGGGGTGCTGACTGCCTGTGTCGGCAAACTGCTTTCTTATATTCTCCTCAAGGTCTTCTTTTTCCATTGCCAATGATCCACTTTTCTTCTCTTCAAGCAAGTCTCTTGCAACCTTGAAAGGGTCTTTTAGGAATCTTGAACGCTGACTCTCTTTCATCCTCCTCCACTTTCTAATGTGCTCTGCCCTTCTGAGTGAAGCTACCTGACTCTTGATTTGATTCCATAGAGCTTTGAGACCTTCATTCTCGTGTCTTGCTGCCTTTCTCTAAACCTTTTGCCGAGCTCTTTGCTCTTTCACAAGCTGCAGAATTTCCCTTTCCCTTCTACCCATAGTTTTGGGCTTGGTCACCTTTCTCCTTGCTTTGCCAATGCTCTGCAGGCATTCGTCATAAATGGTTTCATAAAAGAGACTAATGTTGCTCTCTATATTCCCTTTGAGATTGTTTATCAACATTCTTGCCAGGTCATCGTCCAGCTTACTCCATGCTGCTTCATCTTTGGCCTTTGGTTTCTTTTTATTTTCTTCCATTTTCTTTTGCGCGGGTCCATTCTGGGGTTTGGGAAATCACCAGGCGAATTGTGCCTTGGGGTTCTGATGTACTGTGACCATTGACCACTTTGGGCTCATTAGCACTGTGGTGCTCAACCTGGCTTTGTGCCCTTCTTGTCTCATCTGCAAGTGCAGTGCAAGGTTGCTTCAGGTTATCCTGGGGACATTTCCTTTTCCCCTGGTGAATACTCAAACCTCTAAGAGATGTACCCTTTGCCCAGCAACAACTGCATGACCTAGAAATCATCTTATCCATTTTCATTCCATTCAATAGCATGTAATCCATCCTAGATGGCCCTTCTCCCAGCCCACCTCTCAGAGGGCCACTGGGCTGTCGACTCAGAACTTTACTCATTGTTAGATTAGGTTGGCCTAAAGCCAGGCCTGCAGGAAGGGTAACTAGCCCACCTACCCCAACTGCGGTCTTCTCCGCTGAGAGTCAATCTTACCTGACAGCCCTCCAGTCTTCCCTGGACTCCAGCTGCACTATTCTCGGCAGTCTCTGGTTTCCCAGAAAATATGGTTATAAACAGGTTTATGGTAGGACCTGCTGGGCATTACTGCCTGGCGCACATCTGCCGATGCCAAATTACTGCAACACTCACTTGAGCTTCTCCAGTTTACAATGTGGATCCTTCAGGAGTGCAGAAAGCTGCTTCACTCCTGCATCTCCTGGTTTATTACAGCCCAGATCCAGTTTTCTCAGGTGTGAGGGGTTTGATCTCAGAGCCGAAGCCAGAGAAGCACAGCCTTTTTCTTTAATACTGCAATCAGACAACCTACAGCATAATGGGGAATAGGGAATGGGGAATGGGGGAGGGGGGAGGGGGGCATATCACACACACAGCCAAACAAACACAAAAGTACCACAAAATTTTAAGTCATTTAATTTCACTAATGACTAATATGTCGATTAAAGTAGCCATTTTAGATTAAACATTCCAAAATTCCCCATAGAATAAAAATGGTCCAAACTGCATGCTTACATTTAGGCTAAAAATGATCTGTCTAATATTATATAATTGCAGCATGTGGCATCAAACATCTATCCATACGTTTTCCAAATCTCTGTTCCTATGCAGTATCTCTTATGCAGCTACAATGAAATATTTGGCACACTTTACCATAACATGTTTTTAGTATAAAAATGTTTGTCACTTTTCTCATGTGTAGCTCTCATTCACAGGAATGTATTGCAGAGTCTTTATCTTCGCTAAAATATGACTTTCAGGACTTTAGTTATATGAAGAATATACAGGAAAAAAGCAATCATCATCCCCAAGTTTGTTTGCGTTATTCTCCAAAAATAAGAAAAGGAAATTATGAATACTGACTTTAGTTTCTCCAGTTTACGTTGTGGATCCTTCAGTAGATTAGAGAGTAGCTTCATTCCTGACTCTCCAGGTTCATTGTAGTTCAGATTCAATTCTATCAGGTGTGAGGGGTTTGACCTTACAGCTGAAATCAGAGAAGCACAATCTTCCTCTCCAATACTGCAGTCGTCCAGCCTGTAACAAACCTCCCAACACTTAAAACAATACTTATCAATCCACAGGAATGAATAAGAGCAAAGTAATAAATATTAATAAACAGATGTTGAAGTAGAAAAAAAGTGAGTGGCTGTGTGTCTGTGGCATGTATAAGTGGATAATAGGTCCACTTGTTTAACTGCAAAAAAAATAAATAAATAAAATAAATAAATAAATAAATCTTACACATATAGGTTTTGAGAGTTAAAAAGCACTTTGAGTTAAATAACTGAAAACTAGCATGTTAAGTTAGATTTAACTTAGAAAATATAATAAACCATATACACTCACATTAATTTAATCACTTTACAATGCTGATCCTTCAGTAGAGCAGCAAGTTGCTTCATTCCTGAATGTCCTGGTTTATTATAGTTCAGGTTGAGTTCTCTCAGGTGTGAGGGGTTTGATTTTAGAGCCGAAGCCAGAGCATTACAGCCTTCCTCTCCAATGTTACAGTCCCACAATCTTCAGAAAGAAGAATAAAAGCTTCAAACAATTATGTGACAATTATTCACATCACTTACGTACCCTTGAATATACATTTTTATTTCTTGTTGTACATGAAATGGAATTCCAGGTATTCATTAATTAAAGGAATATTTGATAAAATAAATGTCAGTAGGGGTGACCCCGAATAGTCTAAGATTCGATGCTTCGATAGGAGGAGCCTGATTCGACTCCCAATCTCACAGTCGAATATTCACAGGGTGTTATGATCATGCCATTTTGGCTATATGGGGGTGCTCAATTGTATGATTTCACATAGAACTACCAGTTTTCTCCAAATACGTTAATTTGCAGCCTGTTAAAATAATGCTGCAAATAAGAATCTGAAAAGAAAAGCTTTAAATAAATATTCTAACGTGTGTGAATAAATCCAACCAGATTTAAGTTTCACTTTCCGTAATCTGTGACTGACAGAGGCCGACGCATCTTGGCGGCAGGGACAAGACTTTAACTGACACAGGCAGAGTGAAAGACTGGATTTTTTTCGTTATTGCATGAAGAACGCGTCCACAAAAGGAGTTCATTCAGAGTCGCGCAGACACGTTCATGTGCATTCAGGGCATTTCGTGCAGATAGCCTATAAGTCGTAATATTAACATTATGTTGTATAAATAACGAAGCGTATTCTATATGAGATAAATGAGTTAAATCCCATTGATTAAAAACCTGTAATCATATGCTTCATTCTACTGGTCATCTTCAGCGCGTGCAGCTCAAAACAGAAATGCAGAACATTAATAACTACTGTCATATACATAATGTTATAATGAGAGTGTGGCGGGGGTTGTGAGGCAGGTGGGATTTTTATTTCAATTACAATGGGAACTGAACAAGATACCAGTTTCACCCCGACTACGCCACTATCGGAATTTCACCCAAAGAATTAGAATGAACCACCTTCAAAAGGCAGACACAGATTCGTATCACCAATTAGAGTCAGAGACAAGGGTAACAATACAAAAATTTCTCTCTTTATTGACAATTCTTTAATAAAACAGGATTAAAATAAATGAAGCATCCATTTCAGAACTTTGGCCACTCAAAGTTTTGGGACAAATCAAAGGCCAGAGACTAGAGCTCACCGGCAAAGGTGGATAATCAGGCCACACTACCCGCAGGTGAATCACTGCACTTCACTGTGTACACACACACACACACACACACACACACACTAAGACAAATCACTACACACGGTAAGATGGTCACTGCACACCGTGAGGAAGATACCACCACCTAAAATAGAATCAGTCCTCGCCCCTGGTGCTCAGGCCCTGCCACGACAAAGAGGATGCACATCAGATAAACAATTAATTTAAGGACTGGGTTGGTTTATGAGCTCAATCAATCAGTCAAAAACAACCAAAAAAAATAAATAAATATAGATCACAAGTATCTTCAAAAAATCGAAAGAAAAACAATAAACAATTCAAACTCCAGAAACAAGGCAAAAACTTAGAGAAACTGGGGAAAAATAAGGCTTAAAGAAAAAACAATTAGAATTGAAAATAAAATGATTCAAACTTCAAAAACAAAATTACTACAAAAAAACAAACAAAACAGAAGAAAGTCAACAAAAAAATGAAGTTTAGAAACAGGACAGCACTGCAGTCGTAAATGTATGCAGAGCACGCCGACTAGAATGCAATTACAAGCAGTCACCAAACCTATAAACAAAAAGAGACTGTTACTCTGTTAGATTTCTCTACCATCCCAATGTATACGTGCATAAACAAATACATACCAATCGTCAAGGAAATTAATGTTTTATCAAAAGCCAACAAAACCGTAACCTTTCCGACAAAGGCCAGTGCAGAAAACGATCCAGCAGCTGCATCAGGTTCTCACAGCTGAGAAAAGGAGCAAGTTAGCGTTCCCGAGTCAACCAAACTTTTCAAAAATGCGTAGATCACATAATTAAAGCAGTTAGTGAGAATTTAACAAAACACCCTCCCTACCTTCTCCAGCGTCTACACCCGATTTGTATAGACGTCAACGAGTGGCACGGCAATAAAACTTGTAGAATCAAGACAGAAGCACTCTCCAAACAAATCGGCGTTTCTAAAACATACGTTAAGACAGAGATTGTAACTAAACACATGGCATAACCTACAAAACCAGCAGCGCATTCTCCTTACCGTCTCGAATACTCTCATCTGGTTCCGGGAAGTGACAAAAGCGTGTTAACGACGCAGTGGTTCACCAAGTGACGCATCCCAGGTAGCGCCTATGTTCCCGTCTTTATAGCCCAGGGGCGCTGGCCATAGGCTAAATCCGCAATCAACAACGATGATGCAAGAAAACTTGCCCCTCCTGCCACAAGAGCACTATTGTAAAAAAATGTTGTGAATTCTTAGGGTTTCATTGACATTTAATGTTAGCTATCTTTTAATCAAAACATAAAACATTAGTTACTCCGTTTGTGTATGCGAGGCATCTGTTACACATTTTCTCTGTGTGTTAACGTCAGTAATTATGAATGTCTGACTTGACTCTTGGTAATGTATTTTGTCCCCACCCCCAAACATATGATTTGACTATCAGTCGACTATCGGCAAGATTCGAAAATTCCGATTCGACTATAAAAATCCTCAGTCGGGGACACCCCTAAATGTCAGTAGCATCTCCAACATGTTGTTGATTACCACTGATATAATACTTGCCTGTTTTTAGAAATAAAACACATTTGATGCATGGGTCCCACATTATATTAGGTGTCTTTAACTACTCATGTCAAAAAATGCAATAAACTAAAATAACAAATAATAAATTAAAAAAAATAATAAAATCACAACAATTAAAAAACAAGAATAGCATATTAACCAAAGCAGTAATATAAATAAAGCAGCACAGCAGAAGAGATTAAAAAGATTAAAAAAAAAATAATAATAAAATAAGTCAATGAGGCAGGGAATTCTTTTTTAAATATTCATTTTTTTGGCTTTATTGTGATAGGACAGATCAGAATTGACAGGAAGCGAAGTGGGAGAGAGAGGGGCGGGATCGGGAAAGTTCCTCAAATCGGGATTCGAAACACGGGACACCCGTAGTGCAACAGCACTGTATGTCGGCACACTGCCCACAAGGCTGTCGGTGCCGACGAGGCAGAGAATTCTTAAGTCTTAGGAATTCATAAGCCTTATGAAGCCTCTGGAAAGAAGCTGCATTTTAGCCTTGTTATCCCAGCTTTAATGCTTCTTATCCTCCTGTCCGAGGGTAGGAGGTCAAACAGTTCATATGCTGGGTGGGTGGGGTCCTTCATGATAAAGAATGCTCTGCTCCTACACCTACTGATGTAAATGTCCTCAATAGAGGAGAGGCTGCTATGAGTTATTTTTTGGGCAGATTTCACTACCCTCTGCAATGCCTTCTTGTCAGCAGCAGAACATTTCCCATACCAGGTGGTGATGGAAAAAGTGAGTGTACTCCCCACCACACACACTGGTAAAAAGCCATCAGGACCGGAGTACTGAAGCCAGCCCGCTTCAGCCACCTAAGGAAATGCAGGCACTGATGGGCCTTCTTTATAATGCTAGCTGTATTAATGACCCATGTAAAGTCATTGAAAATGTGTAGCCCAAGATACTTGAAACAGGAAACTATTCCCACAGCTGTAACTTCTCCGCAGTGTAACAGTGTTCTCCTCCTAAAGTTCACAACCATCTCCTTTGTCTTACCCACACTGATGCAGAGGTTCTTTGCTCTGCACCAATCCACAAGTTCCTACACCTCCTGTCTGTAAGATGACTCATCATTATGGAATATCAGTCCCACCACAACTTTGTCATCCGCAAACTTCCCAATATTATTTCTTGGGTATTTAGCCAAGCAGTCATGCGTTAACCCCGTGTACAGCAGGGGACTCAGAACACATCCCTGGGTGGAGCCGATGTTAAGAGTAATAGACGAAGATGAAGTGCCATGGAATTTAACAGTCTCTGGCCTGTTCATTAGAAAAAATCCAAGATCCAGTTACAAAGTAATGAGTTCAACCCAAGCAGCAGCAATTTGTTGACTAGAGTCTACGGGATTATTGTATTAAAAGCAGAACCAAAGTCCAAGAAGAGGAGCTTGATGTACAAAACCCTGTTTTCCAAATGGGTAAGAGCAAAATGGATAACAGATTCCATCTGATATCAATCGGTTCTTCCTGTAGGCATACTGATGGGGGTCTATGTTGACATCAATATCATCCTTTATATGAGCCATGACTAGTCTTTCAAAACATTCCATAACTATCAAGGTGAAAGCCACTGTACTTTCAAGCATGTCACAGCTGAGCTTTTGGGCACAGGGATGAAAATAGATGTCTTAAAACAAACTGGCACCATAGCTTGAGAAAGTGAGTTGTTAAAAATATCAGTGCACACCAGTGAGTTCATGAGCAACAATCCCGCAGAACTCGTCCCAGGATGTTGTCTGGGCCTGCTGCTTTACAAATGTATATTTTCAACTGTGACTTCCTTACATCGTCAGCGGAAACACTGAGAGGCAGCTTGCCTTGCAAAGGTGTCAATTTGGAGCTGGGGGAGGAGTTTGAGGTCTCAAAGCGGGCATAGTGTTTGTTCAGGGCAACAGGGAGAGATGGTTCCCCAGGGCATTCAACATCTCTCCTGCTATAATCAATAATACTCTTGATACCCTTCCACATTCTCTGGGGGACATTGTTAAAAAAATGACCCTGTATTTCAAGAGCATAACTAACCTTAGCCCTTTTTATTCCAGCCTCCAGTTCCCTCCTCACTGCTCTCAAAGCAAATGCATCTCCTGTCCTCAAAGCTAAGTCCTGCACCTTCACAAGACATTGTACCTCTCCATTCAACCATACACCATGATGGATTTTTGTGTGAGCTTGTTGTCTTTAAGCACAGGACAGTGAGTAGGGACTACCAGAAAGGAGATGTGGTCTGAGAAGCCCAAGTGGGGGTAAGGCATTCTTCTATATACTCCCTGTCTGTTATGGCGCTCGGCACGCTTTGCTTTTCCACTGAATGGTACGGCATGGCTCGGCATGTCACGGCTCTGCTCGCTTGCTTTTCCACTACATAGTATCGCTTCAAAGTGGGTGTGATTGTAGACTAGTTGCTCCGCCTCTACTGCCATGACATCATTGTAAACGCGAGACACAAATGCAAAAAAAAGACACAAATGCATGACACAGGAGCCATTCTTTTTTTTTTTTTTTTTCAATTTTTTTTCAAGCAAGTCATTTAATTCATGTGAATGATACTGCAGTGGCTGTTGCTGACTATTTAAATCTAGCAGGTCTGGTGCCTCTTGTCACAAATCCAATAAAGCTGGTAGTGACAATTCTCTGTGACCAATCAGTGATCTGCAGTGTTAACACATCACATTTTAGTATTGGTATGGCTCACTTGGAACCTCAACCGGGGTCAAATTTAAGCGAACCGTACCACGCCGAAACGTGCCGTACCATGCAATGGAAAAGCGGCAGAAAGTGAGCCGTGCCGCACCGTACAGTGTAAAAGCACCAAAGCGTGCCGTACCATGCCGTACCATGCAGTGGAAAAGCACCATTAGTGTACACTTGCACAATCAAAAGTGATATAGCCCCTGGCTGCTATGGAGACATGCTGGTAAAAACCAGGGCAAAATGTCCCTCAGTTTAACATGATCAGTGATTAACATGAATCACCTGCTACCACAAAAAATCTCTGGGTGCTTGGAGCGCACAGGTGTGATCAAGTAGCTCGCTGAGAGCTGTACTAATGTTAGAGCTTGGACGGACATAAACACAACTGTAAACAGTTTGTACACCAGCTTTTATTGATGTAAACACAGAGTCCTCCCCCATGCATTTTTTCAACTGCTTCACGCACACCACTTCCTCCCTCCTCTTAGCTGGTGTATATTACTCCTCCAGCTCACTGTCCTCATTGAGCCTTAATCTGCCCAAAACTGCTTTAAACACTGGTTCAATCACTGTGTTGGGGTTATTGAATTGAAGGAGTTCAGATACACTGTACTTCACCACACAATTTAATAATACACTCTCTGATAGCTGAGAATACACTGCACTGCTGCACACTCCCATCTTCTTCACACAGCTATTGAGGTGGGATACGGTTAAGGTTAAGGACAGGTTTGGTGGTATGGTTAGGTTTAAGGATGGGTTAAGGTGTAGGGGTGAGGTCAATAGTGTAATTATAGGTGTAAATACGAAATTATGTAGATACATAAGGGTATTTTTAAATATAAATACAATGTAAAACCATGTATGTAAAAACTGCACTGTATCAAATATTAATTTAAATGCAAGTACATAGTAGTTAAAGACACTTAATAGTGGGAAAGAGGGGAACTGAAACACAGATCTATAAATACTAATGAGAACTAAACTATAAATGTGTGGAAAGAAAGGAGGGTCATGGTCATTGAGCAGAAGAGGGCCTGGTTAATGGGTTGATGAAGTAGGAGAGGAGCTGGCAGAGGAGGAGACCATGGGAGAGCTAGTGGAGGAAGAGAACACCATGGAGGACCTGGCAGAAAAGAAGTCATGTTGGAATCAATCTGAGTGGAAGTCATTGACAGAGCTGAAAAGATAGAGGTCAGCAGCAGATCATCTGAACATGGCAGAGCCAGGCAATAGGAAGTCTGAGGACAGAGGAGGTGGAACCCAAAACAGAACTGGAGGAACTGAGGACCAGGACAATGTCACAAGCTAGGAGGACAAAGGTGGAGCCGGAAGGATCGAAGGACCCAGGTGGAACCATAGGTTCAGAGACCCAAGGTACAGCAAAAGAATGTGAAAAATTCTATGCCTTCACTTTTTCTATACTCGTTTTCCTTTATCCCCTTCTTGTCCCAGCTTTTACTATTTTGAACAATGACTGAAACCTTGTATATGGGCACTTCTTGTGCTTATTGCCATCTTATGAAAAATCGCTTGTATTCCTCAACTGTAAGTCACCTTGGATAAAAGCGTCTGCCAAATAAATAAATGTAAATGTAAAAGTAAATGTAGACTCACTGTCAGTGGATTAAAACATTACAGAAACCTAGACCTGCTGGCTCTGCACTGGTGAACTCCATCTCTGCTGGCACCACCATGGCCACCTAATCCTCCATCGTCTCATCCACTGCTCTACGTTCCTGGTCCTCTTCTGCTCCATGGCCCAGATCCACCAACACGCCATGATAAAGACCCACTTCCACTTCATGGGCCACTTCCACTCTATCCCTCCCCTTGTTTTGCTCTACTCCATCCCCCTTCTGGACATTCTGTTTGTTTCAGTGTTGTGCTTGTCTTAAAAGACATGTTTTCATGTCTATTTTTATTTTTAAGTTTTTCATAGTCATGTTTCTTGTTTTGTCCTGAGCCCCTCATGTGGTCTTGTCATGTGATTCCTTTGCTTCTTATGTCATGTTCTGATTGGTTCATTGTCTGTATTACCTTCAGGTGTGTCTTGATTAGTGAGTAGACCATGTGTGCATATACAGTATAGCCCCCTTGGTCTCTTAAGTCAAGTCAAGCCAGTTCAATGTTTATGTCTTGGTGTTTTTCAGTTATTTTTTGCATTTGTTATAACATACTGGATCCTTTTCGGTCTGTTTTCAGACCTAATCATAGCACTGAATCAGCCTTGTTATGAGTGGTAAATGACTAGTTACTAATTTATGGATTGCAGAAATTGTGCAGTTTTGGTATTGTTGGATTTAAGTGCAGCGTTCGATACATTGGATCACTGCATTCTTTTAAATAGGTTAAAAACCAAGGTTGGTATTTATGATGCAGGCTTAATCTCTATTTAATAATTTTCTAAAAAACTTTTGAGTTACAGGTCTTATCACCCGATGTCTGTGATTCCATGTACTGATTCGGATGGGACTAACAAACAGAATGTCCATTACAGAGATGGGAGGGTCTGTTTTGTACATCTGGGCATTGCAGATATCACGTTCTCTTAATGTGTCCATTGCGTATAGTCATAAAATATAACATCAACTACAACAACCATATTTATTTTTCATAAGGGTACATGTAATTAAAACGTTATGTAACTGAGTGCAGAAATGAAGTTGAGTAATGTTATGATGCTGATATTACGATAGCCAGTCTTAACAGTTTACGTGATCTGGCTCTTGATTATTATTATTATTATTTTTATTTATTTATTTATTAATTTATTTTTATTTTTTTTTTCATCAGGAGGCCAACTCATTAGTCTCGTGTAGCCAGACCTTCAGACTGACAGCTGTGAAGGTCTGGGAACTTTGTCCACTTTGAATGGCCAAGACCCACCCAAGAAGTCATTTGACTGACAGGTAAAGCAAACAATCACGTTTCGTTATGTGGTGCGTCAAGTTTTGGGGGTGTGGAAATGTCGCCACAATAACAGACCGGTGTGTAAAACTCTTGGACATATTTTAAAGAACGTTGGAACGTTAAAGAACGCGACACACACGTCTCCCGGAAATCCTATATAATTTAACCAATCTGATGACGACTTCGAAACTCCTGAAGTGTTTCCAGATAAGTGTACCAAATGCATCAGACGTTAGCCAATGTTCCGTAGGCGTGACGTCTGAGGCTGAGACTACCAACTCATCAAAATCCATACTGAATGGCACACATTAAGCAGAAAATATGTGCGGTAAGAGAGCCTACGGTAGTTCACATTGGCCAAAACACACAAGGAAACACACTGTGAAAAACTTTTGTTGGCAAACACAGACATTCACATTTGGAACGGGATTAGATTTCTCAGAGGATCACTGAGTTTGCCAAAAACAGTAGGTATTTTGCTGTGGAATTATTACAGAGGTTGTGTGAGAAAAACACAGACTTGGCAGATTCGGACGGGATTAAAATCGCAAAGTACGTTTGTGAAACAAATTTCTCTAACGTCCCCCTGTAAAACTTGTCCTGTCCGAATAGGGCTTTAGAGTGGTTTGAGTCCTATTTTACATCGTCCTTGAAAACGTATCTCTTTTCTTAGGTCTGCTTATAATTCATCTATGTTAGATTCAGTGAGTTAAATTCCTAGTTTTAATTTTTATTTGGTTTTATGGAGTAAGATTGATTTAAATTTTTAACTCTGTAAATTTGTATGACTATAATCATTTTATTGTTTACTGTGAAGCACCTTGGTAAGCATTTTTGTTGTTTTAAGGTGCTGTATAAATAAAAATGACCTTGACCTTAAATAAACTGCACATGGGTTTACAACTCAACTCGCCTTCAGAGGATTAAAAAGTTACATTTTAATATTTGCTAAAAATATGTGACTTCAAATAAATTCTCATTTATGGGTTTGTGTTGACAGAATTGTGTAATCATTTCTATTATTCAATAAGATAACAAAAAACACTTACTGCAGTTTCTCCAGTTTACAGTGTGGATCCTTCAGTACAACAGAAAGAAGCTTCACTCCTGTGTCTCCTGGTTTGTTCCAGTTTAGATCTAGTTCTCTCAGATAAGAAGGGTTTAATTTCAGAGCTGAAGCCAGGGCAGCACAGCCTTCCTCTCTAATTAGGCATCCAGACAGCCTGTAGAGAAAAATGAACAGTTCTTAACTAGCCTGCTTAAAAAAAAAAAAAAAAAAAAAAAAACTGTTGATGGGTCGGGTGAAGGACACCCACACATTACGTTGTGTACCTTTAAAAGTACCTGTTCCAAGTTCAGCAGTATTGCTTTAACATTTAATGTACTCCATGTGGTCCTAGTGTTAAAATTCCATGCTTTCTATAATAGCATTTTAAGTTGTAGTGCCCTTTTGCACTTTGCACAATAAAAGCTTCCTAAATGGCATCACTGCTTCTGTTTTTGTTTAGGTATTTGTATGCTATAAATAATGTCAAACAATTGATCCTTCACAGGGAGCTTGATTGACAGGCATTCTGACCAATCATAATACAGAATCTGCAATTTGTCTGACAAACAAACCAGACAGTAGAGTAGATTAATGTGGGTGGACTTAAAAATGGTGTGTATTGACGTCTTTCCGCAGTTGAAATAAGATACCTTTGGATGTTTACTCATGTTTATTTCATGCTTTAAGTCAATATGAAAAGATGATCGTTTCGTGTGCTGCTTGAGGCGCTACAGTGATCTATCACAACACAATAAAGTGCCACAAAACAGTAGTCATTGTTTGAATTTCTTAAAAAATGACAAAATCTGAAAGATAAGACAATAGATAAGACAATTTGTTTCATACCAGAAGTAACCTGCTCTGACTTGTCCGTCGGCACATTGTCAGTGTCCTCTTTGATCCGCAATGTATTTTTCACTGCGTGAGAACATGATGTGTGCCGTGAGAGTGGAATGGCTTGTCAGACATAGCAACCGTAAATAAGGGGGCGGGTCTATGCAAAGGGTCAATTTTTACTATTTTTTTATTTAACAACTTTAAGTCGCCAAAACAGGTCATAAATCCAAAAGTGTTACATTCATGTTATCTGAGGCCAGTAAAACGTACTCGGTTACTGACATAACCTCGGTTCCCTGAGATACAGGAACGAGTATTGCATCTGCTAAGACGCTATGGGAAAAGTCCTTTTTTCTCCTGAACTGAAGCCTTATTCAATCATGCAGTGTAACTGCATGGCCATTGGTTCATGCAGTATATTAAAAAACGAACCAATGGCTCGGCAGTGGTGCTGCACGAGCCTATGGCCACGAAGCCCGCCAGAATGGGCAGGGCCTTCTGGCTATATAAGCGGCTGTTTTGCCATAGGATCCTCAAGTAACTTCGACTGAAGCGACGACTGAGTCGTGCAGCTGCATAGCACGGCTAGCAATGCAGTACTCATTCCCGTATCTCAGGGAACTGAGGTAACATTAGTAACCAAGTACGTTCCCTATCGGTACTTCACTCATACTGCATCTGCTAAGACGCTATGGGAACCTGTACAATCACGCCGTGCTATGGCAGAGGAAAAACTACGTATATTGACTTGCCTTAAGCATGCTATACTTGAGAGGGACAAGTATAGCATTTTTCCAAGCGAAAACGGGCTTAGCTTGCAGAGGTCATGCCCGGCCTGGGTGGTCATTCCAGAGGATTTGTACAGCCTCGGCACTCCAGGGGCCGAGAACGCACAAGTAAGCAAACTTGCAAGTTTGAACGAGATGTGGCAAACTCTGCCCAGGACTGAACGTGCGAAAGCAGGTGCGTGTCCATTCAAGCGGAAAGGACCCTTGCCTGTAAGGCAGGGACGTCCAGGTTGTAAAACCTAGCAAATGTGGACAGCGAAGCCCAGCCTGCCGCTGCACGAATTTGCATGATGGACACACCACTAGACCATGATGAAGTGATGCCACTGGTGGAGTGGGCTCATACTCCAATGGGGCTTTGCAGGCCCAAGGAAGAGTAAGCTAGCGTAATAGCATCAACTATCCCCCTAGAAGTCTCTGCTTCGTGACCGGACATCCCTTGGTGCGGTTACCGAAGCTAAAAAAGAGCTGTTCCAACTGCCTAAACGGGGTGGAACATTCAATGTAAATCCTCAATGCCCTGAAGGGTCAGAGTAAATTCAACTCCTGGTCCTCCTTTGAGGGAGGAAGCACAGAGAGCGTAATGACCTGCACTCTAAACGTGAGTAGAGAGCACTTTAGGTACATAACAAGGCCTTGGCTTCAGGACGACTTTAGAGTCGCTGGGCCCGAACTCAAGCATGAAGGACTCACAGAGAGTGCCTGCAAGTCTCCCATTCACCTTACTGATGCTAAAGTCAGTAGCAGAGTGGTTTTCAGTGATAGGGGCCAAAAGTCATTTGACTGTAGTGGCTCAAAGGGAGGACCCTTAAGAGCCCTCAGAACAGTGAGCAGATCCCATGTAGGGATGGTGAGAGGGTGAGGTGGGTTCAGCCTCCTGGACCCCTTCAGAAAACGAACAACAAGGTTGTTCCCGCCCACCAACTGGCCGGCTATGGTAGTGTGATAAGCTGCTATAGCTGTTACATAGACCTTGAGCGTTGATGGGGAGTTTTGACCCTTATCCAGCAGCTCTTGCAGGAAGGACAATATCAGCGATATGTCACAGGAAGTTGGGTCTTTGCCGCAGGCTGTGCACCAGGCTGAGAAGATCGACCATTTATGGGCATAGAGGCGTCTTGTAAACGGGTCTCTAGCCTGAGAAATTGTATTTGGCACACTCTCAAGGAGGTCTGTAGGCTCCCATCCACAGGTTCCGGCCACAGGGCTACCATGAGCAGCTGCAACATCCCTGGGAACCCAAGCTGGCTCCTCCAGAGCAGGGCCACAAGCTGAACTTTGTGTTTCTGTTTCCTGATTCACCTGATTACCCACAGGATCAGGGCGATCAGGGGAAAAACATGAAAGATTTTTGAACCGTTTGTGGATGAAGCATCCACTCATCTGACAGGATGTTGTTTCGGGACAGCATGTCCGCTCCTTGGTTCAATTTGCCCGGCACATGCATTGCTCTCCGCGAGTGCAAGTTGAGCTGTGTCCATTCCAAGAGGCGCTCAATGTAGCAAATCAGCTCAAAAAGGGAAATGTATATAAATAATTACAATTAATTATGATTAATTACAATTATTTATATCGGCTGACAGTAATAAACTGTAGCAGAATTAAATTGCCATCAGTTGATCTGTTCGTCCAGCGAACATTCAGTGTGAGTTCATATCAACTCTAAGAAAGGATATTTCCGTGGCCACAGAAAATACTTTCCTATTAATGCATTAGAGCATGTAGCCAGGGTCAAAATCATAAAGGGACAATTATTTGCAAGGCAGAATCAGAAACTCATGTAATTTGTGCACATAGCTTTTTATTAACTAAACGCTAACACACATAACTAATCTAAATAAACAAACGAATAAACATACACTCACGCATACATACAAAGGGGAGCTAAAGTGGATGAATGAAGCCATTAGAGAAAACAGAGAATGCAGTTATGGAAAGAGTCAGTTAACCACCTGAGTAAAACCATTAGCGCCGTTTATAACGGGGTCTATAGCTTATACTAAACCTCTGTTTCGTTTAGTTAAATGTTCAATACTTGCATTGCCTTGGTTGTTGACGAGTGTCCAGAATGCAGTCTCGGATGAAAGTCTTGATGGTTTCAAGGTTTTGGACTCGCAATCACGTTCTTCCAGGTTGAAGAGTGATGAATTCCAAAGATGTCCTGACTCGATGGTGATTGGGAGTTTCTTCCCAGGTAGAAATTGAAAAAGAGCTAAGAAAGAGATCTGCTGATGTCCGAGGATCGTTGGTTGAATGGAAAGTCAAGGCCGCAAGGCCTGGCGCAAAACTTAAAGGGTTGCTGAGGAGCTCACATCCTCCTCATCCTCTTAGGATCTAAAAGAACCACAGACTGGTTGAGGCCTGCCAGACGACCTAGCAACCAGAAGATGGAGAGGGGATGGGAGACGAGTGAAGAGACTAAAAGACTAAAACTAAAAACAACCAGGCGGGTCACTGAAGTGAGGTCTTTTAAACCCTATGGAGGTCACACCCCTGGGGGGTCAAAGAGCCAATGGGGACTTGCACTTCTGGAGGGAAGGTTATGACTCTTTGTCTCTGAACATGGTAATTTGAATATGTAATTTGCCTGGGATTAATGCCAAAACTACTAAAGATTCTTAGGACACTAATATGTTGCATAGGTATCAACATGTAATATATACTGTCATTTAGATCATCCGAAGACGAATTGATAGACACCAAACATGGTACAGTTAAAGTGATATTAACTAGTGATCTGTCATAAGCATGCATAAAACAGTCTACAATACACAAAAAACATATACAAGAACAGTAATAATATACACAATGACCTGAAGGATATGTGTATTCATTCAAAGAAAGGTTTTTCTATGAATTAATTAGAGAAGAGTCCATTTTTATGGGCATTATGTGTCTTTCCTAAGGAGAAATGAAGTGTGAGTTTGGTCCACCTTGATACATAGACGTCCGTGATGCCAAGCGTGGGGAGGAACCTTTGGTTTCAACCAGTACTGAAGGGGCTGCATTCAAAGTAGGCCCAGCTGTAATACTGGAGACGCTGAGGCCATGAGGCCCAGCATCTTCTGAAACTTCTTGAGAGGGCTAGAGACTCCAACTTTGAAGGATGCCGAGAGCTGTTGTATAGCCAGTGCACTTCTGGCGCGACTGCTGCCTTCATTCGGGCTGAGTCAAAAACTGCTCCCAGGAACGATATTCGCTGGCTGGGTAACAGTGTGCTCTTGGCAAAATTGACCGTGAGTCCCAGGCATTCTAAGTGGCTGAGGAGGAGAGATCTGTGAGATAAAAGCTTGGCCTCTGACTGGGGGAGAACGAACCAGTCGTCGAGGTAGTTGAGAATGCGGATTCCCATCTGTCTCAGAGGAGAAAGAGCTGCATCCATGCACTTAGTGAAAGTGCGAGGCGCCAGCGACAGTCCGAAGGGCAGGTCCGTGTATTGATAAGCCACTCCATCTCAAGAACCATCTGTAGTGGGGGGCTATCTTGATGTGAAAGCAAGCGTGTTTCAGATTCAGAGAAAGAACCAGTCCTCTGGGCATACTTGCGAGAGGATCTGCTTCATTGTAGTCATCCTGAACGGCCATTTCATTAGGGGGCGCGATTCAGGTGTCTGAGATTGAGGATGGGCCTCTGGCCACCATCCTTTCTGGGGACGTGGAAGTAACGGCTGTAGAAGCCTGACCCGCTCTGAGCTGGGGGGAACGATTTCTACGGCTCCCTTGCCAGCAACCTCATCACCTCGGAGCGCAGGACATGTGTGTCTTTGCTCTGTACTGAGGTGGGAACCATACCGTTGAATGAGGGGGTCTTCAAGAGAATTGAAGTGAATAACCTCGTTTTACTATCCCCAAAACCCTGTCTGACACTCCGGGGATGGCCTGTCAGGCCTCGGCCCATGTGAAAAAGGGGTGGATTGACTCGATCGGTAGGTCTCTGCGAGGGGACCCGACACCCGTGAAAGTGGAAGAGGAAATTTGCTCTCTGTTCGCTTAGGCACATGCTAATGAAAAGGACATGCCCATCTCAAATAGAATTTCCATCACTCAGTGTTGAACAGAGGAATGGAAAACAAGTGCATGCTTTCCTCGAGGGAATTCCAGCCTGGCGAGAACTGATCCTCTCAAAATATGCTTTGCTAGATTCAATGTTCTTACAGCAAGTCAGCCCCCCTGAGCATGGCCTCAGCATGGGCGTGGCCCAGACGCATGTAAATCTGAAGCTGTCAGTGATAATAATCATTAGTGACAACATTATTTTTCAATCCACCTAAAAAGGTCAAAACCGCTTGTTAGAAGAGGGGTACAGGTGATCTTCATGTGTAAAAGCACCGGCAGATCAAAGGCGTTGCATGCATCCTCTCAGATCCGCTTGTATCAGACGGTTTGACTCAGTATGCAGCGTGCAACGTGGGCGTGGCCCGGTGCCACACTCAATCGACAAATGACTCAAGCCTGATCGCTCAACTTGCGCACTCTCCGTTTCTTCCTCCGAGGTAACTGGGAGGAGAGAAACTTGAGAGCGGGGAAGGTGGGGCCGCCTTCCACAAGCGAACAGGGACAGACTGCTTTCATAGTGAAAGCAGCCCGTCTCTGTGAGCGCAACCTCAGCAACACACACACAAATGGGAAGTTGTCAGCGATAGAGAGGTGACAGCGCTCTGCTCTGATCCACCTAAGAGGATAGAGTCGCTCGATGTACGAGGGGTGCTGATCCTCATGTGTAACACACACCGGCGGATCAAAGTGCAGCGGGGAGAGCGAGCACGCGGACTCAGTGCTGGCGTGAGATCGCGCAGACCCGGACTCCGCTGTTTCGCTCTCTGTGCTTTGCTGAGAGAGGAGAAATGGGAGAGCGGGGCTGCCTTCATTGAAGGCAGACCGTGAGCAGAGAAGAGCGAGACTCATGCTCTCAGTAAGAGCTTTCCGTCTTAGTGAGTGTGCAGTCTCTGTGTGGGAAAGCCCAGACAAGTGGTGCACTCACTACACCTCTGCATCGTGCAGGTTCCCTGCATGAGCCCCACTCGCAGCGCTGCTGCTGTGAAGCTGAAGGCGGCAGAGAAGCGGCGAATCAGCCGAGCAGAGGGTCTCTGGTTCAGCTTGATCCGCTGCAAGGATTTTCAATGGTGAGAAGGCTTCGAGTCTGGTAGATCAGTGAAGAACAATGTCGTCACTGAAGGAGAAGAAATCTGAGGATCCTATGGCGAAAGAGCTGCTTATATAGCCAGAAGGCCCCGCCCATTCTGGCAGGCTTCATGGCCATAGGCTTGTGCAGCACAGCTGCCGAGCCATTGGTTCGTTTTTTAATATACTGCATGAACCAATGGCCGTGCAGTTACACTGCGTGATTGAATAAGGCTTCAGTTCAGGAGAAAAAATGACTTTTTTTCCCATAGCGTCTTAGCAGACGCAGTACGACTGAAGTATCGATAGGGAACTTATTGTGACTGCTTAAAGGAATCTTACCTTAATGTCTCCAGTTTACATTGAGGATTCTTTAGTCCAGTAGAGAGATGTTTCAGTCCTGAATCTTCTAGGTTGTTGTTACTTAGGTTCAGCTCTCTTAGACTTGTGGAGTTTGAGCTGAGAGCTGAGGCCAGTGCCAAACAACTTTTTTTGGTGAGACCACAGCCACTCAGACTAGGAAATAAATAACCATGTATTCAGTGTAAGCAGCATAAAATTGTATAGATTCAATCAAATCAATTCAAATGATGTAACTAGATAAATCATAACGCTGATCTATGCAATAGAAACATTTATGTTTTTTTTTGTGTGTGTGTGTGTGTGTATAACTGTGTTATTGTGCTAAATACATACAAATTGTGTATATACATATAGTGCATATTCTCTCTATATTTCTAAATTAATATTTTAATATATTCTGTACTGTACAATGTTTGATTATATATTATTATATATATTAAATATACTGACTCTGCTTTTCTAGATGTTTTCACTACTGGCAGCAGCCTCAGAAGACATTCCTCTGACTGATCATATTTACTTAGATTGAACTCATCCAGTTTCTCATCTGAATTTAGCAACACAAACACCAGAGCTGACCACTGAGCAGGAGAGAGTCTGGCTCCAGACAGACGGCTTGCACCTGTTTTGCTCAAGTATGTCTGGACCTCCTGTACTAGAGAATGATCATTCATTTCATTCAGACAGTGAAACAAATTGATGGATTTCTCTGGAGAGAAATTCTCCCTGATCTTCATCTTAATGTACTCAACTATTTCCTGTTGGCTTGAGGAGATGCGTTCAGTCTCTACCAACAGGCCTCGGAGAAGAGCCTGATTGGACACTGACGAGAGACCCAGAAGGAATCGGAGGAAAAGATCCAGGTGTCCACTCTCACTCTGTATGGCCCGGTTCACTTCACTCTTTAGAAACTCAGTTATTTTTGAGTTGTGCTCTTTGTTCCCAATAAAGGAAATGAGCTTGAATAGAGCAGCAAGAAACTCCTGAATGCTCAGGTGCACAAAGCTGTACACTTTCCCCAGGTACAATTCAAACTCCTCTCTGAAGATTTGAGTGCATATTCCAGAGTACACTGATGCTTCTCTGACATCTATGCCACACTCTCTCAAATCCTCCTCATAAAAGATCAGGTTTCCTTTTTCTAGTTGTTCTGAAGCTAGCTTTCCTAATGACAGAATATTATTCTGAGTCAGCTGAGCATTACATTTACTATCATACTTCTGAGACTTTAATTTGGTCTGAAAGATCAGGAAGTGAGTGAACATTTGAGTGAGAGTCTTGGGGATCTCAGCACTCTCTGCTTCATACAACATTCTTTGTAGAACAGTGGTTGAAATCCAGGAGAAGACTGGGATGTGACACATGATGTACAGACTTCTTGATGATTTAATGTGTGAGATGATTCTATTAGCCAGACTCTGATCACTTATTCTCTTCCTCACATACTCATCCTTCTGAGGGTCATTGAACCCTCGTACCTCTGTGATCTGGTCAACACACTCAGGCGGGATCTGACTTGCTGCTGCTGGTCGAGAGGTGATCCAGAGGAGAGCAGAAGGAAGCAGATTCCCCTTGATGAGATTGGTCAGAAGCACATCCACAGAGGCCGGTTCTGTTATATCAAACAGGTTTGGATTTTTTGTGAAATTTAAAGGAAGTCGACATTCATCCATTCCATCAAATATGAACACAATCTTGTAATCCTCAAAATCTGTTGATCTCAGTTCTTTTGTATCTTTGAAAAAAAGATGAAGAAGCTCCATCAGACTGATGTATTTCTCCTTCATCAAATTGAGCTCCCTGAAAGGAAGTGGAAATATGAAGTGGACATCCTGATTGTCTTTTCCTTCTGCCCAATCCAGAATGAATTTATGCACAGACACTGTTTTGCCAATTCCAGCAACTCCTTTAGTCAGCATGGTTCTGATGGATTTGTTTTGTCCAGGTAAGGCTTTAAAGATGTCATTGCATTTGATTGGTGTTTCCTGTGTCTCTGGTCTCCTGGATGCTGTCTCAATCTGTCTCACCTCGTGCTCATTATTGACTTCTCCAGTCCCTCCTTCTGTGATGTAGAGCTCTGTGTAGATCTCATTAAGAAGTGTTGAGCTCATTTGATTGGAGATCCCTTGATTAATTCTCTGAAAATTTTCCTTAAGTTTGGATTTAAGATTTTGTTGACATGCAGGGGCACATTCTGAAAGAAGAAATGACAATCAAAATGTATGTTCTTATTCACAAACATAAAACCCAAAATAAAGTCTTTGATAGACATGAAATATCCTCAATGCAATTCTCATTTATAACAAACATTATTTAAATCAATCTTTTTAAATTTCATTATTTATTTATGCTTATATTACTGACAGAACACAAAATAATGTAAATCATTAGCATACATTTATCCAAATATTATTTTTGATTTCTCAAGTGATCATTAAATACAGACTGTGTTTTAATGTAATAAAATAGTCACATGATGAAGAGTTCTTACTGGTCTGTAATGTGTTTGCTAAGTCTGCCTGGTTCATCTCCCTCAGGACATGCAGTGTTATTTTCAGAATCCCCTGTCTGATTCTGTCCTGACCTTTATCATCATCGTCCTGCTCTCTCTCAGAGCATGCTGCTGGGTAATCTGGACTGAGTAATCTCTTGAACCTTTTCAGCTCTGTTTTCATCAGAAAGATCATTTTGGGCTTAAGCTCCTGAAATAAGTGTAATCACAGTGAATATTCAAAAGAGAGCCTCCATTCAGTAAAAGAAAGGCTGAACTGAAGGATCAATGTACGTACACAAGTTAATTTGTGTTTAAATGATCCAAGGATGAAAAACAAATTGTTTCTAATCTGATCTCTTTTTCTTTTACCAGTTACCAGGTTACCAGTTAGATGAACCATTAATATTGTTCTTGTTTTAGTGTGGACTGAGCTGGATAGATTACTTACAAATTGTAGTTCATTACTGATTATAGAATACATGATGAAAAAGTTTTGGTCACATATGCTAACCCTCGTTCCCTGATGGAGGGAACGGAGACGTTGTGTCAAATTCCAAAACTAGGAGTTGCACTTGGGAGCCACAACATATGGAGCACTAATCCATTACAAGAGTTTACTCGAGGGATACTTACATGTAATGGATTCTTGTAGCGAATTTCTCCAGCTAAATTCAGCTACATAAGTTGTGCTTGAGTGATGGAAGGGTAGTCCAGGGTTCATAAGTGGGAACTGAACTGGACTCAATATATTATCACCTCAGAAAGGGGAAAAATGCTATATGCAAGCTCTACACTCAATTTGATAAACTATTGTCCAAAACTCTGGAAGAAACTGGTTCCATTCGCAGATTGAAGAATCTGGCAAATGTATTAAGTGTAGTCCAACCTGCATCTCTACAAATGTCTGCTAGTGAGGCACCACTCATTAAAGCTGATGAAGCAGAAATGCCCCTGGTTGAGTGCGCCCTCACTCCCAGTGGGCATGGTAAGCTTCTGACCTGATAGGCCGTAAGAATCGCATCCAGAATCCAGGGGGAGATCCTTTGTTTGGAGACAACAGTCCCCTTCTGCTGTCCTCCAAAGCAGACAAAGAGCTTTTCAGATAATCTGAAACTCTATGTGCGTTCCAAATAGATGCTCAGGCGATAGCTTGCAGGGTTACCACATGATCCCTCAAGGAAGTGATGGGAACCTTGGGCAAATATCCAGGTCGGGGTCTCAGGACATTGTGAGAATCTGCCAGCCCGAATTCTACGTATGATTAATTAATGGAGTGGGCTTGGAGGTCCACAACCTTCTTAATGAAAGTGAGCACAGTCAGGAAGGCCGTCTTTATAGAGATGGCTATGTTCAGCTGACTGAAGGGGCTCAAATGGATCTCTCTGTAATGCCTGCAGGACCACTGAGAGAATCCAAGAGAGGATGAGGCGCAGCCTTGGAGGATTCAACCTCTGGGCGCCACTTAGGAATCTGATGACCAGATCGTGCTTCCACACCAATCTGGCAACCACAGTGTCGTGGTTTTCTGCAATAGTGGCCACGTACACCTTGAGTGTAGTTGCAGTCCAAGCCCTCTTGGAAGAAGGATAGCACTGATCCAGTGCCACATCTCTGAGGATCCTTCCCCTGAGAAGAACACCAATTTACGAAAATGCACCATTTCAGGTCGTATTGCCTGTCTTGGAAGCATCCGTCGTTAAAATGATGTGTCTGGACACTTGCTCTAAGTGGACTCCTGCGCATAGAAATTAAATGTCCTTCCAAGTACTGAAAGTGTGGTGACACTCTGGTGTGATGCTCACACAGTGTGTGCCTTGGTACCATGCCCATCTCGGGACTCGGGTATGAAGCCAGTTCTGAAGCGTTCTCATATGCATCAGTCCCAATGACGTAACAGCAGCTGAGGATGCCATATGCCCTCTGAAAGTATTTGAGAAGGACTGCTGTTTTATGCTTGAGCGTTCTCAAGCAGTTTAGCACTGACTGAATATGATCCTCTGAGAGGCATGCTGTCATAGTGACTGAGTACAAATTCACAACAAGAAAAGAGATAGAGGACATTTTGCTCTTTTCCCAATTGACCCAAAGTCTCAATCGGGGTGCGTTTCCCAAAAGCATCGTTAGCCGACTATGGTCGCAAGTTCCATCGTTACCAACATAGTTCAACGATTCGGTGTTACCCGAAACCATAGTTCAAATGAACATTTGCAAACAACGTTACAAACTTACGTGGTTGGAACTACACCTCTCGACCTGTGGTTAGAAGCATAGTTTCTTGTTAGTAAGACATATAGGCTTAAATAAATATGCTTTTGGGCACAATAAGCAAGCTAACATGCAATATAATCTATATCAGAGGTCTTCAACCCTGCTCCCGGGGGAGCACTGTCCTGAAAAGTTTATTTCCAACTTTCTTCAAGACACTGTCTGTCTATTTTCAAACAATCTTGAGGAGCTTGATTAGCTGCTGCAGGTGTATTTGATTAGGGTTGTAGCTAAACTCTGCAGGACAGTGGGGTCCCCAGGAATAGGGTTGAACACCTATGATCTATATATTCTATTCTATCGAAATTAATTTTAATCTATGTATTTGAGCACGTCCTCAATCAGCGCTATTTTTTAAGAGTGGACATGTGTACAAATACCTAAGGGAAGCCCGGAGTGTGACGTAAGAGGGAACCCGCGATGAATCAAACATCAAATAAAGCAAAATGACTGGGAACAAAAAATTTGTCATCAGGTGCCATGTTCAGTACAGCAGCATCTTAGAGATCTCTAATCAGTTAAATAGCGGTGTGACTTCATTAACGATGGTCCTATATTGTTGAACTAATGTGGTTCAAACGACAGAGATGCGACCGTGTTTGGTAAACAGTCATGACTAGCTAGTTCATTTCCACAACAATGCATTGTACCATGATGGTTAATCAGCAAGTTACGTTGTTGTACGGGAAACGCACCCCAAGCTAGGTGGTTGAGGACCTAATTCCCTGTGTGCACAAACCAACTCTCAAGAGTGACCTACGATAAACCGTCAAGATTTTTAAAACTTTTTAAACTTTTTCAAACTTTCATGTCAGGCTTTCTCAAGCCAACTTAAAATTTATCTTGACAAACTTTTTTATCTATTTCTAATCTCAAATCCTATTTAGGATGGATAGTATGCACAATGGGACAGAGGGACATATACAATATCTTTAAATATCACACCCACAAACACACACACACACACTCACACACACACACACACTAAAAACCCTACCTTAAAAATTGAGTCCAACGTCTTCTTTTCAAGGGAGTTTGATCCATCCTGTTTGTTACTGAGAACATTGGAAATTCTGATAAATATTTATTCAAGCATTTATTACACAACACTGCATTTATGGATGCATATGCATTTTTCTTATTATAATAAACTGCAGCAGTTTTCCAACCCTGCATCTTACGGGCACACCAACAGTATACATTTTTGAACTCTTCCTAATTAAACATCAGATTCAACTCATCAGCTGATTAGTAGAGACTCCGGGGTCTCATATTTCTTGAACTCTCAGTTCATTACCCCAAACCTATACTCCTATACCTATTCCTATACCTAAACCTTACTCTAGGTAAGTCGGTTCCAAAACACATGCGAGGGCTTACACTTATGAGCCAAAACAATATGACCAATTACAGGTGAAGCAAATATTGTTGATTATCTCCTAACAAGGCCACATATTAAGGTCTGGGTAGAAAAGATGGTAAGCAAACAATCAGTTTTCATAAATCAGCATGTTGGTTGCAAGAGAAATGGGCAGGAATAAAGATTTGTGCAATTTTGATAAGCACAAAATTGTAATTGCAAGGCGACTGGGTCAGAATATTTCTGAAACAGCAAGGCTTTTGAGTTGCTCCCAGGCAGCAGTGCTGAGAATTTACCAATAGTGGCCTGAGGAGGGACAAACCACTAACCAGTGCTGGGTGGTGTATGTGTACCCTTGGTCCAGCCATTCATTTGGACATACATGTAAACTAGTTTACTACATGTATGTCACATAACCTGCTTTCTGGAATAGCCCCCAGAAGTAGATGGGTCAGATAAAAGAGACATCCAAAATGTGTACTTCTGGTGTGCCTCCAGGAACATTACAGATAATTTCTGTTTGCTTTTAAATCCATTTAAATCCATTCCTCACAAACATGCACTGTAAAAAAAATAAATAATAATAAAAAAAAAAAAATCTGTAAATATTACACAAAGTGTAATGCACTAGTATGAAGAAAGTTTTGTATGAACTACTCCTTTAATATTGCTTTCTTTATCCATACTTTTTGTATAACTAATGGTGGAAAAACACTATTCAAAACCATGAGACTCTACTCACCTGACATCAGAAGAAGATTCCCTAAAGTTAAATGGTGTGCCCATTGATTCATCACTCTTCATGGACACACAGCTGGGTTTAGGATATTCACCCTGAATTAGACTAAAACACAGCAACAATTAGGCACAGTGCAGTCACAGTTCTTTAAACAAAATTAAAAAAAAGAAACCATCCACATCGTGGGTTAAGGGTGTGACAACCCATATTGTAGTGACTTATGTGCAAGTTCATCATCAAATTTGTTTCATCAAGTTAGACCATCCCCCTTAGACAACGCGTAACACCCTCGCCATGCAATGGCTACCTGCTCAAGGATGGGGCAGGCCAATTAAGCAAGTCCAGCGTCTCCGATTGGCTGCCATCAACATCGGGATGCTTAATGGCCAAAGCCGCGAGCTTGGCCCTTGGACCCTCCTGTACGCAGACAGTGTAACAAGGTGAGTCTTGGTGCTCCAAGGTCTAATGTGACCATGACACGACCAGCTCAAGGAAAACAGAATGAGGCTTAACACCAAAAATACCAAATATTTTAAATGTGGCCCCCAGACTGGCGCCATCATCAGCATCGATGGCCAGGATTTGAAGAATGGTCACATTGGACAACAATACCATTCCAGATGCCCAAGTAAGAATTAATGTGGCATGGCTGAAGTGGAGACTGGTCACTGGGGTCCATGTGACAAGAAAATTCCAGAATGTGTATGTCAAGGTGAAGCTCTACAAGACTGTTGTGCACTCAGTCACCCTATATGGAGCAGAATGCTGGTCAATGACCAGGAAGCATGAACAGGCCCTGCATGCCTTGGAGATGAAGATGCTCCAGTGATTGCTTGGACTGACCCACCTTGACCATGCGATGCATGAAGTTGTCAGAAGAAGACTAGGAGTCACCCCAAATACAGAGAAAATGAGGAAGACCAAAGAAGCAGTGGATGGAAAGCATCAGCTATGACATGCACATTAAGAATCACATTAAGAATCTCAACCCATGCAGAGGATGTTCATGACTGAGCCAAATGGATACAACAACAAAAAAAGCAGCGGACCGCATATGAACGGGAATGTGCCAGGAAAGACAGTTAGAGAAAATAACATTAATATTTTATTTAAATAATCATACTTTTAGAAAGCATTTATTGTTTAGAATCAGCATAAATCTGTTCATTGTGAAAAATTAAATTCAGTTAAAATGTTTAAACATAGTTAAAATACTGCATGGCTAGCTGTGGGTTATATTAGGTTAGATAAAATGTATCGATTACAGAAATCTTACCTGATTCTTTCCTGTTTCAGTTATGTATAACTGACAAATATGCATGACATTATGTTCATTAGTGTGTTCATATTAAAATGGTTTAATCCAAATGGATGGAAAATTTATATGCAATTCAAATACACAAATCCTAAATGTAGGCCTAAATATTTTTTTTTTTTTTTCATTATTCATAATCAATAAACCAAAAATTAACTAAACATTTTTTAACTTAAAAAAAAAAAAAAAAAACATCCTGTCTTTACTCAGTTTCAGAGTAACTTGGTTAGATTTGGTTAAAAGATCCGGGTGTTGTAGGTTCAGTCCCAGAAAAAAACTGATCCACAGTAGGGCTTCACAATTACAGAATTAGACGAATCAAAGTGTCCATGATAAGGAAAAGAATAACTCTTTTACAAATCTTGTTTAAAGCACATGTGCTAGTTTCTTAGAAATGTACTCTTTTTATTTGTGTTTTTATTTAAAAAACAACAACAACAACAAAACACACACTACTCTGAACCACAAGACTGTACTCACCTGACATCAGCAGAAGAGTCCTTTAAGTTAACTGGTGTGCCTTTTGATTCAGCACTCTTCATGGACACACAGCTGGGTTCAGGAGATTCACCTTGAACTAGACTAAAACACAGCAACAATCAGACACACTGGGGTCACAGTTGGGGTCACAAAATTGAAACCACCCACTTGGTGAGAGGGTTAAGGGTTTCCCAGAACATATATAAGCAGACAGTTAAAGAACACAATACAAACAATTATCCAAAAATAAAGTTTCACCCCAAAACACGATCTCATCTTACAATATCTAATTATAGCTTAACTAATCATGAAAAGTGGAATTCTGCAATTAACACTTGAATTTGTTCCCGCTGCTGCAACTGGGAATTATAACCAACCACACACATTTCCTTTGAGTAAAGCAACAGCAATAGTGATTCAAATGAATTGTTATAAGGAACCTGATCCAAAAATTATTGATTTTAAATTAATTTCTATACATAGAGGTAGTGGATGAAGAAAAACTAAATGTCTAATAAATAATGAACATTTAAACTGTAAGAACAGAACACACATTTTGTACAAGGGCCTAATTTGGTTTGGCTCTGAAGATGATGTTTCAGGTCTTGAATATATTATTGAGTTATAAAGCAATAATAATAGAGACTAAATCAAATTATTCAGTTCAGAGCTTTGGACTGAATGGTCAGATTTATTTGGTAAACAGACCTAATGATTATACAATGTGACTTTTAACCTACTGCATAGAAAATTGATTTCAGTCAAAAGCCTTTTTAAGTTCAAATGAGTGACCAATATCATTATTGTAAAAGTGCTTGAAATTCTCTCACCTCTTGACAGCGGGTGTGTTGTGTTCCCCAAAGAGACTTCTTTTGGCAGCCATCCTGTAGCACTGTTTAAAAAGTACACGCAGACAGTGAATCACAGTGTTAATCAACATAGAGCGTGCTGTTGTTGTAGTACTACAATTACAGTGGCACACTGAAATAAATTGTTGAAGATAAACCTCGAAAGATGAACGACTACTGAGATACAAAATATATCTTCAATACTTACTGTGTGCTTCTCACTTGTCACAACTTGAATTTCCTTCCAGAAGCAGTTGGAAGCAGCTTATCATATCACATTACTTGAAGGTGGTGTGTTCTAGTTTAGTCACAGAATGATCTGGAGATGGAATCTCAACTTTCCAGTTTTACAACTAGTTTGAGTAGCTAGTCTATCCATGGGGTGGATATTGTAGAAAATTAATTATAAGGGAAGGGGTGGCTTTATGAAGAACTAAGAGTAGCACTTAAATAAATAACACTTAAAAATAAAATGAAGGAATAAATTATCAAATTATTTAATAAACATAAGATATGGAACATTTTTGTACATTTTCTTAGTTAATTCACAGCACATACTATAAACCAGGGGTGCCCAGTCCTGTTCTGCAAAGTTCAGCTCCAACCCTGATCAAACACAACTGAAGTAGCTCATTTAAGATCTTCAGAACACTTGATAATTACAGACAGGTGTGTTGGAGCAAGACTGGAATTACTGGTTGGTAGAACTAAATGGGAACTGTATACTAATGTTAGGAGAATATTCTGTTTACTGAGATTTTCTGAAGAACACACCACTAAGGGGTGCCAATGGTCTTGTTTAATCATTCAGATGGGATGTTGTGCATCTGACCTGCTATGGAAACAACTTTCACAGCACTGGAGTATGGGGCTCGTCTGAGTATGAGTTTGAAATGGTTCTTGAGTGATTGTACAGTATACAGCGGTTGAGTTTCCTTTAATGTTATAGAACAAAAATGTTATATAGGACACTTAATTTCTAACGATTATCGTCAATTTGATTTCATATATACTATTTAAACTAAACTGAGCTAGACAATGACATCTCTGAATTCAATAATGAAATGCCTTTAACTGAAAATTGAGTGTTTAATCTTATTATTATACATTACTGACACTCTATCCTCCAATTTGATACTGTTAAGTGCTTTGACACAATCTGTATTGTTAAAAGCGCTATATAAATAAAGGTGACTTGACTTGACTTGACTAGAACTGAGAAAGAGCAGGTTTGTTTCTTTCCATAAGTGTCTTTGTTTTCATATGCGTGGCATAATGGACTCAGTCAAACTTCAACATCTAAGCGTTCTCAGGGTGTACATGGAATATAAACTCAAAGGCTGACAGTCTAAAGCTTTTATCAGTGCTCAAATCTTAAATCTACAAAACCGTTTGCAAAGTCCACCCTATTTCTGGCTGAATATCATGATACACATGATTTGTCTGATTTACACAAATATCATTTCAAACTCATAAACAATGTCCCTGGCCAATGTCAATGTTTATATACACTGCTGTGAGCAATGACTGCATTCACTCACTCAGTCACAGTAATACAGTCACATGGTCATAATGTGGTGAACCAGACTGGAACAGTTGATATTTGTAGGAATCTGGTCTGAATCTGAGTACTGGCTTGTCATGTCTTTGTCTGGCTTCATGTTATGACTATCAATGAACAGTCATGTATCTTGTTTTAATTTTCTGTACAAAGCATTGTTTTATGCATAAAAAGCCTTAATATTAAAATTGAAGCATTATATACTGTATAATTGGGTCCTATTGGGTCTATTCTATTCTGCTCTAAAACAAATTTTAATAGTCTTTAATCTGTATTTTGATCACTGTCTTCTAAAGACAGCAATTTACCCTTAAAAGGCAAAATATGACTGCTCTTTTTCATGTGGTGATCCAAACATCAGTTTGCTTGCCAAACTCTGAGCTTGTGTTTGTCCGTGTGGACACTGAGGCTAGAGAGGCTTCATTTATCATGGTGACCATTAAGATAACAGCACTATGTGCAGATGATGTTCCACGTACTGTCATGTCATATTTTACTATAATTTAATTCACATCAGAGACACAGAATCATATTTTATTTTGGCTGATTCCTACATTATCAACTGCGTATGTCATGTTGCTCAAAATATAACAATTGTTCTCTTTTGTATAGTCTTACTTCCCAAAATATCTAAGCATGAATTTATTGCAAAATGCAAAATGCAAAATGCAAAGTGCAAAAAAAAAAAAAAAAAAAAAAAAAAAAATGCAACATTGAACAAAAAAAAAAAAAAAAAACGAAAGAAACAAAAAAAGGTTGAATTTGTTCTCATAATCTGTACTGGATATGTTCCATATATATATATATATATATATATATATATATATATATATATATATATATATATATATGTCTATTAGGTTTTTTTTTTTTCTTTTGGTGAATGTGTCCATTATTGATGAATCTCATAGGTGTATCTTGAATTTCACCAATGAAGGAAATGTAAAGCATTAAATCAACCAATGAGCAAGTTCTCTAAAATAGCTCAGTTGGCAGGAATATATAGACAGACCACAACAGTGTTGTACGATAGAAGAAGAAGAAGAAGGAAACAAACAGGGTCAAAAGCCGGGAAGAAGAAGAGGAGTGATGATGCATGGAGGAAGAGTAGGGAAAACAGAAGAAAGCCAAGAACATAGGCATGTTTTTGATGAAATAAGGGCCTCTATTGTGGACCATGTTCTGAATCATGGCCTTACAATGGCAAATGTGCATTGACGTTGTTGTGGTGCTATTTATATAAACTGTTTTGAGAAATGAATTTACTGATTTGCAAAAGTTAAGGATGATTTGAGAAATGTACCAGTGCCTGAGAAAAACTCCAATGAATTTTCTGCTTGAACACAATAACAATTAAACAACTAGGTTCTATATCTATATATAGCATTGGACACCCCTGGTATATAGTGAATATATTACGTCAAAGAGGTTCAGGGAATCCCTGTGTTACACGTTAATATGAAATTAAGTGAAGTTGTGTTTTAATGTTTGGAAGACAAAAGCCTTCCAAAGACTTTGTAATACATGGTTAAATTACTCACTAAAAGATAATTCAAATAATAATTAATTAAACTCTGTGAGGAGTTCAGTAGATATTAGCATTGTTGCAATGTTAAGAAAACACTCCTTAAGAAAACACTGAAAAGATTTGTCAATCCAGTGGTCAAATGTTGTGTGGCTTCTTCATTTTCTGACAAATGGCTGGTCTGTGCCTTCAACCGCACAAATCTAAAAAACTTTTTTAGCCTTAAAAAAAAAAAAGAAAAAAAGAAAAGAAAAGAAAAAGACGAATTACGGAAAGTCAATAAATTAAGAAATATTTACTGCAATTGTGTAAATAATACCTTATAATGTAATCCATATAAAGTAACTGATTATGAGTATTCATAATGTAACATGTGCCAATTACAAGTACTTTGGGATCTGTTTATGTAATCCAGATTACATATATCTTAATCAATCACTCCCCAGCACAGTCATTAGCACAAATGGGGCAGGATAAAAGTTTAATGCTTAAAGATTGGGGTCTGCCCTAATCCCAAACTTCAGATATGATCAATGATAGGTTAATTCTCCTTTTGTGTTTATAGACATCTGCGTGAATACCATGAGCCATCTTAAAGCTGTTTAACCCATGACACTTATCTTCTTGTCTCGCTGCCAGCATACTTAAACTCTATTTAAGCTTGTTAAAATACCTAACAAAATAATTATGCTGATTAAAATAAATGTCTGTGGTTGACACCCGAAAAAGGGTGTAGAAGAGAAACTAGGAATTTGTGGGAAGCATCTTGGCTTTTTTTTTTTTTTTTTTTTTGCAAGAAATATATAGATGAACTGGTGACATTCAGAAAAATGTTCCTCAGAGTGCTGTAAAATAATTAACTACTTTATTTGCAATATGTACAATAGTGTTGTAAGTACGATGTCAGTACGATGTCAGGCACTGTAATATGCTCTGGCCCCCTCCCTGCTTACCGTGGCGATGAGATTCATAGCAGACTGTCGTCACTCAATGGCTGGATGTCTAAGTGGTGCCCGCAGAATAATGTAGGTTTCATAGACAATTGGAAGAGTTTTTGGGGCAGACCTGACCTGTTGAAAAGAGATGGTGTTCATCCCTCCTGGGGTGGAGCCGCTCTACTCTCTAGAAATATGGCACATAGTCTTAGAGTTCGTACTTGACTAACTAGTGCCCAGGTCAGGAAGCAGACAGACTGGCTAAACCGACCGTCTGCTAGCTGCCTCACGTCACAGAAGGCAGTTAATTCTCAGCACATAGAGACTCCTTCACCTAGATATCACACTATAGAGACTGTGTCTGTTCCCCGTACTAGAAAATACAGAAAACGTCCAAACCAAAGTAATAGTAACAATTTAATTGATGTTCAACAAATAAAAAATGTTTACAATACAGAGAAACAACTGATAAAACTTGGCTTACTGAATATCAGGTCCCTTTCTACAAAAGCACTATTTGTAAATGATATGATCACTGACCATAAGCTAGATGTGCTTTGTTTGACAGAAACATGGCTAAAACCAGATGAATACATTACTTTAAATGAGTCTACCCCCCAAGATTACTGCTATAAAAATGAGCCACGTCCAAAAGGTAAAGGGGGAGGTGTTGCTACAATTTATAGCAATATTCTCAGTATTTCTCAGAGGGCAGGCTTTAAGTATAACTCGTTTGAAGTTATGGTGCTGCGTATAACATTATCTAGAGGAACATGTGTTAGTGATAAATCCCCTGTGATGTTTGTATTGGCTACTGTGTACAGGCCACCAGGGCACCACACAGACTTTATTAAAGAATTTTCTGATTTTCTATCTGAGTTAGTACTGGCTGCAGATAAAGTCTTAATTGTTGGTGATTTTAATATCCATGTCGATAATGAAAAAGATGCATTAGGATCAGCATTCATAGACATTCTGAACTCTATTGGGGTTAGACAACATGTTTCAGGACCTACTCATTGTCGAAATCATACTCTAGATTTAATACTGTCACATGGAATTGATGTTAGTGGTGTTGAAATTCTGCAGCAAAGCGATGATATCTCAGATCATTATCTAGTCTTGTGTAAACTCCATATAGCTAAAACTGTAAATTCTACTCCTTGTTACAAGTATGGTAGAATCATCACTTCTACCACAAAAGACTGCTTTGTAAGTAATCTTCCTGATTTATCTCAATTCCTCAGCATATCCAACAGTGTAGAAAAACTTGATGATGTAACAGAAACTATGGACTCTCTCTTTTCTAGCACTTTAGATACAGTTGCTCCTTTACGCTTAAGGAAGATCAAAGAAAACAGTTTGACTCCGTGGTATAATGAGCACACTCGCACCCTAAAGAGAGCAGCCCGGAAAATGGAGCGCAGCTGGAGGAAAACAAAACTAGAGGTATTTCATATAGCTTGGCGGGAAAGTACCCTATCCTACAGAAAAGCATTAAAAACGGCTAGATCTGATTACTTTTCGTCTCTTCTAGAAGAAAACAAACATAACCCCCGGTATTTATTCAATACAGTCACTAATTTAACGAAAAATAAAGCATCAACAGGTGTTGGCATTTCTCAAGAGCACAGCTGTAATGACTTTATGAACTACTTTACTTCCAAGATCGATACTATCAGAGATAAAATTGTAACCATGCAGCCGTCAGCTACAGTATCGCATCAGCACTATAGATCCCCTGAGGAACAATTCCACTCATTCTCTATTATAGGAGAGGAAGAATTGTATAAACTTGTTAAATCATCTAAACCAACAACATGTATGTTAGACCCTATTCCATCTAAACTACTAAAAGAGCTGCTTCCAGAAGTCATAGATCCTATTTTGGCTATTATTAATTCATCATTGTCATTAGGATATGTCCCCAAAACCTTCAAATTGGCTGTTATTAAGCCTCTCATTAAAAAACCACAACTTGACCCCAAAGATCTAGTTAATTACAGACCGATCTCAAATCTCCCTTTTCTGTCAAAGATACTAGAAAAGGTAGTATCCTCACAATTATATTCTTTCTTAGAGAAAAATGGTATCTGTGAGGAATTCCAGTCAGGATTTAGACCGTATCATAGTACTGAGACTGCTCTCATTAGAGTTACAAATGACCTGCTTCTATCATCTGATCATGGTTGTATCTCTTTATTAGTTCTACTGGATCTTAGCGCTGCGTTCGACACTATCGACCACAACATTCTTTTGAATAGACTAGAAAACTTAGTTGGCATTAGTGGAAGTGCCTTAGCATGGTTCAAATCGTACTTATCTGACCGCCATCAGTTCGTAGCAGTAAATGAAGAGGTATCATATCGATCACAAGTGCAGTATGGAGTACTGCAAGAAAGTACTAGGGCCTCAGTACTAGGGCCGTTACTTTTCACGCTTTACATGTTACCCTTGGGAGATATTATCAGGAGACATGGTGTTAGCTTTCACTGTTATGCTGATGATACTCAGCTCTATATTTCTTCACGGCCCAGTAAAACACACCAAATTGAGAAACTAACGGAATGTATAGTCGATATAAAAAACTGGATGACGAGTAACTTCTTACTGCTAAATTCTGAAAAAACAGAGGTGTTAATTATCGGACCTAAAAACCCCACATGTAATAACCTAGAACACTATCTAACACGTGACGGCTGCTCTGTCAATTCTTCTTCATCAGTTAGGAACCTAGGTGTGCTGTTTGATAGCAATCTTTCATTTGAAAGCCATGTTTCTAGTATCTGTAAAACTGCGTTTTTCCATCTCAAAAACATATCTAAATTGCGACCTATGCTCTCAACGTCAAATGCAGAAATGCTAATTCATGCGTTTATGACCTCAAGGTTAGACTATTCTAATGCTTTACTGGGTGGTTGTTCTGCACGCTTGATCAATAAACTACAGTTGGTCCAAAATGCAGCAGCTAGAGTCCTTACTAGAACCAGGAAGTATGACCATATTAGCCCGGTTCTGTCAACACTGCACTGGCTCCCTATCAAACATCGGATAGATTTTAAAATCTTGTTAATTACTTATAAAGCCCTGAATGGCTTAGCTCCTCAGTACTTGAGCGAGCTCTTATCACATTATAGTCCTCCACGTCCGCTGCGTTCTCAAAACTCTGGCCATTTGATAATACCTAGAATATCAAAATCGACTGCGGGCGGCAGATCCTTTTTCTATTTAGCGCCCAAAC